>CM038678.1:595784266-596011548 GCA_021605205.1 Aegilops longissima | reverse complement strand
AAAGATATGTGGATGCACTCGAGGCCAAGTTTGGGGTCTCGGATGTCAAGCACTGAGCTGTACATCATGGAGTAATTCTATGACTACAGGATGACTGAAGAGCGCTCCGTGGTTGAGCAAGCTCATGAGTTACAGTCATTTGCTAGAGAACTTGAGCACTTCAATTGTATCCTACCGGACAATTTTATTGCCGGAGGTATCATCACTAAGCTTCCTCCCTTGTGGAGGAACTTTGCTACCTCACTGAAGCATAAGAGGCAGGAGTTTTCCGTTCCGGATCTCATTGGTACTCTTGATGTGGAAGAAAAGGCGAGAGAAAAGGACAACCGTGCTCGAGGTATTGAGGGAGGTTCTAGTGCCAATCTGGTACAGAAGAAGAACTTTCAGCCCCACAAGTTCAAGAACAAGGGCAAGTTTGATGGTAAAGCAAAGTTTGATGGGAAGAACAAGGCTATGCAGCACACGAACTTCAAGAAGAAGAATGACAAGAAGAAAGGTGTTTGTCATGTGTGTGGAGATCCCGATCATTGGGCTCCTAGTTGCCCCAATCGCTATGACAAGCGCTATCTCGGGAAAGGCGGCAAGACCGCTAATGTTGTCATTGGAGACACCGACATGAAGGATGCCGGGTATGGTATATTTCCACTATTCTTTCAAGATGTCATTCTCTGATTGGTTGATTGACACGGGTGCTAATGTGCATGTATGCGTGATATTTACATGTTTTCGCCTTATCGGATCAATAGGGACTTCAACCGTGCTGATGGGCAACGGTTCAAGTGCTTCGTTCGTGGTGTTGGCACGGTCGATCTGAAGTTTACTTTGGGGAAGATCGTGCGGTCAAGAATGTGCATTATGTCCCTCCGTCAATAAAAATCTTGTTAGCGGATCTCTTCGTGTAGAGATGGCTATAAGCTTGTCTTTGAGTCGAATAAATTTGTAATTTCCAAGTATGGAACCTTTGTTGGTAAAGGCTATGAGTCAGGAGGCCTGTTTCGTTTATCCTTATCAGACATTTGCAATAAAGTTGTTAATCATATTTGCAATAATAGTGAATCAAATGTGTGGCATTCACGTCTTTGTCATGTTAACTTTGGTTGCATGTCGCGACTAGCTAAGTTGAACTTAATCCCTAGTTTCACCAATGTCAAGGGATCTATGTCAAGTGTGTGCAAGCTAAACAACCTCGTAATTCTCACGTGATCATGGAGACGAGAAATCTTGCACCACTAGAACTTATACATTCAGATCTATGTGAAATGAATGGTGTTTTGACAAAAGGTGGAAAGAAATATTTCATGATGTTAATTGACGACTCCACTAGATACTGCCGTGTGTATCTTCTGAAATCTAAGGGTGAGGCTTTGAACTTTTTCAAGATCTATAAAGCTGAAGTGGAAAACCAACTTGATCGAAAAATCAAGAGGCTTAGGTCCGACCGTGGTGTAGAATATTCTTCCAATGAATTTGATGCTTTTTAAAGGGACATGGTATAATCCATGAGAGGACGCCTCCTACTCACCTCACCAAATGGGGTGGCGAAAGAAAGAACCGTACTCTAACTGATTTGGTTAGCGCCATGTTAGACACATCGGGTCTCTCCAAGGCATGGTGGGGGCATGCGATATTGACAGCATGTCATGTCCTAAATCGAGTCCCCACAAAGAACAAAGAGATAACTCCATTCGAGGAATGGGAGAAGAAAAGGTTAAAACTCTCTTATCTGCGAACATGGGGTTGTTTGGCGAAATTCAATGTTCCAATTTCAAAGAAGCGGAAGCTTGGACCAAAGACTGTGGATTGTGTTTTCCTGGATATGCTTTTCATAGCATTGGCTATAGATTCTTGGTTGTAAAATCTGAGGTACCGACATGCATGTCGGCACGATCATGGAGTCGAATGACGCGACTTTCTTTGAAGATATCTTTCCCATAAAGGATATGGCTACCTCATCTATTCAGAGATGCCTAGTTCATCGAATCAGAACCGCCATAATTATCGAACCTGCCATTTCGATGGAACACTTTGAAAGTCATGTGGAGGAGAACAATGAAGTTCCTACTAGGAGCAAGAGACAGAGGACAGCAAAGTCCTTTGGTGATGATTTTCTTGTGTATCTCATAGATGATACTCCCAGTTCTATTTCGGAGGCCTATGCATCGGAAGATGCTGACTATTGGAAGGAAGCGGTTCGTAGCGAGATGGATTCCATCTTGGCGAATGAAACTTGGGAGATAACTGATCGTCCTTATGGGTGCAAACCTATAGGATGCAAATGGGTATTCAAGAAGAAGCTTAGGCCTGATGGTACTATCGAAAAGTACAAGGCTCGGCTCGTGGCTAAGGGTTATACCCAAAAGGAAGGTGAAGACTTCTTTGATACTTACTCACCTGTGGCTCAACTGACCACTATTCGAGTTCTACTTTCACTAGCTGCCTCACATAGTCTTATCATTCATTAAATGGATGTTAAGACTGCTTTCCTAAATGGAGAGTTGGATGAGGAAATTTATATGGAACAACCAGATGGGTTTGTAATAGATGGTCAGGAAGGGAAAGTGTGCAAGTTGCTGAAGTCTTTGTATGGACTCAAGCAAGCACCCAAACAGTGGCATGAGAAGTTTGAAAGAACTTTAACAGCTGCAGGCTTTGTTGTGAATGAAGCTGACAAGTGTGTGTACTATCACCATGGTAGGGGCGAGGGAGTTATGCTTTGCTTGTATGTTGATGACATACTGATTTTCGGAACAAATCTGAATGTTATTAAGGAGGTCAAGGATTTCCTATCTCGTTGTTTTGAGATGAAGGATTTAGGAGTGGCTGATGTCATTCTGAACATCAAGTTGTTGAGAGACGATGATGGTGGGATTACATTGCTTTAATCTCACTATGTGGAAAATATCTTGAGTCGCTTTGGCTATAGTGACTGCAAGCCCTCTCCAACACCATATGATGCCAGTGTATTGCTTCGAAAGAATCAAAGAATTGCCAGAGACCAATTGAAATATTCTCAGATTATTGGCTCGCTTATGTACTTAGCCAGTGCTACAAGACCTGACATCTCTTTTGCTGTTAGCAAACTGAGTCGGTTTGTCTCAAAACCAGGAGATGTGCATTGGAAAGCTCTAGAGAGAGTTTTGCGTTATTTGAAAGGCATTGTGAATTATGGAATTCACTACACCGGGCACCCAAAGGTGCTTGAAGGGTATAGTGACTCAAACTGGATTTCAGATGCTGATGAGATAAAGGCCACGAGCGGATATGTATTCACTCATGGAGGTGGCGCTGTTTCTTGGAAGTCTTGCAAGCAGACCATCTTAACGAGGTCAACAATGAAAGTAGAACTCACAGCACTAGATACAGCTATGGTCGAAGCAGATTGGCTTCGTCGGCTCTTGAACGACTTGCCAGTAGTTGAGAAACCTGTACCGGGCATCCTTATGAACTGTGACAATCAAACTGTGATCACTAAAGTGAGCAGCTCAAAGGATAACATGAAGTCATCAAGACACGTTCAAAGAAGGTTAAAGTCTGTCAGAAAAATGAAAAACTCCGGAGTTATTGCATTGGATTATATCCAAACGTCTAAAAATCTGGCAGATCCTTTTACTAAGGGTCTATCACGTAATGTGACAGATAATGCATCGAGGGAGATGGGTATGAGACCCACAATATGAGTTGTTCACAGTGGTAACCTATTCTTTGTGATAGGAGATCCCGTGAATTAGATGTGGAAGACAAGCTGTTGGTCAACTGGGAGGAGAGTATCCTTACTGTTAAAATACCACTCCATGAAGATGCAATACTCTCCTAATCTGCATGGTAGGTTGATCTATATCTTAATGTGTTCTAAGTGGCTCTTTGAAGCAGAGATGTTGTCCTGCAGAACATCTTTTGAAGAACACACCTATATGAGTCTGATTGTTAAACTTCGCAATCTATGAGAGTAGGGTTCTCTCTAGTAAACTCATGAAAGGTCTCGGAGTATGACGCATAAGCTCCACCCGCGAGGAAGACCCACGGTAGCCACGTATCGGTCAAGGCTTTATGTGAAGCTAGATTCGCAGAAAACTTGCAGTTCAAGGCCCACCCACTGCTCAAGTTGCTTACTAGTGTAGCATAGAGTTCTAGGTGGAAGTTCAACTTAATCTCCCATTGCAAGATACTGTATATAAAACAGTGTTTTGGAACCAAAGGCAAATTTTGTGTGCCTCTGGGATCTGGTGGGGGATTGCTGGAATTTTGTCTATTATGGGCCAACCCAATAGCAGTTTTAGAAATTCCTAATAAATCCTAGAGGCCCACGCAGCCCATTCGTGCAAGGCAAGAGGTGGAACTAAAGTTTAATCCCACATTGCTAGTTTAGAGGGAGTTGGACCTCTTTATAAGGGAGGTTCTTTTCCCACATGTATGAGCATGAGAACAAGAGGGACATCCACGCGCGCTCCTCCTCCGCCGCCCGCCTCACCACGCCACGCTACGCCACGCCACGCCTCGTCACGACGTGCCGCGGGTTGCGGGTTGCCCTCTCGCCTCCTTCTCTTGCGCCTATAAAAGGGGGGTCGCTCCTCTCAGAGTGACGCACCAGAACTTCTCCTTCCTCTCGCCACTGGTTCCAATCTCTGCGTTGCTGCTGTCTTCCTCATCCCAGCTTGCGGCGTGCACCGCGAGTCGGGACAAGAGGGCCTCCAAACCGCACCTTTGAGTCCCAGACGGAGAAGGGTGATAAGGTTTTGGGAGGCGCTTGCGCGACCATCGACTTCTTCGTCACGGACGCCCGGACTCGACGACTACTTCCCTGACGACGACTTCTTCCCCGATGTCCACGACCTCCTCGACGACATGGCTGGCGAGGACACCGATCCCAAGTCCAGCGCTTCTGCTGCTGCTGCCCCGTACGTGTTCGTCCCCTTTCTATTAGAGGTTTTGCTACAGTTCCTTGCTCTAGAATTTGCCCTAGATATGTTAGACTCTATTTCATATATGCAACTTGCTATACTGTCTGCTCAAGATATGTTTAGTTACGGTTCATATATGAAGATGTTGTTTACCTTCTCTTTGTCAAATCGCATGGCTTGTTTTATCACTGCTATACTAGTTAAGCTTTATCTAGTATTTTTGTTAATAAAATCACTTGGTAAATTGCTCATATTTCCAACACATGGTTGTTTAGTTTATGTAGGTTAGGAACATACATATGAGGAGAAGGAGAAGAGGGGTTCGCTCTTGTGGGTATTGGGCCAAGTTGGGCAGGCCCAAGTGGGAGAGAAAGAAAAGATAAAAGAAGATGAGCTGGCCAATTCGGTTTGAAGAAAAATAAATAAAGAAGTGAGGAGATAGATTGGGATAGACCCATTCAGTTTGGAAGGAACAAACAAAGATTTGGGCTGCACCCAAGAAGAGAGAGACTTATAATGTGAGGGGGGAAAATGAGTTTCTTTTATGGAAAAAATAGAAATGGAATGGAGACTAAAAAACAAATGACTTCGGAAAATCCAAAGAAATATACAGACGCGCATAATTTAATATGATGAAGGGAGAAAAACAAAACCCAACTAAAAGAGAAAAATAAAACTCAAATTTAAATTTATGTTCGCATTAGATCAAATTAAATCCTCCAAATTACAAAATTCCAATTTAAGCTTTGTTAACAAATAAAACAAACGAAATTTTCTCGCCCTAATTTTTGGAAAACTTTTTCTTAAACATTCCGAGAATCGGGATGTTACAAATCTACCCCCTTAAAAGGAATCTCGTCCCCGAGATTCAGGCCGACTAAATAGAGTGGGTTTGGTTTAGCTTCGTCTTCGGCGTAGATCTTCGAAGAAACATGTGGAACCGCAGTTCATTTTGAACTTGGTGATAGGTTACTTTGGACCTTGATCTGAGATACTTCTCGATATTGTCTCTAGCTTGATCAAGGCTTGGATGCAGTCCTCCGGTCTTAGCAATGGTAATATGATAGCTTATGTAAGTAGTTGAACATACTTCGGTCTTGCCCTTCTTGTTTAGGTTAAGGTTTGGTGCAACTGGATGAGTCATTGATCCTCCTTCAGCTTGAACCATATTGTAGTTGTATTGAAGGTATTCAAATCTTCGTCTTCCTTATGAATGAAGGTCTTGAAATATTTGACCTTGACATGAATTATCTTCTACTACCCCCCTTAAAAGAGGTTTTCCATTGGTTGTTGATAGTAGACCTCTAAGCATGATGTTGCAACTTCCTTCCTCTCAAAGTGTCCATGAGGGTTTGTATAGAAGAGGGTAAGAGCATAAGAGGAGTAAAAGAATCCTACAGAAGGTGGAGGTACCCTAGAAGATAAACAAAAGATAACACCAAGATAACCATAAAGCTATCCAAATAAAACTCAATGCAACTCTTTTTGGAAAATACGGTTTTAGTATGACTGCATAGGAAAACACCAAAAATATATGCAGCCAATACTCACACAAGAAAGGTTCTGCGTCTACAAGCTACTAGTTATACCACTACAAGGGTGTTAACCAACCTAATCCTATATGGCTGGTCACAATAAATCTTGGGGCAAATCCTCGACTTTGGCGGTTGAAGCATGATCGGTGATTGTTAACTTCCTGACTTCTCGAGGTGTCTTCTCTCTTTAGAATGTTGCGAGAATGTTGCCACTCAGAGGTTCAGGGTTGAAGTTAGCTTGAAATTCTTGATACATCCTGTGAAGCTTCTGACTTTTGAACACCATGGGCGGGGAAAGGGTTTCACATACTACAAAGAAGATGGTAGAGAAGTAGAGTTTAAATTTCAATTGAATAAGATGAGATGACAATAGCAACAATGAAGGAGAAGAGTACGAGAATGATCCTTTTCAAAATAGTTTTTTTAGAACAATAGTCCCTAAGGCTTTCCATTTCTAACTAAGGCCACACAACTAGGTCAACATGGGCTCTGATACCACTTTTGTGAGAACCAGGAATTATCTTCCAGACCCTCCTGTGTATATTTGTCAACCCCAAGATCATTGTTGACAACACAGTGAAATGATACCATTGCAGAATACGTAAAAGCATTACAAGTTGTATATTTGTCACAAGACATACCTAGTGAGATGTCTCATGACATTTACAATCAGAAAACAGCGGAAAGTAAAATGCGTAGTGACTCCATCTCAGCCACAGACAGTCGATGTAGTCCACGTGACCTCACTCCTACGGATCGCCATAGTAGCTGTAACCATCACCTTCGTCTTCATGGAACTCTGTTGTCAACAAAATTATTGCCATGAGTACGTTACGTACTCAACATGCTCCCACGGGGAAGGACCTAATAGCTACATGTGGCTTCAAAGGAAGGATGTATGGCTCATTTGCATAAAAGCTAATTTTGTTTGAAATAACGTAGTACTTGGATATAGCAGTTTTAGATGAAAACATGTTTTGTCTCCAGAATAACTTTCATCAAGTGAGGATCCTCAATTAACTCACACTCTTTATAGGTTCCAAGAATAGGGCAAAGAGGGAATAAGCAAGACAGGTCCTGTATGTCATGAAAGATTCATGTGTCGTCCATGACCGTGGACACGACTATTCGAATAGTTTTACACTCTGCAGAGGTTGTACACTTTACCCACACGACACAATCCCGACTTGTTGCCACTAGCCGTCGCTAGTGTAGTACACCATTTGGTATACCGGCAGGGAGATTGTGACGAGGTCTTTTTACTAGATCCCCCAAAGATGTGACATGCCCATCGGGTCTGGCGCACGGAACTGAGAGTACGTCCTCAAACCGGTCCCCCATCTGTGTCGAGGATACTCCTCGCAAGGCAGCTATCCCATCCGCGGTACGGCGACATCGACACCTAAGGCTGACTAGCTTACTTGACCAAGCCAGTGCCCATATAGCATGTGGCTGTACTGTTATCACAATCTTCAAATCCAAGACTTATTAGGCCTCATGCGTCACGGATGACTGATTGCCCCCTTCAACTCGTGAAGGGCAGCCAATCGCTCCTTCAATCCTTGATTCAGCTGTCGCCCGCGCCAGTATTCAGATGGTAAGTTTCACCCAGAGTAAAAGAGGATAGAGAAGGTCAACAAGGCCAACTTGCCTAGCTCAGCGAGCTCAAGAAATAAGTTTCAAGTGTCAATGACTCAAAGGTCATTCAACAAAGCACCTATAGGGTAATAAGCATGGCTAAGCATTTCTACTCTACCAGAATACTATATAATTCTACTCGGGTGTCAAGTGAATAGGCGACAAGCGGATCAGGGTAATGTGTCAATCGGCACACTAGCTACGAGAATTAAAATAGCATGCATATAGTAACCATAAAACATAATGCAATTTTGTAAACATAGGATAAGTATGATCAAAGAAGGAGGCATGCCTTCGTTGTTGAGTCCTTCTTCGGTAAACTGTTTCTCTCCATGTCCAACATCGTCGTCACTCCCTACTCGTCATAACGATAGCAAAAGAGAAACAATAAATACCAAAGCAATAGAAAATCCAAATAACATCCAAAACAAATTAAGAGTGGATGGATAGCAAGATACTGATCAAGATGGAGATTCCAAAAGGAGATAACATGACTGGAAGGTAAGTAGAGAGGATTCGACGGATAGGCAGGGTTTAGGTTGAAGATGACTAAGCAAAGCTTGTCAACCGTTCTAATACGAAGTATGGTACTAACCATTAGCAGTGCCCACTACACATCTGAGCTTACTATATGGAAACTGTTACATAACAAACCCAATGGCATCAACACACATGGAACAATCCAACCTATGCATTTCAACTACTCAATCATAACATGGCATGATAAAGGTAAAAGTTCAGCACAAATAAATATTTAGATAGAATCTAAATATTTATAATGGTCAGTAGTAGCAAACATATACATCAACTATATAACAATTGAAAAGTAAGTGTTCCATAAGACAAACAAACACACATTTCAAACCATACTAGTTAAGCAATCAAACATCTTTCAACCACAATAAGAGTTGTCCTATACATGACATGGTAATACATGCTAATGTAACCACAAACTACCACAAGAAAGAACATGGCATGTTTAAGAGTAACAATTAACCATAAATAAATATTTAGATGTTACTAAATATTTATAATGGTTAACATCAAGCAGAACCAAACATCAACCATAACAACTATCAGAAAACATGATATAACAAGAGCCAACCAACACTATGGTGAAAGCTAATTAAACAACTAAATAATAAGACACATCTCATACAAGGCATATGAGTAGAAAATCACAAAGAGGTCTTATATAATAAAACAAGCATCACACTTATGAGTTATCATGGAAACATACTAAAGTAGGATATGGTCTTACTATTAAACAATTAGTACTCAAGTAACTACTAGCAATAAGATTACCACTTAATGCTTAAATAACAAATCAACTATGCACCCTAAGCATATGAGGAAGATACAACTCAACTAACACGAAAGGTAAACTATCATATGCATGTGATGACCTATTGCAATAAGTATGGAACACGCATAATACTAACATGAGACAAGTGTAATCATCTATAAGAAGCACGAGGACTAAATACTCAACTATAACATACAGAGCACAATAAGACATGAAAAATCACTATCATGACAAGATGTATAGGTTAGGCATACCCCAAATCAAAGATTAAGATAAATAAGCTATAATGCTAAGCATAGCGATGATCATGATACGAGCTATGTGTAATGGTCCCGATACAATTCAAATCATAACTACACCATAAGTTGATTGATAACGACTAACATAAATATCACATCGTACTATCATGATATGTGACATATAAGCACAAAGGAGAATCATAGTACGCATATAAGCAAGTGAACATCTATCATGGCATCAACAACATCAAGCAATGAAATAGCATAGCACGAATAACAAAGATGACTTGCATTACCTATCTAGTACAACTTACACTTGCAACGACATAGGATACAGAACTACGCATAATATCATCAAGCTACTATCATGTATATCTACCAAGTAAAGTATAAGCAAAAGCATGAACATAAGATAAGAAACTAGCAACAATAGAAAACATGGTAGGCATATAACAAAATATGCCTTTTACTTTGAGCAAGTACTAACATGGCATGTCAATCAACTAAGTATGCATAACTACCATCCTAGGTAAATGGAACAACTTGGATAACTAACAAGTAATAGAGTAGGTTATATGTAACAAGCATAACCTATATGTAGCAATATAAATCTACAACATGACAAGAAGAAACCAACACCATGTAATCATGGATAACGTCATCTACAAAATAAGATTAACAACTAAGTAATAATATTCTATGCAACAAACTATAACATAGTCATTTCTAAATAGCAATGCTTTTCATTTGACGTCTAGTATCAAGAGAACTATGCACCAACACATACAAAAAATATCTATCACAGGCATGGCAATGATTCAAACCAATAAAGCAAGCATGCGACGTGGATGAAAATGAATATCTATAAACCAAATTTAAGATATCGCTATGCTAGACAAAATTAAAAATATCCAAGACATGAAGTAATCCATAACTAAGGAAATCAAGCAAAGCTTAGAATAATTCTACGAAAATATAAGCATATCCAATGTTCACCAACTTTTGTACGCATGCACAAAAGAGGGTTACTTGACGCGTCAACATTATCATCATGAAACGACATGCAACACTTATTTTAAATAACTACTATCGGTAAACAAATAAATCTAAGAAGTCACATGTCACACACAAAATTATGAAACAAATAAGATGCACTTCTAGGCATAACGCAAATAAATGAACAATAACATATTAATTAATACAAAAATTAACCAATGAACAAACCCCATCCAATCTTGGGCAAGTATCACTATAACAAAATTTATACAAAATCCTACTGATAAAACTAGCGATCTAACTCCACCGTAAAGTTACTATGGGAATGAGAAAGAAATCATATGTTGAACACAAGATCATCCGAGGAACTAAAAAAATACGCCGACATGTCAATGGCATCCATTCATGCATCGACGCGAGCAACGGTATAGATAGGATGAAAGATGATGTCTACGGGATAGAGTAGATGATGACGAGTACACGTGCAAAAAGAATTTGATAGAGGCTCACCGAGTTTGATGGAAGGGTGCGACGAACTTGATGAACAGTGTGCGCGGACATGCGGAATTCTTCGTGTGTGGTCGACCGATCGCGTTCTTTCTTCTCTGAATGGATTCATGGCATGGAGGCGAAGTTCCTGGCGCAAGGAAACGGATGGGAATGGCCTCCTTCATCGGGGTCGAACACCGGTGTCCATGGAGCACCGTTTCTTTGCAGAGTGTTCTGGAGAGTTCTCAAGAGAACGAGGAAGGGAGAGGAAGGAGTTTCTGCGGGGGTGGAAGAGGAGATCGAGGAACACATCCTCATATATTTGGATATGGAAACTGTAGCAATTAAAGGGAGAATGAGGACAGGTGCATTGTGCACGTGGGTGAAGTCGTGGAGAAGAAGTGCTCGCTGGAAAGGAGAAGAGGTTTATCTGGATGTGAGAGATGGCCTTCCCTTTCTCTCTCTCTCTCTCTCTCTCTCTCTCTCTCTCTCTCTCTCTCTCTTTCTTTGATGGGACAATGCTCTAATAATGATGATCATCACACTTCTATTTATTTACAACTCAAAGATTACAACTTGATAATAGAACAAGATATAACTCCATATGACCGCCTCCGGCAGTGTACCGGGATGGGCAATGAATCAAGAGTGACATGTATGAAAAATTATGCATGGTGGCCTTGCCACAAATACGATGTCAACTACATGATCATGCAAGGCAATATGACAATGATGAAGCGTGTCATAATAAACGGAACGGTGGAAAGTTGCATGGTAATATATATCTCGGATTGGCTATGGAAATGCCATAATAAGTAGGTATGGTGGCTGTTTTGAGGAAGATATAAGGAGGCTTATGTGTGATAGAGTGTATCGTATCACGGGGTTTGGATGCACCGGCGAAGTTTGCACCAACTCTCAAGGTGAGAAAGGGCAATGCACGGTACCGAAGAGGCTAGCAATGATGGAAGGGTGAGAGTGCGTATAATCCATGGACTCAACATTAGTCATAATGAATTCACATATTTATTGTAAAAATCTACAAGTCATCGAAACCAAGCACTACACACATGCTCCTAGGGGGATAGATTGGTACGAAAAGACCATCGCTCGTCCCCTACCGCCACTCATAAGGAAAGCAATCAAAGAACACCTCATGCTTCAAATTTGTCACACAATGTTTACCATACGTGCATGCTACGGGACTTGCAAACCTCAACATAAGTATTTCTCAATTCCACAATTACTCAACTAGCACGACTCTAATATTACCATCTTCATATCTCAGAACAATCATCAAGTATCAAACTTCTCATAGTATTCAATGCACTCTATATGGAAGTTTTTATTATACCCATCTTGGATGCCTATCATATTAGGACTAATTTTATAACCAAAGCAAATTACCTTGCTGTTCTAAAAGACTCTTAAAATAATATAAGTGAAGCATGAGAGATCAATTATTTTTATAAATAAAACCACCACCGTGCTCTAAAAAGATATAAGTGAATCACTAGAGCAAAATTATCTAGCTCAAAAGATATAAGTGAAGCACATAGATTATTCTAATAAATTCCGACACATGTGTGTCTCTCCAAAAGGTGTGTACAGCAAGGATGATTGTGGTAAACTAAAAAGCAAAGATTCAAATTATACAAGACGCTCCAAGCAAAACACATATCATGTGGTGAATAAAAATATAGCCTCAAGTAAAGTTACCGATAGACGAAGACGAAAGAGGGGATGCCTTCAGGGGAATTCCCAAGCCTAGGCTTTTGGTTGTCCTTGAATTTTACCTTGGGGTGCCTTGGTCATCCCCAAGATTAGGCTCTTGCCACTCCTTGTTCCATAATCCATTAAATCTTTATCCAAAACTTGAAAACTTCACAACACAAAACTTAGTCAGAAAATCTCATGAGCACCGTTAGTGTAAGAAAACAAATCACCACTCTAAGGTACTGTAATGAACTCATTCTTTATTTATATTGGTGTTAAACCTACTGTATTCCAACTTCTCTATGGTTCATACCCCCCGATACTAGCCATAGATTCATCAAAATAAGCAAACAACACATGAAAAAACAGAATCTGTCAAAAACAGAATAGTCTGTAGTAATCTGTATCAAACGTATACTTCTGTAACTCCAAAAATTCTGAAATAAATTGGTGGACGTGAGGAATTTGTCTATTAATCATCTGCAAAAATAATCAACCTACAAGCACTCTCCAGTAAAAAATGGCAGCTAATTTCGTGAGTGCTAAAGTTTCGTTTTTTTACAGCAAGATCATAAAGACTTCATCCAAGTCTTCCCAAAGGCTCTACTTGGCACAAACACTAATATAAAACATAAAACCACATCTAAACATAATCTAGATGAATTATTTATCACTAAAAAGAAACAAAAAGCAAGAAAAAAAATAAAATTGGTTTGCCTCCCAACAAGCGCTATCGTTTAACGCCCCTAGCTAGGCATAAAAGACTAGAATAGATCTAGGTATTGTCATCTTTGGTATGCAATCCATAAGTGGCTCTCATAATAGATTCATAAGGCAATTTAATTTTATTCCTAGGAAAGTGTTCCATGCCTTTCCTTAATGGAAATTGGAATCTAATATTTCCTTCTTTCATATCAATAATTGCACCATTCGTTCTAAGGAAAGGTCTACCAAGAATAATAGGACATGTAGGATTGCAATCTATATCAAGAACAATGAAATCTATGGGCACATAATTACAATTTGCAACAATAAGAACATCATTAATCCTTCCCATAGGTTTCTTAATGGTGGAATCTGCAAGGTGCAAATTTAAAGAACAATCATCACATTCACGGAAACCTAACACATCACACAAAGTTTTTGAAAACGTGGAAACACTAGCACCCAAATCACATAAAGCATAGCATTCATGATCTTTAATTTTAATTTTAATAGTAGGTTCCCACTCATCATAAAGTTTTCTAGGGATAGGAACTTCTAATTCAAGCTTTTCTTCATAAGATTGCATTAAAACATCAACGATGTGTTTGGTAAAATCTTTATTTTGAGCATAAGCATGAGGAGAATTTAACACAGATTGCAACAAGGAAATACAATCTATCAAAGAACAATTTTCATAATTAAATTCCTTGAGATCCAAAATAGTGGGTTCATTGCTATATAAAGTTTTGACCTCTTCAATCCCACTTTTACAAATTTTTGCATCAAGATCTAAAAACTCCGAATCATTGGCACACCTTTTAACTAAAGTTGACTCATGTCCAGTCCCATATTTATCAAGATTCATATTGGAAAACAAATATTTAATAGGAGACACATTAATCACTTTTAGATCTTTATCATTCTTACCATGGAAACTAGAAGAACACGCTTTTACAAAGCAATCTTTTTTAGCACGCATCCTAGTGGTTCTTTCTTTGCACTCATCAATGGAAATTCTCGTAGATTTGAGAGACTCATTGATATCATGCTTGGGTGGAATAGATCTAAGTTTCAAAGAATCAACATCAATCTTAGGCATTTTTCTTCAAGCAAAGCATTGAAATTCAAATCATAAATTCTGTAACACTAGTCTCAAAATCAGAGGGCATCTTATTAAAATTTCCATAAGAGTTGTTGTAGGAATTACCATAATTATTAGAGGAATTACTAGGAAACGACCTAGAATTAAAATATCATCTATACGCATTGTTACCAAAATTGTTCCTACCAACAAAATTCACATCCATAGATTCATTATTATTCTCAATCAAAGTTGACAAAGGCATATCATTAGATCATAAGAAACACTCTTATTAGCAAACAATTTCATAAGTCCATCCATCTTTCCACTCAAAACATTAATCTCTTCAATCGCATGAACTTTTTTACTAGTGGATCTTTCGGTGTGCCATTGAGAATAATTAACCACATTATTATCTAGGAGTTTAGTAGCTTCTCCTAAAGTGATTTCCTTAAAAGTGCCTCCCACAGTCGTATCTAAAAGATTTCTAGAAGCAAAATTCAATCTGGCATAATTTTTTTGTATAATCATCCATAAATTCAAACCATGTGTAGGCCAATTATGTATCATTAATTTCATCCTCTCCCAAGCTTGTGCAACATGCTCATGATCAAGTTGCTTAAAATTCATAATATCGTTTCTAAGAGAGATGATCTTAGCGGGAGGAAAATACTTAGAGATAAAAGCATCTTTGCACTTATTCCAGGAATCAATAGTATTTTTAGGCAAAGAAGAAAACCAAGTTTTAGCATGATCTCTGAGCAAAAACGAAAATAGCTTCAATTTAACAATATCATTATCCACATCTTTCTTCTTTTGCATATCACACAAATCAATGAAGTTGTTCAGATGGGTAGCGGCATCTTCACTAGGAAGGCTAGAAAATTGATCTTTCATAACGAGATTCAACAAAGCGGTATTGATTTCACAAGATTCAGCATCGGTAGTAGGAGCAATCGGAGTGCTAATACAATCATTATTGTTGGTATTGGAAAAGTCACACAATTTAGTATTATCTTGAGCCATCGTGACAAACAATCAATCCAACAAACAAGCAAACAAGAAGCAAGCAAAAAGAGACGGACAGAAAAAGGGCGAATAAAACGGCAAGGGTGAAGTGGGGGAGAGGAAAACGAGAGGCAAATGGCAAATAATGTAATGCGAGGGATAAGAGTTTGTGATGGGTACTTGGTGTGTCTTAACTTGGCGTAGATCTCCTCGGCAACGGCGCCAGAAATTGGCAAGTTGACGGGAGATCAAATCTTGACTTGACTTGGCGTAAATCTCCCCGGCAACGGCGCCAGAAATCCTTCTTGCTACCTCTTGACCATGCGTATAACATCCCAAATTTTCAATTTGGAATGTTATACATTAGATCATCATTGCATATCATATTTACTGCATTTTATTTGATCCTAGAAATCCTACGCAACTCAAGGACCCGCGGAGAGAGTTGGGGATTTCATTATTTTCATATTCGAGTTTTCTTGAATTTTGAAAAGAGGATCGTTTGATTTTAATTATTTTCTCTTAAAATATTTCTTTTATAAAAATAAAAGAGATGATAAAATGACTTCCTCAAAATAAAGAAATAGCGGAGATTTTATATTAAAATCAAATAAGAATTTTATTCGGAGTTTTATCGCTATTTTATTTGTATTAGGAAAAATATGCATTTTCCAAAATTGCATTTTAGGCCCAAATAAATGTTCACCTTGTCCGGCCTATTTTTCGAGGACGGGGAGATTTTATTTCGGGATTTTTGGAGTCCGTTTAGTATTTCTTTTCTTTCTTTTTGTGCACGTCGGAATTGTTTTTTTTAAGTCAAACCGACTCTGGGCAGCACTGAGCGGGACTCACCTGGGGCCTTTATAAGCCGCCACCCCAAGCCACCAAAGCCAGCCAGCGCCGCCAATTTAACCCCGCGCCCAAACCCTAGCCAGCTCACACCGCCTCGCCTCGCCTCGCCATTTGCCAAGACGCAGCACGCCCCTCCGCCGCCGCCATTACCGCCGTCGCCGACCACGGAGGTAGTCGCCGCCGCCGCCTCGGTTTTCGCGAGAGAACTAAGTGTTTTTTCTAAACCTAGATCCGTTTTTTAGATCTGATTCGGTTTATTTTTTCGGTTTAGTTATTTAGCGAACGCCCATTCGTTGGTTCGTTTTAACGAACGGTTTTCACCATTTAGCCGCAGACAGCGAACGTTCGTTCGTTAGCCTATTCGTCAGTTTTTCCTTTTCTTGGATTTTCCGTGATTATTTTCGATCGCGATTTCTGATCCGATTTTTGTTCTAGTATAACTTTTCTCTTGTTTGTCGAAATCAGGCGATTCAAGCGCCTAGAGTTTCTTTTCGCAGCCATCTTTCTGTTTAACCAACTTAAACAAGATTTTGCTCTGTAAAATTTGACTTTAGTCCAGATTAGTAAACGTAGCTTGTTTCTTTCGCCGTTTGACTTGTGTTGCTTCGTTTGATTTGATTCTTTTTGCAAACCGGAGTTCTTAAGTTGGACTTTCTGGTTAGATCTTTTACTTGAGTTTTACCCGTGCCCTTGCTTGATTGCTTATTGTACGCTTGTTTGTTTGCGATAGAGTACTCGGAGTGTGAAGCGTGCTACTACGAGTCTCTAGGTTTTGCGGATCATCAGCAAGGCAAGTAACACTTTGATCATACCTTTTTCATACCCAGTTTTACTGCATTAGATCAATCCTCAAACAATTGCATGGTTAGGACCTGATTTTTTTAAATTGTGGGATTGGGAAGTAGATGAGGTAGTACCTATTTACCTGTTTATTATCAAACCCTGGGAGTTACTTCTACGTTGCTTATATTGCTATGCTATGCTTGTAGACGTGGTTTCGGTTTGAGAGTATTCATGACAGATGTGAGATTGTTAATTAATGGTTAACTTAAGGTGGCAACTTTAATACACATCTGGGTGGATTGAGGTGTTGGGGAACGTAGTAATTTCAAAAAAATTCCTACGCACATGCAAGATCATGGTGATGCATAGCAACGAGAGGGGAGAGTGTTGTCCACGCACTCTGAGATCGAAAGCGAAGCGTTAGCACAACGCGTTGATGTAATCGTCGCCTTCACGATCCGACCGATCAAGTACCAAGGCACGGCACCTCCAAGTTCAGCACACGCTCAGCCCGATGACGCCCCTCAAACTCCGATCCAGCTGAGTGTTGAGGAGAGTTTCACAAGACGACGGCGTGGTGGCGATGATGATGTTCTATCGACGCAGGCTTCGCCTAAGCACCACTACAGATTATCGAGGTGGACTATGGTGGAGGGGGACACCGCACATGGCAAAAAGATCAAACCATCAATTGTTGTCTCTAGGGTGCCCCCCTTCCCCCGTATATAAAGGAGCAAGGGGGGTGCGGCCGCCAGAGAGGGGCTCCCAGAGGAGTCCTACTCCCACCGGAGTAGGACTCCTCCCTTTCCTAGTTGGATTAGGACCGGGGGAAGAGGTGGAGGAGAAGAAGGAAGGGGAGGGGCGCCGCCTCTCTCTGTCCTATTCGGACTAGGGGGGGGCGCGCGCCCTGCCCCGCCTCCTCTCTCTTCCACTAAGGCCCACTATGGCCCATTAACCTCCCGGGGGGTTCCGGTAACCTCCCGGTACTCCGGAAAAATCCCGATTTCACCCGGAACACTTCCGACATCGAAACATAGGTTTCCAATATATCAATCTTCATGTCTCGACCATTTCGAGACTCCTCATCGTGTCCGTGATCACATCCGGGACTCCGAACAACCTTCAGTACATCAAAACATGTAAACTCATAATATAACTGTCATCGAAATGTTAAGCGTGCGGACCCTACGGGTTCGAGAACTATGTAGACATGACCGAGACACGTCTTCGGTCAATAACCAATAGCGGAACCTGGATGCTCATATTGGCTCCTACATATTCTACGAAGATCTTTATCGGTCAGACCGCATAACAACATATGTTGTTCCCTTTGTCATCGGTATGTTACTTGCCCGAGATTCGATCGTCGGTATCTCAATACCTAGTTCAATCTCGTTACCGGCAAGTCTCTTTATTCATTCTGTAATACATCATTCCGCAACTAACTCATTAGTTTCAATGCTTGCAATGCTTGCAAGGCTTAAATGATGTGCATTACCGAGAGGGCCCAGAGATACCTCTCCGACAATCGGAGTGACAAATCCTAATCTCGAAATAAGCCAACCCAACAAGTACCTTCGGAGACACCTGTAGAGCACCTTTATAATCACCCGCTTATGTTGTGACGCTTTGGTAGCACACAAAGTGTTCCTCCGTAAACGGAGTTGCATAATCTCATAGTCATAGGAACATGTATAAGTCATGAAGAAAGCAATAACAACATACTAAACGATCGGGTGCTAAGCTAACAGAATGGGTCAAGTCAATCACATCATTCTCCTAATGATGTGATCTCGTTAATCAAATGACAACCTATGTCAATGGCTAGGAAACTTAACCATCTTTGATCAACGAGCTAGTCAAGTAGAGGCATACTAGTGACATACTGTTTGTCTATGTATTCACACATGTATTATGTTTCTGGTTAATACAATTCTAGCATGAATAATAAACATTTATCATGATATAAGGAAATTAATAATAACTTTATTATTGCCTCTAGGGCATATTTCCTTCAGTCTCCCACTTGCACTAGAGTCAATAATCTAGATTACACAGTAATGATTCTAACACCCATGGAGCCTTGGTGCTGATCATGTTTTGCTCGTGGAAGAGGCTTAGTCAACGGGTCTACAACGTTCAGATCCGTATGCATCTTGCAAATTTCTATGTCTCCCACCTGGACTAAATCCCGGATGGAATTGAAGCGTCTCTTGATGTGCTTGGTTCTCTTGTGAAATCTGGATTCCTTCGCCAAGTCAAATTGCACCAGTATTGCCACAAAAGATTTTCATTGGACCCGATGCACTAGGTATGACACCTAGATCGGATATGAACTCCTTCATCCAGACTCCTTCATTTGCTGCTTCCAAAGCAGCTATGTACTCCGCTTCACACGTAGATCCTGCCACGATGCTTTGTTTAGAACTGCACCAACTAACAGCTCCACCGTTCAATGTAAACACGTATCCGGTTTGCGATTTAGAATCATCCGGATCAGTGTCAAAGCTTGCATCAAAGTAACCATTTACGATGAGCTCTTTGTCACCTCCATAAACGAGAAACATATCCTTAGTCATTTTCAGGTATTTTAGGATGTTCTTGATCGCTGTCCAGTGATCCACTCCTGGATTACTTTGGTACCTCCCTGCTAGACTTATAGGAAGGCACACATCAGGTTTGGTACACAGCATTGCATACATGATAGAGCCTATGGCTGAAGCGTAGGGAACATTTTCATTTTCTCTCTATTTTCTGCAGTGGTCGGGCATTGAGTCTTACTCAACTTCACACCTTGTAACACAGGCAAGAACCCTTTCTTTGCTTGATCCGTTTTGAACTTCTTCAAAACTTTGCCAAGGTATGTGCTTTGTGAAAGTACAATTAAGCATCTTGATCTATCTCTATAGACCTTGATGCCTAATATATAAGCAGCTTCACCGAGGTCTTTCATTGAAAATCTCTTATTCAAGTATCCTTTATGCTATCCAGAAATTCTATATCATTTCCAATCAGCAATATGTCATCCACATATAATATTAGAAATGCTACAGAGCTCCCACTCACCTTCTTGTAAATACAGGCTTCTCCAAAAGTCTGTACAAAACCAAATGCTTTAATCACACTATCAAAGTGTTTATTCCAACTCCGAGAGGCTTGCACCAGTCCATAAATGGATCGCTGGAGCTTGCACACTTTGTTAGCTCCCTTTGGATCGACAAAACCTTCCGGTTGCATCATATACAACTCTTCTTCCAGAAATCCATTCAGGAATGCAGTTTTGACATCCATTTGCCAAATTTCATAATCATAAAATGCGGCAATTGCTAACATGATTCGGACAGACTTATGTATCGCTACGTGTGAGAAGGTCTCATCGTAGTCAATCCCTTGAACTTGTCGAAAACCTTTTGCAACAAGTCGAGCTTTATAGACAGTAACATTACCGTCAGCGTCAGTCTTCTTCTTGAAGATCCATTTATTCTCAATTGCTTGCCGATCATCGGGCAAGTTAACCAAAGTCCATACTTTGTTCTCATACATGGATCCCATCTCAGATTTCATGGCCTCAAGCCATTTTGCGGAATCTGGGCTCACCATCGCTTCTTCATAGTTCGTAGGTTCGTCATGGTCTAGTAACATAACTTCCGAACAGGATTACCGTACCACTCGGTGTGGATCTTACTCGTTGACCTCGAGGTTCAAGAACAACTTGATCTGAAGTTTCATGATCATCATCATTAACTTCCTCACTAATTGGTGTAGGTGTCGCAGAAACCGGTTTCTGCGATGAACTACTTTCCAATAAGGGAGCAGGTACAGTTACCTCATCAAGTTCTACTTTCCTCCCACTCACTTCTTTCAAGAGAAACTCCTTCTCTAGAAAAACTCCGAATTTAGCAACAAAAGTCTTGCCTTCAGATCTGTGATAGAAGGTGTCGGGTGTCAAAACCGGCGGATCTCGGGTAGGGGGTCCCGAACTGTGTGTCTAGGCGGATGGTAACAGGAGACAAGGGACACGATGTTTCTACCCAGGTTCGGGCCCTCTCGATGGAGGTAAAACCCTACTCCTGCTTGATTAATATTGATGATATGGGTAGTACAGTAGATCTACCACGAGATCAGAGAGGCTAAACCCTAGAAGCTAGCCTATGGTATGATTGTTGTTCGTCCTACGGACTAAAACCCTCCGATTTATATAGACATCGGAGAGGTTAGGGTTACATAGAGTCGCCACAATGGGAGGAGATCCACATATCAGATCGCCAAGCTTGCCTTCCCGCCAAGGAAAGTCCCATCCGGACACGGACGAAGTCTTCAATCTTGTATCTTCATAGTCCAGAGTCCGCCAAGGTTACAGATCCGCCATCCGGACACCCCTAATCCAGACTCCTCAAGAGCCCCTGAACCACGCTTCAATGACGACGAGTCCGACGCGCAGATTGTCTTCGGCGTTGCAAGGCGGGTTCCTCCTCCGAATACTTCATAGAAGATTTTGAACACAAGGATAGTGCCCGTCTCTGCTAAATAATTGCCACATACCACCATAGAGAGAATAATATTTACACAAATCCAATCTGCTGACGTATTTCGCAGCGTGACATTACACCACGGCCAAGCCTTTATTTGAATCATTTTTACTGTCCCACCTCAACGCACTTAGCGAGGCGGTTTCCTTGGCACGTCTTGTTGAAGCAGAGATCGTGTCCCCTTATTCTGGTATTCTCATCAATACGGGCATGGGTAACCCAACCGTGCCATTAATTTACAGCTCTTGGGAGATAAGCAAGTTTTACGAGGCTGGTGGGGCACATAGTTTCGTCCGCCCATATAGGGGATAAGGATCCACCTTTTCCATCTACGCCTTCTTCCTCCTTTGCTTATCCATTTTCGCGCACTCGAGCTCCAGCGCCCAAGTCCGCACATCCCGCCTAAACCTTCTCCAATCATGTCCGGAGCGGGAGGCAAGTGGATGGTCTCCTCGTCACGGCGGGACACATCAAGAAGCTGAGGGAGGCCGGATACTTGTCTAACGACATCGCACATCGGCTCCTAGACAAGGGGCGGTTCATCCCCACCCCCAGGCCCCATGAGAGGGTGGTGTTCCTCACCCGTTGAATGTGCAACTATCCCTAGGTGGTTTTGGTAATTCATAACAACATATAGCTCATTGAGCTAATGCTATTCCAAGACAAATATTTCAGGGAAGCTCAATGAATGGCATGGCATGGATGATGAAAGTGGATCCCTCAAAATATTAAGGACAAAGGATTGGCTCAAGCTCAAAAGCTCAAGACTCTACATTTTACATTTTAGTGATCCAAGATCACATTGAGTCTATAGGAAAAGCCAATACTATCAAGGAGGGATGAGGTGTTGCTTAATGAGCCTCTTGTTTCATGTGCTTAGTGATATGCTCCAAAACCCTCCACTACTTTCTCACATCCACATATGACCTAAACCTAAAGTCAAACTCGGCCCTACCAATTCTTTCTATCCGGCGCCACCGAGTTCAAATGTCATAGCCACTGCCACAAACCCTAGGCAAATCGGTCCCACCGATAGGGATCTCGGTCTCACCGAGATGGGATTGTAATCTCTCGGTTTCCCTTCGTAACGTTTCGGTCTAACCGAAGTGAGCGATCGGTCCCACCGAGATTGCAATGTAAACTCTCTGTTTCCCTTTCGTAACTTTTCGGTCTCACCGAAAGAGCGAATCGGTCCCACCGAGTTTACCTGACCAACTCTCTGGTTAGCTAAATTACCAAAATCGGTCTCACCGAGTTTGTGTAATAGGTCTCACCGAGATTACGTTATGCCCTAACCCTAATCATATCGGTCCTACCGAGTTGCATGTCAGTCCCACCGAAAACCCTAACGGTCACTAGGTTTACTAATCGGTCCGACCGAGTTTGATGATTTGGTCCCACCGAGTTTGGTAAATTGTGTGTAACGGTTAGATTTTGTGTGGAGGCTATATATACCCCTCCACCTCCTCTTCATTCGTGGAGAGAGCCATCAGAACAAACCTACACTTCCAACTTACCAGTTCTGAGAGAGAACCACCTACTCATGTGTTGAGGCCAAGATATTCCATTCCAACCACAAGAATCTTGATCTCTAGCCTTCCCCAAGTTGCTTTCCACTCAAATCTTCTTTCCACCAAATCCAAATCCTGTGAGAGAGAGTTGAGTGTTGGGGAGACTATCATTTGAAGCACAAGAGCAAGGAGTTCATCATCAACACACCATTTGTTACTTCTTGGAGAGTGGTGTCTCCTAGATTGGCTAGGTGTCACTTGGGAGCCTCCGACAAGATTGTGGAGTTGAACCAAGGAGTTTGTAAGGGCAAGGAGATCGCCTACTTCGTGAAGATCTACCGCTAGTGAGGCAAGTCCTTCGTGGGCGACGGCCATGGTGGGATAGACAAGGTTGCTTCTTCGTGGACCATTCGTGGGTGGAGCCCTTCGTGGACTCGCGCAACCGTTACCCTTCGTGGGTTGAAGTCTCCATCAACGTGGATGTACGATAGCACCACCTATCGGAACCACGACAAAAACATATGTGTCTCCAATTGCGTTTGAATTCTCCAAACCCTTCCCTTTACATTCTTGCAAGTTGCATGCTTTAATTTTTGCTGCCTATATACTCTTTGCATGCTTGCTTGAATTGTGTGTAGATTGCTTGACTTGCTCAAAGATAGCTAAAATCTGCCAAAGTCTAAAATTGGGAAAGGGTTAAGTTTTTAATTGGTCAAGTAGTCTAATCACCCCCCTCTAGACATACTTCAAGTTCCTACAAGTGGTATCAGAGATTTGGTCTCCATTTGCTTTGATTTCCATAGCTTTTGGTGGTCATAGCCTTGGTTTCACAACCTAGGAGAGTATGGCGTCTAGCGAGGGAAATTATCACCGTAGAGGTCCTTACTTTGATGGCACTAATTTTGCAAGTTGGAAGCATAAATGAAAATGCATATTCTCGGACATAACCCCGCCGTTTGGGCTATTGTGTGTATTGGTTTGCAAGGTGAATTCTTTGATGGGAGAGAACCAAACCATGAAGCTAGCGCGGAAGAGTTGAAGATGCTGCAATACAACGCTCAAGCTTGTGATATCCTCTTCAATGGCTTGTGCCCCGAAGAATTCAACAAAATCAGCCGTCTTGAGAATGCAAAGGAAATTTGGGATACTTTGATTGATATGCATGAAGGTACCGACTCCGTCAAGGAATACAAGTTGGATGTGCTCCAAAGTCAGCTTGACAAGTTCAAAATGAAGGATGGTGAAGGTGTCGCTGAAATGTACTCTTGGCTTGCTCTTATCACAAATGAGATTGCCGGCTTAGGAAGTGAAGAGATGACCGACAGATTCATCATCAAGAAGATCCTAAGAGCATTGGATGGAAAATATAATACCGTGTGCACATTGATACAAATGGTGCCAAATTACAAAGATCTCAAGCCAACGGAAGTCATTGGAAGAATTGTTGCTCATGAGATGTCACTCAAGGATAAGGAGAAACTTCACAACAAGTCAAGTGGTGCTTACAAAGCCTCATGTGAAGCCCCCACATCATCAAGTGAGAAACAAACCTTCAATGAAGAACTGAGCTTAATGGTGAAGAACTTCAACAAATTCTACAAGAGTAGAAGCAAAGAAAGAAGCTCTAAGTCAAGGTCCTACAATGACAAAAGATCTTCTAGTCGAGAGTGCAATTGCTACAATTGTGGGAGACTCGGACACTATTCCAATGAGTGTACGACACCCTACAAAAGAAGAGAAGATTCTCCCAAGAGAAGAAGTAGAAGAGAAGAATCACCACCAAGAGAGAGAGAAGGAGTAGAGATGATCGTTATGAACGAAGACCCTCACAGAGAAGCAAGGATTCGGAAAGGAAGGACAAGTCCTCAAAGAGCTACACAAAACGAAGACATCAAGCTCATGTTGGTGAATGGGTATCCGGCTCCGACTCCGACAATCACTCCAAGACAAGTTATCACTCCGACTCTGAATACACTCAAGATGAAGGTGTTGCCGGTCTAGCACTTGTGTCAACCAACTCCTACGACATATTTGAATCACCAAATGAAGGAATTGGAAGATGCTTCATGGACAAAGGTCCTAAGGTAACACACCCCGAGTATGTTGATTTTAATAGTGATGAAGATGACTTGTTAGGTGATGATGATTTACTTATTGACAACTCTAGTGATGAATACTATGATGAAACGTCAATTAATCATGCTAATCAAGATGAAACGAATGACAATGATAAGGAGAGGATTGAGCGTCTAACTAAAGAACTAAACACTCTTAAGTTAGCTCATGAAACTATCTTCGAAGATCATCAAGAACTTTTAAGGGCTCATGAGAAGTTACGCTTTGAAAAGCTCAATCTTGAGCAAGAGCATGAGTTCCTAAAAGCGATCAATGATGATCTCCGTAAGAAAAGTTCTTCTTATATTGCTAAGCGTTTGCTCTTATCTACTTACATGCCTCAAGTCAAGTCTAGTAACAAGAACAAGAAAGATTCTTATTCTAGTAGTAACAATAACAATGCTAAACCCAATATTGTTGCTTCTAGTAGTTCTCTTGATTCCACTAATGATTCTCTTAGCCAAGTTACACTTGAGCAAGAAAACAGCTTATTGAAGGGAATTATAGAGAAAGGTGTATACAAGAGCCTTGCCGGGAGTAAGAAATTTGAGGAAATTGTACGCAAGCAAGGAAGGCACCGGAAGAATCAAGGTGTTGGTTTTGAACGAAAGTTCAATGCCAATGGAGTTGAGTGGGAAGAAGATCAATACCCCAAGACGAAGTTTGTTCCTCAACCAAGAGAAGTATGATCCTACTTCCTTCAAGGGAACACAAGCACAAGATGATCTTCCACCACAAGACCACAAGAACAAAGGCAAGGACAAGCTTCAAGAGGAGATTGATGCATTTGAAGAAGCACCTAAGGCCTTGGTCAAGTGGGTTCCCAAGACTACGTCAAGTTCTACTTCATCAAGCAGAACTACTACACCAAGGATTCCCATCAAGATGATGTGGATCCCAAAGAAGAAGAACTAAAGAGTTCTTGAGGGTGACTCCTGAAGGAAATATGCCCTAGAGGCAATAATAAAAGTTATTATTTATTTCCTTATATCATGATAAATGTTTATTGTTCATGCTAGAATTGTATTAACCGGAAACATAATACATGTGTGAATATATAGACAAACATTATGTCACTAGTATGCCTCTAGTTGACTAGCTTGTTAATCAAAGATGGTTATGTTTCCTAACCATGAACAAGGAGTTGTTATTTGATTAACAAGGTCACATCATTAGTTGAATGATCTGATTGACATGACCCATTCCGTTAGCTTAACACTTGATCGTTTAGTATGTTAATGCTTTCTTCATGACCCATACATGTTCCTATAACTATGAGATTATGCAACTCCGCTTTACGGAGGAACACTTTGGTACTACCAAACGTCCACAACGAATCGGGTGATTATAAAGGAGTACTACAGGTGTCTCCAAAGGTACTTGTTGGGTTGGCGATTTTGAGATTAGGTTTTGTCACTCCGATTGTCGGAGAGGTATCTCTAGGCCTTCTCGGTAATACACATCACTTAAGCCTTGCAAGCATTACAACTAATGAGTTAGTTGTGAGATGATGTATTACGGAATGAGTAAAGAGACTTACGTAACGAGATTGAACTAGGTATTGGATACCGACGATCGAATCTCGGGTAAGTAACATACCGATGACAAAGGAACAACGATGTCGTTATGCGGTTTGACCGATAAAGATCTTCGAGAATATGTAGGAACCAATATGGGCATCCAGGTTCCGCTATTGGTTATTGACCGAGAATGGTTCTAGGTCATGTCTACATAGTTCTCGAACCCGTAGGGTCCGCACGCTTAACGCTTCGATGACAGTTCATTATGAGTTTATAAGTATTGATGCACGAAGTTTGTTCGAGTCCCGGATGTGATCACGGACATGACGAGGAGTCTCAAATGGTCGAGACATAAATATTGATATATTGGAAGCCTATGTTTGGACTTGGAAGGGTTCCGAGTGAAAACAGAAGTTATCGAACACCGGGGTTACTGGAACCCCGGGGGTATATGGGCCTTCATGGGCCACAAGGAGAAGAGGAAGGGCCGGCCAGGTGGGCTGCGCCCCCTCCCCTTCTAGTCCGAATAGGACAAGGAGAGGGGCGCGCCTTCCCTCTTCCCCTCCCCAATCCTACTCCAACTAGGACAGGGGGAGTCCTACTCGGTGGGAGTAGGACTCCTCAAGCGCGCCCCCAAGGCTGGCCGCACCCCCTTGGCTCCTTTATATACGAGGCGGGGGCACCCCATGACACACAAGTTGATCTACGGATCTTTCCTTAGCCGTGTCGGTGCCCCTTCCACCATATTCCACTTGGTCATATCGTCATGAGCTTAGGCGAAGCCCTGCGCCGGAGAAGTCATATCGTCGCGAGCTTAGGCGAAGCCCTGCGTCGGTGGAGCATCAACATCGTCCTGCCACGCCGTCGTCTTGACGGAACTCATCCCGACACTTTGCTGGATCGAGTCCGGGATCGCCATCGAGCTGAACGTGTGCGTAACTCGGAGGTGCCGTCGTTCGGTGCTTGGATCGGTCGGATCGTGAAGACGTCGACTACATCAACCGCGTTGTTATAACGCATCCGCTTTCGGTCTCGAGGGTACGTGGGCGGACACTCTCCCTCGTTGCTATGCCATCACCATGGTCTTGCGTGATCGTAGGAAAATTTTTGAAATTACTCGTTCCCCAACAAAGGCATCCGAGCCTGGTTTTATGCGTTGATGTCATGTGCACGAGTAGAACACAAGTGAGTTGTGGACGATACAAGTCATACTGCCTACCAGCATGTCATACTTTGGTTCAGCGGTATTGTGAGATGAAGCGGCCCGGACCGACATTACGCAGACGCTTACGCGAGACTGGTTTCACCGCTCCGAGCACTCGTTGCTTAAAGGTGACCGGCGGGTGTCTGTCTCTCTCACTTTAGTTGAACCGAGTGTGGCTACGCCCGGTCCTTGAGAAGGTTAAAACGGAGTCTATTTGACGAAGTATCGTTGTGGTTTTGATGCGTAGGTAAGAACGGTTCTTGCTCAGCCCGTAGCAGCCACGTAAAACTTGCAACAACAAAGTAGAGGACGTCTAACTTGTTTTTGCAGGGCATGTTGTGATGTGATATGGTCAAGACGTGATGCTATATTGTATGAGATGATCATGTTTTGTAACCGAAGTTATCGGCAATCGGCGAGAGCCATATGGTTGTCGCTTTATTGTATGAAATGCAACGCCATGTAATTGCTTTACTTTATCACTAAGCAGTAGCGATAGTCGAGAAGCAATAGTTGGCGAGACGACAACGATGCTACGATGGAGATCAAGGTGTCGCGCCGGTGGCGATGGTGATCATGACGGTGCTTGGCGATGGAGATCACAAGCACAAGATGATGATGACCATATCATATCACTTATATTGATTGCATGTGATGTTTATCCTTTATGCATCTTATCTTGCTTTGATTGACGGTAGCATTATAAGATGATCTCTCACTAAAATTATCAAGAAGTGTTCTCCCGAGTATGCACCGTTGCGAAAGTTCTTCGTCTTTGAGACACCACGTGATGATCGGGTGTGATAGGCTCTACGTTCAAATACAACGGTGCAAAACAGTTGCGCACGCAGAATACTCAGTTAAACTTGACGAGCCTAGCATATAACAGATATGGCCTCGGAACACGGAGACCGAAAGGTCGAGCGTGAATCATATAGTAGATATGATCAACATAGTGATGTTCACCATTGAAACTACTCCATCTCACGTGATGATCGGACATGGTTTAGTTGATTTGGATCACGTAATCACTTAGATGACTAGAGAGATGTCTGCCTAAGTGGGAGGTTTTAATATGATTAATTAAACTTAAATTTATCATGAACTTAGTACCGATAGTATTTTGCTTGTCTATGTTTATTGTAGATAGATGGCTCGTGCTGTTGTTCCGTTGAATTTTAATGCGTTCCTTGAGAAAGCAAAGTTGAAAGATGATGGTAGCAATTACACGGATCGGGTCCGTAACGAGAGGATTATCCTCATTCTGCACGAAAAATTACGCCCGGAAGCACCGCTGGGTGACAGAACCTGCTGCGGATCTTGAGCGAGAAGTTGTGAGCGTCTCGCAAAGCAGAGCTGATGACTACTCTATAGTTCAGGTGCCATGCTTTACGGCTTAGAACCGGGTCTTCAACGACGTTTTGAGCGTCATGGAGCATATGAGATGTTCCAGAGTTGAAGTTAATATTTCAAGCAAATGCCCGGATTGAGAGATATGAAGTCTCCAATAAGTTCTATAGCTGCAAGATGGAGGAGAATAGTTACACAAGTGAGCACATACTCAAAATGTCCGGATATAACAATCACTTAATTCAGCTGGGAGTTAATCTTCCGGATGATAGTGTCATTGATGAAATTCTCCAATCACGCCACCAAGCTACAAGAGCTTCGTGATGAACTATAATATGCAAGGGATGACCAAGACAATTCTGAGCTCTTCGCGATGCTAAAAGCATGGAGGTAGAAATCAAGAAAGAGCATCAAGTGTTGATGGTCAACAAGACCACTAGTTTCAAGAAAAGGGCAAAGGGAAGAAGAAGGAAACTTCAAAAGAACAGCAAGAAAGTTGCTGATCAAGAGAAGAAACCCAAGTCTGGACCTAAGCACTGAATCGAGTGTTTTACCGCAAGCAGACCGGACATTTGAGCGGAACTGCCCCAAGTATTTGGCGGATAAGAAGGATGGCAAGGTGATCAAAGGTATATGTGATATACATGTTATTGATGTGTACCTTACTAATACTCGCAGAGTACACAGGTATTTGATACTGGTTCTGCTGCTAATATTTGCAACTCGAAGCAGAACTACGGATTGCGAAGATTGGCTAAGGACGAGGTGACGATCTTGCGTTGGAAATGGTTCCAAAGTCGATGTGATCGCGGTCGGCACGCTACCTCTACATCTACCTTCGGATTAGTTTTAGACCTAAATAATTGTTATTTGGTGCCGCGTTGAGCATGAACATTATATCTGGATCTTGTTTAATGCGAGACGGTTATTCATTTAAATCGAGAATAATGGTTGTTCTATTTATATGAGTAATATCTTTTATGGTCATGCACCCTTGAAGAATGGTCTATTCTTGTTGAATCTCGACGGTAGTGATACACATATTCATAATGTTGAAGCCAAAAGATGCAGAGTTGATAATGATAGTGCAACTTATTTGTGGCACTTGCCGTTTAGGTCATATCGGTGTAAAACGCATGAAGAAACTCCATCTTGATGGGCTTCGGAATCACTTGATTATGAATCACTTGGTACTTATAACCGTGCCTCATGGGCAAGATGACCAAAACGCCGTTCTCGGAACTATGGAGCGAGCAACTGATTTGTTGGAAATCATACATACCGATGTTTGTGGTCCAATGAATGTTGAGGCACGCGGCGGTATCGTTATTTTCTCACCTTCACAGATGATTTGAGCAGATATGGGTATATCTACTTAATGAAACACAAATCTGAAACATTTGAAAAGTTCAAAGAATTTCAGAGTGAAGTGGAAAATCATCGTAACAAGAAAATAAAGTTTCTACGATCTGATCGTGGAGGAGAATATTTGAGTTACGAGTTTGGTTTACATTTGAAACAATGTGGAATAGTTTAGCAACTCACGCCACCCGAACACCACGGAGAAATGGTGTGTCCGAACGTCGAATCGTATTTTACTAGATATGGTGCGATCTATGATGTCTATTTCCGATTTACCGCTATCGTTTTGGGGTTATGCTTTAGAGACGGCCGCATTCACGTTGAATAGGACACCGTCAAAATCCGTTGAGACGACGCCTTATGAACTGTGGTTTGGCAAGAAACCAAAGTTGTCGTTTCTTAAAGTTTGGGGCTGCGATGCTTATGTGAAGAAACTTCAACCAGATAAGCTCGAACCCAAATCGGAAAAATGTGTCTTCATAGGATACCCAAAGGAGATGTTGGGTACACCTTCTATCACAGATCTGAAGGCAAGATTTTCGTTGCTAAATTCGGATCCTTTCTAGAGAAGGAGTTTCTCTCGAAAGAAGTGAGTGGGAGGAAAGTAGAACTTGATGAGATAATCAGATTCTGCTCCCTTATTGGAAAGTAGTTCATCACAAGAAATGGTTCTGTGACAACTACACCAATTAGTGAGGAAACTAATGATGATGATCATGAAGCTTCAAATCAAGTTACTCTGAACTCAGAGGTCAACCAGAGTGAAATACGCACAGTGGTACGGTAATCTTATTCGGAAGTCATGTTACTTGACCATGGCGAACCTACGAACTATGAAGAAGCGATGGTGAGCCCAGATTCGCAAAATGGCTGGAAGCCATGAAATCTGAGATGGGATCCATGTATGAGAACAAAGTATGGACTTTGGTTGACTTGCCCGATGATCGGCAAGCCATTGAAAATAAATGGATCTTTAAGAAGAAGACTGACGCTGATGGTAATATAACTGTCTACAAAGCTCGACTTGTTGCGAAAGGTTTTGACAAGTTCAAGGGTTGACTACGATGAGACTTTCTCACCCGTGGCGATGCTTAAGTCTGTCCGAATCATGTTAGCAATTGCCGCATTTTATGATTATGAAATTTGGCAAATGGATGTAAAACTGCATTCTTGAATGGATTTCTAGAAGAAGAGTTGTATATGATGCAACCAGAAGGTTTTGTCGATCCAAAGGGTGCTAACAAAGTGTGCAAGCTCCAACGATCAATTTATGGTCAGTGCAAGCCTCTCGGAGTTGGAATAAGCGCTTTGATAGTGTGATCAAAGCATATGGGTTTGTCTGCACTTTTGGAGAAGCTTTGTATTTACAAGAAAGTGAGTGGGAGCTCAGTAGCATTTCTAATATTATATGTGGACGACATATTATTAATTGGAAATGATATAGAATTTCTGGATAGCATAAAAGGATACTTGAATAAAAGTTTTCAATGAAAGACCTCGGTGAAGCTGCTTACATATTGGGCATCAAGATCTATAGAGATAGATCAAGACGCTTAATTGGACTTTCACAAAGCACATACCTTGATAAAGTTTTGAAAAGGTTCAAAATGGATCAGGCAAAGAAAGGTTTTTTACCTGTATTACAAGGTGTAAGATTGAGTCAGACTCAATGCCCGACCACAGCAGAAGATAGAGAGAAATGAAAGATGTTCCTATGCTTCAGCCATAGGCTCTATCATGTATGCAATGCTGTGTACCGACTGACGATGCTTAGCTGTAAGCTTGGCAGGAAGGTACCAAAGTAATCCAGAGTGGATCATCGGACAGCGGTCAAGAACATCCCGAATACCGAAAAGGACTAAGGATATGTTTCTCGATATGGAGGTGACAAAGAGCTAGTCGTAAATGGTTACGTCGATGCAAGCTTTGACACCGATCCGGACGATTCTAAATCGCAAACCGGATCGTGTTTTTATTAAACGGTGGAGCTGTTAGTTGGTGCAGTTCTAAACAAAGCGTCGTGGCGGGATCTACATGTGAAGCGGAGTACATAGCTGCTTCGAAGCAGCAAATGAAGGAGTCTGGATGAAAGAGTTCATTTCCGATCTAGGTGTCATACCTAGTGCATCGGGACCGATGAAGATCTTCTGTGACAATCTTGGTGCAATTGCCTTGGCAAAGGAATCCAGATTTCACAAGAGGACCAAGCATATCAAGAGACGCTTCAATTCCATTCGGGACCAAGTCCAAGTGGGAGACATAGAGATTTGCAAAATACATACGGATCTGAATGTTGCGAGACCGTTGACTAAGCCTCTTCCACGAGCAAAACATGATCAGCACCAAGACTCCATGGGTGTTAGGATCATTACTTTGTAATCTAGATTATTGACTCTAGTGCAAGTGGGAGATCAAGGAAATATGCCCTAGAGGCAATAATAAAGTTATTATTTATTTCCTTATATCATGATAAATGTTTATTATTCATGCTAGAATTGTATTAACCGAAACATAATACATGTGTGAATATATAGACAAACAGATGTCACTAGTATGCCTCTACTTGACTAGCTTGTTAATCAAAGATGGTTATGTTTCCTAACCATGAACAAGGAGTTGTTATTTGATTAACAAGGTCACATCATTAGTTGAATGATCTGATTGACATGACCCATTCCGTTAGCTTAACACTTGATCGTTTAGTATGTTAATGCTTTCTTCATGACCCATACATGTTCCTATAACTATGAGATTATGCAACTCCGTTTACGGAGGAACACTTTGGTACTACCAAACGTCACAACGTAATCGGGTGATTATAAAGGAGTACTACAGGTGTCTCCAAAGGTACTTGTTGGGTTGGCGTATTTGAGATTAGGTTTTGTCACTCCGATTGTCGGAGAGGTATCTCTAGGCCTTCTCGGTAATACACATCACTTAAGCCTTGCAAGCATTACAACTAATGAGTTAGTTGTGAGATGATGTATTACGAACGAGTAAAGAGACTTACCGTAACGAGATTGAACTAGGTATTGGATACCGACGATCGAATCTCGGGTAAGTAACATACCGATGACAAAGGAACAACGTATGTCGTTATGCGGTTTGACCGATAAAGATCTTCGTAGAATATGTAGGAACCAATATGGGCATCCAGGTTCCGCTATTGGTTATTGACCGAGAATGGTTCTAGGTCATGTCTACATAGTTCTCGAACCCGTAGGGTCCGCACGCTTAACGCTTCGATGACAGTTCATTATGAGTTTATAAGTATTGATGCACGAAGTTTGTTCGAGTCCGGATGTGATCACGGACATGACGAGGAGTCTCGAAATGGTCGAGACATAAAGATTGATATATTGGAAGCCTATGTTTGGACTTGGAAGGGTTCCGAGTGAAAGCAGAAGTTTCTTGGAACACCGGGTTACGGAACCTCCGGGGTATATGGGCCTTCATGGGCCACAAGGGAGAAGAGGAAGGTCCGCCCAGGTGGGCTGCGCGCCCCTCCCCTTCTAGTCCGAATAGGACAAGGAGAGGGGGGCACCCTTCCCTCTTCCCCTCCCAATCCTACTCCAACTAGGACAGGGGGAGTCCTACTCCGGTGGGAGTAGGACTCCTCAAGCGCGCCTCCCAAGGCTGGCCGCACCCCCCTTGGCTCCTTTATATCTGGGGCAGGGGCACCCATGACACACAAGTTGATCTACGGATCTTTCCTTAGCCGTGTGGTGCCCCTTCCACCATATTCCACTTGGTCATATCGTCATGGAGCTTAGGCGAAGCCTGCGCCGGAGAAGTCATATCGTCATGGAGCTTAGGCGAAGCCCTGCGTCGGTGGAGCATCAATATCGTCCTGCACGCCGTCGTCTTGACGGAACTCATCCCGACACTTTGCTGGATCGGAGTCCGGGATCGCCATCGAGCTGAACGTGTGCGTAACTCGGAGGTGCCGTCGTTCGGTGCTTGGATCGGTCGGATCGTGAAGACGTCGACTACATCAACAGCGTTGTCATAACGCTTCGCTTTCGGTCTACGAGGGTACGTGGACGGACACTCTCCCCTCTTGTTGCTATGCCATCACCATGGTCTTGCGTGATCGTAGGAAATTTTTTGAAATTACTACGTTCCCCAACAACTCCGCCAACATTTTTCACTCATATCATTTTGGCAAGGACAAGTGCAACCACTTTCCATATCTTGCACCAGTTCAAGGAGTCACAAACCCTCATGTTGGTAAGGCAAGGGACAAGGTAACCTAATGTTTTCATGGACATCATTTTGTGTTTGCATCACTCTATGTCTGTGGATATTCTTGTTTGTTCCTTGTGGGACTAACCCATGTAGGTATTGAAAGTGCAACTCACTTCAAAGGATTGCTCCAAGAGATCTACATCAACATTGAGTATCCACATCTTCAACACCTACATGAAGTCATCATTGACAAAACCCAAGGTTAGTTTATCCCTCTAAGGGGGGATCTCACATCTAGGGGGAGATTAACTCTAAGAATTGAGTCAAAGCAACTCTAATGATGTGAACACATAAATGCTTTATGTAAAAGTGGTAACCCCACTTGAGCTTAAACAATGAGTATGGCCTATGATCAAATGTTCTCATTTGACTCCTAAGTCAATATACTCATATATAGATGACCTAGTCATCGCCAATAGTTTGATAGATGCTAGAATTGGTTGTGCATGCTTTGTCACATATTTCATTTGTCATTTTATTGTGTGAGCATGTTGGATGCATATTTTACTCATTCGAGGACATCCACTTGTTGTTTTGATTGATTGGCTTCTTTTTCTTTGGCCAAGTGGATGGACAAGAATGCCTAAGAACCTTCTCTAGCTATCTATGCTTTTCTCATCTCAAACTCTATTGATGCTACATCACAAAATTTGATCAAGTCAGATTCGAACCACTCGTGTGAGGAGCACTTTCGAGTCCCGATTCGTCATAGACTTAAACTTCCAAAACTTCTTTGTGATTTTCGGTCCGACCGATTCCTCCATTTCGGTCATACCGAGATCACTAAGTCGATCTAGGTTTTCATCTCGGTGCAACCGATTTGAACTTTTGGTCACACCGAGTTGTTGTAACTGCTTATTATGATTATGCATCTCGGTGCCACCGAGTTGTTCCACTTTCGGTCACACCGACGATGTCGGGCTATATATTCACACGGAAAATTTTGGAAAACTTTCTCCGAAACTCCTCGCCCGCGCATAGCTCGCTCTGCCTACTAGGTCTACGGATCGTCGACCTCGTCGCCAGCCGCCTCCTGTCGCTGGTCTCCGCCACCGTCAACGGAATTCTTCTCCGCCGTTGCCGCCGTAGTGAGTTCACCGCCAAACTAGGGTATGAACTCGATCACAGTGCTATCCTCGTCTGATTCTCGGCACATTGTGTTCATAATGCATCTTGCCATGATTGAAACACTTCTATCCAGTCAAAACAATCCTTAGAATAGGTGTGATTCGAAAATTTAGGGTTAGGTTTCCGCCGAAACCATCTCGGACCCACCGAGTTGAAAAACTCGGTCCCACCGATTTGGCTAACGCCATTGAACTAGTAAGTCTCGGTCTGACCGAGAATTACAAATCGGTGCAACCGATTTTAGAACTTTGTGAAACCCTAGCAGCCTCAGTGCCACCAAACTGTGACTCGGTCTGACCGAGTTCACTAGTTTAGGTTCCAAAACTGCTTCGGTATCACCGAGTTTGAAAATCGGTAGATCCGAAGTGCTTTCTGTGGAAAACTAAAACTAAGTTTTTTTGGATCATTCTTTTGCAAAAATCTCTGCATTTTGTGATGCTCATCCACTCTACCTCATCTATAACTATTCACAGGGTCAGCAGTCAGTGTGTGCAACATGTCAGACCAAAGTGACAGCCAGAACAAGTCAGAAGAGCAGATTCACATGAGTGAGGGCATTAGTCCCTCTAGCAGCTCAGATGTGGGGAGCAGAAGCACTCCCAGCAATCTGCCCAAGGCTGCCACAAGGACAAGGAAGAAGAATACCTCAGAGTCTGAGGATGAGGATTATGTGGCAGCTGAGGATGAGACAAGTTCAAAGAAGAAAGTGCTCAAGAAGGAGTACAGCTCAACTGCAGTAAAGCTAGGCATGAAGATCAAAAGGCCTGCAGGTAGACAACCAATGTCCAAAGCCAGAGTCTCCACTCAAGCTTCTATGGAATCCCAACCCAAAGAGCCTGCTGCTGCTAAAGGAAAGAAAAGGAAGGAAAGGGTCAAGAAGACCATGGCCAGAGTGATTGGGAAGCCTTCCATGATGGAGGAAGAGGAAGAAGAAGAGGTTGCTGAACCAGCACCCAAGGCACAAAAGCTGATGGGTAATGCCTTAAAGTCAGGGGCTGCAACTTCAAAGCCCAAAGCTGCCCCCAAGCCCAAGAGTGCACCAAAGAGGAATATCAGAGTATACCAAAGAATGAGAAGAACAAGGCCCCAATGCCTGATGTTGCTGCTGAGGAAGATGAAGAAGGGCAGGTCTTAAGGAAGCTCAAACCCAAGATTCCAGACCACAATGATGCTCATCCTGTGGCTGAGAACATGAAGATCAGGAGAGATCTAGGGTTGAGGCTATGGAGAGAGTCAGATCCATATGCCACCAGGAGAAGGACTGCTGTAGATTACAGATTCCACACCAAGGAGCAGCAGAACTTCTATGAGACCATCTTATTGGATAAGAAGCCCATAGTTTGTGATATGAGGTGGGTCGACTGGACCTACATTCAGGAGAATGCAGAACACTATCCTGGAGTGTATGACAGCTTCAATGCGTGTGGAGTTGCAGATTTTGGGCAGAAGCTCACAAACTGGAATGATGAGCTCATTGTGCAATTCTACTCCACAGCACATTTCTATCCAGATGGCAGGATAGTTTGGATGTCTGAAGGAACAAGATACCAATCAACCATAGAGGAATGGGCAAGTTCTATCAATGCCCCCAAGGAAAGTGAAAATGACTTGGACATTTATGCCAAGAAGATGGATCATAACTCAATGTCACAGATGTACAAGGAGATCCCTGATGATGCACTTGAGACTTTCAAGTTTGGATCAGTTCATTTTCTTCTGTCAGGGCTGCCTACGATCAACTGGATCCTAAGGCACACTCTATTGCCCAAATCAGGTGACCACAACATGATCAGAGGGCATGCAATTAATTTGCTTCACATTTTTGATGTGCCCCAGAAATTCAAGGTCATGAGCCTCATAGTTGAAACTATCAAGAGGACAGCAGCAGACCAAAAGAGGAGCTGTGGATATGCCCCACAGATTCAGGAGTTGATAAACTCAAAGATGGGCACGGTGAAGTATCTGTTGGATAAGGAACACTTGGTTCTCTATCCTGAATTTGAGGAAAATCAAGTTGTCATGACTAAGAATGAACCATCATCAGTACAAGCTCAAGAGAAGAAGGAGAAGGCAAGGAAAGAGAAGGCTGCCAAGATGCCAACTCAAGCAGAGGCATCTGAGTACTTTCTGAAGAACAAGCAGAAGCAGCTTGGTTACTTGATAGCATCAACTCTGCGGATTGAGAAGGGGTTGGCCACCCTAACTCAAAACCAGGAGAGCCTAGAAAGAATCATGGAACAAAAATTCTATGATCTTGATGTCAAAGTAATCGAGATTGATCACCGTGGAGCAGCTACAGGATGACATGCAGGAGAGGAAGGGCAGGACAACAACTGATGCATTTGCCAGAGTGCCTCGAGCTCAGAGATCAGCTGCAGAGCCAGTACCAGTCACCAAAGTTACTTCATCAGCTCCAGCGCAACCAGCTCCAACACCAACTCCTTCAGCTCCTTCCACATCTACTGAAGTCTTCGTCCAAGGAGCCATCTCTACGCCACTAGTAGAAGACCAAGCCTGAGAGACGATATAGTCCTATGCATTTTCTAGGAACTTTTTGGTAACTTGTTGCCAAAGGGGGAGAAAAATGTATAGATCATAGGCTTCGAGAGAGAGATTTGCTGCTTTTGTTCTCTCTAGTCTTCTTGGTTGAACTTTGTTTGCTTTTGATTGCTTGAGATACTATGCAATTACCTGTGAGACATTGATGATCATGTGTTTGATCATAAGCTACACTTATGCTTGTTATGTGTTATTATCTTACTTATCCTTATATGATCATTCACTTTGCTTGGTGATGAGTGCATGTATTCAATCTTTATTATTTTGAGCGCTCCATGAAGATGTATGTGACATGGAAGAGTAACCCATGAGCCTAATTCCTTGTGCATTTGCCGTCCAAAGCAGATCTTGAAATATGCACAAAGTTAGGGGGAGCTCTTGCTTATCACATACTTCTCAAAGCGACGATGTTTTTCAATCTTATTATCATTTGTCGAAGCTTTGATCTATATGTTGTCATCAATTACCAAAAAGGGGGAGATTGAAAGTGCAACTATCCCTAGGTGGTTTTGGTAATTCATAACAACATATAGCTCATTGAGCTAATGCTATTCCAAGACAAATATTTCAGGAAAGCTCAATGAATGGCATGGCATGGATGATGAAAGTGGATCCCTCAAAATATTAAGGACAAAGGATTGGCTCAAGCTCAAAAGCTCAAGACTCTACATTTTACATTTTAGTGATCCAAGATCACATTGAGTCTATAGGAAAAGCCAATACTATCAAGGAGGGATGAGGTGTTGCTTAATGAGCCTCTTGTTTCATGTGCTTAGTGATATGCTCCAAAACCCTCCACTACTTTCTCACATACACATATGACCTAAACCTAAAGTCAAACCCGGCCCTACCGATTCTTTCTATCCGGAGCCACCGAGTTCAAATGTCATAGCCACTGCCACAAACCCTAGGCAAATCGGTCCCACCGATAGGGATCTCGGTCTCACCGAGATGGGATTGTAATCTCTCTATTTCCCTTCGTAACGTTTCGGTCTAACCGAAGTGAGCGATCGGTCCCACCGAGATTGCAATGTAAACTCTCTGTTTCCCTTTCGTAACTTTTCGGTCTCACCGAAAGAGTGAATCGGTCCCACCGAGTTTACCTGACCAACTCTCTGGTTAGCTAAATTACCAAAATCGGTCTCACCGAGTTTGTGTAATCGGTCTCACCGAGATTATGTTATGCCCTAACCCTAATCATATCGGTCCTACCGAGTTGCATGTCAGTCCCACCGAAAACCCTAACGGTCACTAGGTTTACTAAATCGGTCCGACCGAGTTTGATGATTCGGTCCCACCGAGTTTGGTAAATTGTGTGTAACGGTTAGATTTTATGTGGAGGCTATATATACCCCTCCACCTCCTCTTCATTCGTGGAGAGAGCCATCAGAACAAACCTACACTTCCAACTTACCAGTTCTGAGAGAGAACCACCTACTCATGTGTTGAGGCCAAGATATTCCATTCCAACCACAAGAATCTTGATCTCTAGCCTTCCCCAAGTTGCTTTCCACTCAAATCTTCTTTCCACCAAATCCAAATCCTGTGAGAGAGAGTTGAGTGTTGGGGAGACTATCATTTGAAGCACAAGAGCAAGGAGTTCATCATCAACACACCATTTGTTACTTCTTGGAGAGTGGTGTCTCCTAGATTGGCTAGGTGTCACTTGGGAGCCTCCGACAAGATTGTGGAGTTGAATCAAGGAGTTTGTAAGGGCAAGGAGATCGCCTACTTCGTGAAGATCTACAGCTAGTGAGGCAAGTCCTTCGTGGGCGACGACCATGGTGGGATAGACAAGGTTGCTTCTTCGTGGACCCTTCGTGGGTGGAGCCCTCCGTGGACTCGTGTAATCCTTACCCTTCGTGGGTTGAAGTCTCCATCAACGTGGATGTACGATAGCACCACCTATCGGAACCACGACAAAAACATCCGTGTCTCCAATTGCGTTTGAATTCTCCAAACCCTTCCCTTTACATTCTTGCAAGTTGCATGCTTTAATTTCCGTTGCCTATATACTCTTTGCATGCTTGCTTGAATTGTGTGTAGATTGCTTGACTTGCTCAAAGATAGCTAAAATCTGCCAAAGTCTGAAATTGGGAAAAGGTTAAGTTTTTAATTGGTCAAGTAGTCTAATCACCCCCCCCCCCTCTAGACATACTTCAAGGTCCTACACCCATTTCCTCCACGGACTAGGTTTCCCACTTCATCGTTTGTCCGGGGGCTCATGTTCTACTACGGCCTGGATTTCCACGATCTGGCCCCGAACTTCGTCCTCAACATCTCGGCGTTTATCATCGTGTGCGAGGCTTTCCTCCGCATCAAGCCCCACTTTGGCTTATGGCTGAAGACCTTCAATGTCAAGCCGAAGGTAGTGGGCGGCCAGCAAGCGGAGTGCGGAGGCGCCATGGTGGGCAAGATGCCCAACGTTACATGGCTCGAGGGCTCCTTCGTGGAGACCATAAAGGGGTGGCAATCGGGGTGGTTCTACATCACCGAGCCGCGTGACCCTGAATGGGCAGCGGCCCCCGAATTCCGATATGGCATCCCCACACGGCTCACCTCCTGGAAAGAGAAGGGCCTGTCGTGGGGTAATTTGGAAGAGCGTACCGGACTCCAAACATGCGTCCAAGACCTGGTGGACAAAGAGGTTAAACTTGTCAACGTAGTCCAGGTCATGCTGATCCGCCGGATCCTCCCGTGTCAACGACGGGCTTTTAACTTATGGGAGTTCAACCCGGCCCAGCACCAAACTCTGACCAGGCTCTTTGACACAACGCACGAGGATGCACGGAAGGTGCTATTCAAGGCGCGAGGTTCCCTCCCATCACCAAGGATCGCGGATTCAGCATGGCGCCAAGCCAGCGTAGTAAGCTTATTTTACCCTTTACGGGATACTTGTTTTCATAGTTTAACTCTATGCGGATCTAAGCTCCGTTCCTTTGACAGAATGGCAGAAGAAGACCGACAGATCATTGTCCGGCTCCTTTGCCCAAGATCCAGCAGACGCCCACTTGACGGGTTGCTGGTCCCGCACCTTCGTCTTCTGCCGAGAAGAAGGCCACGGAACTCGAAAGAGTTCCGGCGCCCGTGGTGCCGGATTCATCGTCCGATGACTCGGCGCGCCTCCTCCTCCGAAGACGAGGAGGAGGAAGAAGAAGCTCTCCCCTCCAAATGGGAGGAACAAAAGGAAGGCCGCCCCAACTAGGGGGCGGAGTGTCAAGAAGGAAGGACCCTTCCTCCGGACTACTCCACCAACGCCGACGATGGCGAAGAGTAGCCATCCAGGCCAAGCCCACGCAAAATCGTAAGTATCCGGATACAAGAGTAACTCATGGTGTTCCTTTACTGCACAGTATCTTCTGACGCCGAATGTAATCATGCAGTCCGCCCGTGGCCCAGCTCGACGCTTCGTCGAGCGAATCCGTGGATTCGTCGGATGTGAATAGCCTTTCACTTCCGACGCTATCTCCTCGCCCCACGGACGATGCCTGAGGTGGAGTCCCAAAGGGGCCAAGCCAGGAGGGGTGGTCTGGGCGCCGCAAGGCGACCTCCCGGACTCCAGGCGCAAAGGGGATAAAACCCCGAAGGGCTCTAAGTCCGACCCTGGGCCGGACACCGCACCGGAACCTTCAACGGTCCCGGCACCCGGCAGGCGGCCCCCTACTAAGAAGGGCAAGCCTACGACGCCGGTGACCCCCGTCCAACCGGAGGCACCGGATAATCTGCTGGAGGTGCTTAACGGCGACTCCATCGACAAGGAGCACCGCACTATTATGAGTGTGGTGATCCAGAAGGTTCAGTCCGCCAAGAGCGGTCTGACTGAAGCCTGTGCCAGCCTTCTAACAGGCTTTGAGGTATGTATTTAAGATATGTAAAAATATTACCGCATAGAAAGTAGCCCCTGATGCTCAGTTTGGTGTTCGGAAAGAAAAGCCGAACGAGGATCAAAAGATATACGCAGGAGTCTAACATAAGTATGTCAATATGGGAATGCAGGCTGTCTTGCTTGACCTCTGCCGCCGATCATGGAGGTCGATGCATTGAAGCGAGCCTCGAGTGGTCCGAGAACGAGCTCGGCCTTGCCAAGAAGCAACTCGAGGACAAGGAAGGTAAGTAATACCTTATGTAAGTATATATAAAAGATGTGGTTGCAAAAAATGACAGGACCAACGTGGGTATTACAGGGCCACAACCTGTGGCAACCACGAAGGAAGCGTTGTCCAAGGCCAAGAAAATGCGGCCGTGGGCGTACCAACAAGAGAAGCAGGAGGCGCGGTGGCGGAGGTGCAGCAAGAGCTCTAGGCTCTCATGGAAAACACGAGTTTGGAGCTTGACTCAAAGACTCGAGAGTCCGAGCTCGCCTCGGCTTGAGAGCGCCAAATCTGCCAAGGCGAAGCCTAAAAAGCCCTCCAGAAATTGAGGCGATGAAGAAGATAGCGGCGGTAAGGCATTCTTTATGCAAAGCAAGCACGTGAAAGTGAATTACTTGTTACTTACCCGAGTCCGAGCTCTCCAGAGCATTCGCAGATCTTCCCGGAGTGTGTCCGACGCTGCCGCATTCTATCGAGCGAAGAGGGAGCTCGAGGAGAAGGTGTTCTGGTCTCAAGATCTTTGAGGCGGACACCAGTGCCCTTTTGAGCGACCAGCTGAAGCAGCTGGTCGAGCTCCATAAGGTGGCCGAACAGGCTATGAAAGGTCTCAGAGTCCGGTGTGGCACAGGGAAGCCATGCCCGGGAGCTACTTGGGCTGGTAAGGCGGCTGGTGGATGCTTGTCCAAGGCTTGAAGTCATCAAGCGCTCCATATGCATCGAAGGTGCCCGTAGGGCCCTTGCCCATGCTAAAGTGCACTGGGGCAAGATGGACGTTGAGAAGCTTGTGACGGACGGACCACCGCCGGGCAAGGAGCATCGCAAGCCCGAGATGTATTATGAGGGCGTCCTGAAGGGTGCCCGCCATATAGCGGACGAGTGCTCCAAAGATGTAATTTTTGAGTAAACTCGCATTTGTGATCCTGTATGCTAAAAACTTGTTCATATGCGCTAAGAAACGCTTTTGAATTTAAAATATTACCTTCTGTGCGGCCGTTTATTAAATTTGAGAGATGGCGAGTCGTCGGCTTCTGCCCCCATGCCATGAGTGCTGGGGTGTTCAGGATAATCTTGAGCGCTCTTTTTCCCATTATTGGGTCCTTCGAGGGAGGCGCTCAACACAACGAACAAGGCAATCGGACTATAATGCTTGAACACTCTCACCTAGCCATAGAATTCTATAATTTTAAATTTCGGCGAAGCCCCTAGTATTTGGAAGACCGAGTTTGGGGCGCTATCCACGCCTAGGCCGGACAAAGCCGACTCCTGCTCTAAGCGGCATAAGTCTTTAGGGACTCGAAAACCTCTCGAACAGCGATCAGCTCTCGCCTTATCATGACGGTCAGTTTTAGCTTTCTCCACTGAGGTGCTTAGCCCAGCTCAACCGGAGCACAATCGCAGTGGTTCTCCCAGTGCTACCTTATCCGATATAATGGGACGTAAGGTACCAAAACATGGGAGCCGGGCAAACCCAACTATTGACCCAAGACATGATTCGGAGCCGATGCATATAATGTTATAAGTTCGGGGTGCCGCACTCGTGAGAGTGTTCGGACTTCTCACACCATATTCTCGGGTACGTAAGCCCCTGGTGTACTGGCCGTACCAAAGTGTACGGTTGCATAATGTCATAACTGAACCTATTTTTATAAAAAAGGAATGCAATAATAGACAAAAGCTATGTATTGTTTATTCGAAAAGTCTGCGGTAAAAGCAGAATGATACAAATAGTGCGATAAGAAAGAGATGGGACTATTTAACATGTCCCCATCCAGGGGCGAGCTGCTGGATGATATGTGAAACAAGTATACTGCTCATTATAGAGACCACCTGGACACTCGACGTAGCTTTCTGCCTCCCTGGCTGTTGCATCGTGTGTTCGGCGATTGTACTGCCGGACAGGCCTTCCGGAAAGTGGAGTCCTGAAAGAAAGAAAAAAAAGAATGACAAAATCGGGAGCCCCTGGTGCGGTTGAGCCGCATTTTGGGCATTCCGTGGTCGTGCCCCTCCCCCTATGCCCATGGTATTTCCAGAGCGTAGTTATGTACGCGTAGTACTGGTTTCGCAATTTCGCGAGGGCTGGGGTTGAGGCCGCATTGCTACGCATGCTCGGAACGTGCCAGGCGGTCTTGTTGTAGGTTACTCCGGGCGCGCTTTGACGGTGTCCGGACGCTTAATGGCTTTGACCGAGAATTGCCTTGAGAGGCTGCTTTGTACTTCCACCGCGAGGGCCGCCAGATGCTCCTCCGCTCGGAGAGAGCGTTCGTGTTTCCATTGACCGTAATGACTCCTCGAGGGCCTGGCATCTTGAGCTTGAGGTATGCGTAGTGCGGCACCGCATTGAACTTTGCAAATGCGGTTCGTCCGAGCAGTGCGTGATAGCCACTGTGGAACGGGACTATGTCGAAAATTAACTCCTCGCTTCGAAAATTATCCGGGGATCCGAAGACCACCTCAAGTGTAACTGAGCCTGTACAGTTGGCCTCTACACTTGGTATGACGCCTTTAAAGGTCGTCTTTGTGTGTTTAATCCTTGAGGGATCTATGCCCATTTTTCGCACTGTATCCTGATAAAGCAGGTTCAGGCTGCTGCCGCCGTCCATAAGGACTCTAGTGAGGTGGAATCCGTCAATGATTGGGTCTAGAACCAATGCGGTGAATCCTCCATGGCGTGTGCTAGTGGGGTGGTCCCTTCGATCAAAAGTGATCGGGCAGGAGGACCATGGGTTGAACTTTGGGGCGACTGGCTCCAACGCATATACGTCCCTGAGTGCACACTTCCGCTCCCTTTTGGGTATGTGGGTTGCGTATATCATGTTCACCGTCCGCACTTGTGGGGGGAAGCCCTTCTTTCCCCTATTGTTCGGCGGCCGAGGCTCCTCCTCGTCGTCGCTATGCAGCCCCTTTTCATTGTTTTTAGCGTTTAACTTGCCTGCCTACTTGAACACCCAACAATCCCTGTTGGTGTGGTTGGCTGGTTTTTCGGGGGTGCCGTGTATTTGGCACGAGCCATCGAGTATTCGGTCCAAATTGGACGGGCCCGGAGTATTTCTTTTGAATGGCTTTTTCCGCTGACCGGTTTAGAGCTCGAATCCGCATTAATCGCCGATCCTCAAAGATTATCACCGCACGCGGCGCTTTTGCTTGTTGCGACGCGACCTGCCAATGCTGTCCTTGGTATCCGAATTACCACGGCTCTTGGTCATGTTATTACTACAAGCTAGCCAGCTGTCTTCTCCCGCGCAAACGCGGGTCATGAGTGTTGTAAGGACTGCCATGGATTTCGGCTTTTCCTGTCCTAGGTGCCGGGCAAGCCACTCGTCACGGATGTTATGCTTGAAGGCTGCAAGGGCCTCTGCGTCCGGACAGTCGACTATTTGATTTTTCTTGGTTAGGAACCGTGTCCAGAATTGTCTGGCCGATTCCTCTGGCTGCTGAATTATGTGGCTTAGGTCATCGATGTCTGGTGGTCGCACATAGGTGCCCTGGAAGTTGTCGAGGAATGCGGCTTCCAGGTCCTCCCAACAACCAATTGATTCTCGCCGCAAGCTGTTAAGCCAATGCCGAGCTGGTCCTTTAAGCTTGAGGGGAGGTATTTGATGGCGTAGATCATCGTCATGGGCCATGTGGATATGGAGGAGATAATCCTCGATCCATACCGCCGGATCTGTTGTGCCATCGTATGAGTCGATGTTTACGGGTTTGAAACCCTCGGGATTTGATGATCCATTACTTCATCTCGTGAAGCATAGTGGGTGTCTTGGCGCCTATATTGGGCTATATCACGACGTAGCTCAAATGAGCTTTGTTCATCGTGTTCGCCCGCCGGATTTACCATATCCGACATGACGGTTTTCGTCATGTGTCGTGGGGCGCCCACGCGATCCATAGATCGATCTTGTTTGCCTTGCCCTGTCCTCCAATATATCTCGCAGGTCTGGCGCATTTTCCCATGCCTTGGTATTCTTTGAGCAACGCCGGGGTGAGGCTTGAGTGGAGGGCCGAGAGGCCTCTCTGTCGCGGCCAGGAGGTGGCCGGTCGGTCGCATCATGCGCTGGTGATGTAGGTCTAGGTGCTTCCTCCTCTAATCGGGGTAGCAGCCTGCATTTTGGGTAGCTCTTGGAGGGGCGTTCGAGTTCGTACTCTTCAGCTGCAAGGACATCAGTCCATCTGTCGGCTAGCAAGTCTTGGTCAGCTCTAAGCTGTTGCTGTTTTTTCTTGAGGCTGCTCGCCATGGCCATAAGCCTGCGTTTGAAACGCTCTTGTTCGACGGGATCCTCAGGCAAAACAAATTCGTCGTCGTTGAGGCTTGCCTCGTCTTCGGAGGGAGGCATGTAATTATCGCCCTCTACCTCTCATCGCCGCTCTCTCATGAGGGCTGGCTTCTCCATCCTCCTGTGCTGAATCCTGCTGGAGGGGGTTGTCTTCGGCACTGTCCGGGGTGTTATTGTCTCCCGTGCCGGAATCATCATTTTTGCTTTGGCGGGATTTAGAGCGGCGCCGCTGACGCCGACGCTTAGGCTTCTTCTTGGAGGGGTCATCCTCCGTTGTTTCATCGCCGTTCCCTTCTTTTGGGGTGTCCACCATGTATATGTCATATGACGAGGTGGCCTTCCAGGCCCTCGTAGGCGCTGGTTCTTGGTCGCTCTCTGCATCGGCGCCCATACCGCCGATGTCATCGAGTCAAGTCGAGCATGTCGGTTAAATCATCGACGATGGCTACGAAGTGGGTGGTGGGTGGGCTTTGAATTTCTTCGTCATCCGCATCCCAACCTTGCTGACCATAGTTCGCCAGGCTCTCCGATAAAGAGAGAGACTTTAGTGAATTCGAATGTCGCCAAGGGCGAAGCGCCGAAAGATGTCCGCGACGGTGAACTCCATGATCGGTGCCCAATCGGATTCGATTGGCGGGCGCGAAGGTTCGGAGTCCGGAGAGGAGTCCGCACCTTGGAGTCACGAAGCCGCAAAGGACATGTATGGTGTTCGGCTTGATCGCCAGAGATTGCAGCCCCGAGGCGGTGTCCAGCCACCCGCCCTCGACAGCACAGCCGGCTCCGAGCTAAGGGTCGGAGCGGACATCGGTGCGGCCTCCGTGGCACGTTCAGCCGTAGAGCTAGATCATGCCCATCGTGACAAAGGCGGCGCGCTGGCTGTGGCTCGAACTCGCCAAGATCACGCTCTCCGCGGACGTCGGCCGTGTAGTTCAAACTTCCAAATCTGACCTGGTGGCGAGGGCGAGCTTCGATCTGCTCCAGATGGCTGCTTAATTGGCCCGTAGTGCAAAGCCGCCGAATACGAAGATCTGTCCGGGGAGAAAAGTCTCACCCTGGACCGCATCATTGTTGATGATCGGAGGAGCCATCGGGCCTAAAGGTGACGACATAGAGGAACTCTCAATGAAAGCACCAATGTCGGTGTCAAACCGCGGATCTCGGGTAGGGGGTCCCAACTGTGCGCCTAGGAGGATGGTAACAGGAGACAAGGGACACGATGTTTTTACCTGTGTTCGGGCCCTCTCGATGGAGGTAAAACCCTACTCCCGCTTGATTAATATTGATGATATGGGTAGTACAAGAGTAGATCTACCACGAGATCGTAGAGGCTAAACCCTAGAAGCTAGCCTATGGTATGATTGTTGTTCGCCCCACGGACTAAAACCCTCCGGTTTATATAGACACCGAGAGGGTTAGGGTTACATAGAGTCGGCCACAATGGGAGGAGATCCACATATCCAGATCGCCAAGCTTGCCTTCCCGCCAAGGAAAGTCCCATCCTGACACGGACGAAGTCTTCAATCTTGTATCTTCATAGTCCAGAGTCCGCCAAAGGTTATAGTCCGCCATCCTGACACCTCCTAATCCAGACTCCTCGGAAGGTGTACCCAACTGTCTCCTTTGGGTATCCTATGAAGACACATTCGATTTGGGTTCGAGCTTATCAGGTTGAAGCTTTTTCACATAAGCATCGCAGCCCCAAACTTTCGTAAACGACAACTTTGGTTTCTTGCCAAACCACAGCTCATAAGGCGCCGCCTCAACGGATTTCGATGGTGCCCTATTTAACGTGAATGCGGCCGTCTCTAAAGATAACCCCAAAACAATAGCGGTAAATCAGCAAGAGGCATCATATATCGCACCATATCTAGTAAAGTACGATTACGACGTTTGGACACACCATTACACTGTGGTGTTCCGGGTGGCGTGAGTTGCGAAACTATTCCACATTGTTTCAAATGTAGACGAAACTCGTAACTCAATTATTCTCCTCCACGATCCGATCGTAGAAAGTTTATTTTCTTGTTACGATGATTTTCAATTTCACTCTAGAATTCTTTGAACTTTTCAAATGTTTCAGACTTGTGTTTCATTAAGTAGAGATACCCATATCTGCTTAAATCATCTGTGAAGGTGAGAAAATAACGATATCCTCCACGAGCCTCAACATTCATCGGACCACATACATCTGTATGTATGATCTCCAACAAATTTGTTGCTCTCTCCATAGTACAGGAGAACGGCGTTTTAGTCATCTTGCCCATGAGGCACGGTTCGCAAGTACCAAGTGATTCATAATCAAGTGGTTCCAAAAGTCCATCAGTATGGAGTTTCTTCATGCGCTTTACACCGATATGACCTAAACGGCAGTGCCACAAATAAGTTGCACTATCATTATCAACTCTGCATCTTTTGGCTTCAACATTATGAATATGTGTATCACTACTATCGAGACTCAACAAAAATAGACCACTCTTCAAGGGTGCATGACCATAAAAGATGTTACTCATATAAATAGAACAACCATTATTCTCTGATTTAAATGAATAACTGTCTCGCATCAAACAAGATCCAGATATAATGTTCATGCTCAACGCTGGCACCAAATAACAATTATTTAGGTCTAATACTAATCCCGAAGGTAGATGTAGAGGTAGCGTGCCGATCGCGATCACCTCGACTTTGGAACCATTTCCCACGCCAAGATCGTCACCTCGCCCTTAGCCAATCTTCACTTAATCCGTAGGCCTCAGACGAGTTGTAAATATTAGCAATGTAACCAGATCAAATACCCAGGTGCTATCTGCGAGCATTAGTAAGGTACACATCAATAACATGTATATCACATATACCTTTGTTCACCTTGCCATCCTTCTTATCCGCCAAATACTTGGGACAGTTCCGCTTCCAAAGGACTAGTCGCTTGCTTATAGAAGCACTCGGCCTCGTGCTTAGGTCCATACTTGGGTTTCTTCTCCGAGCAGCAACTTGATTGTTGTTCTTCTTGAAGTTCCCTCCTTCTTCCCTTTGCCCTTTTTCTTGAAACTGGTTTTCTTATTGACCATCAACACTTGATGCTCCTTCTTGATTTCTACCTCCGCAGCCTTTAGCATTGCGAAGAGCTCCGGAATCGTCTTATCCATCCCTTGCATATTATAGTTCATCATGAAGCTCTTGTAGCTTGGTGGCAGTGATTGGAGAATTCTGTCAATGACGCTATCATCCGGAAGATTAACTCCCAGTTGAATCAAGTGATTGCAGTACCCATACATCTTGAGTATATGCTCACTGACAGAACTATTCTCCTCCATCTTGCAGCTATAGAACTTATTGGAGACTTCATATCTCTCAATCCGGGCATTTGCTTTAAATATTAACTTCAACTCTTGGAACATCTCATATGCTCCATGACGTTCAAAACGTCGTTGAAGTCCCGGTTCTAAGCCGTAGCATGGCACATTGAACTATCGAGTAGTCATCAGCTTTTGCTCGCCTCGACGTTCTTAACGCCGCCGGTTTGCATCAAGCAGCAGTTCTGGCACCCAGCGGTGCTTCCAGGATGTAATTCTTCCGTGAAGCAATGAGCATAATCCTCAAGTTACGGACCCAGTCCGTAATTGCTACCATCATCTTTCAACTTTGCTTTCTCAAGGAACGCATTAAAATTCAACGGAACAACAAAGACGGGCCATCTATCTACAATCAACATAGACAAGCAATATACTATCAGTACTAAGTTCATGATAAATTTAAGTTCAATTAATCATATTACTTAAGAACTCCCACTTAGATAGACATCCTCTAATCCTCTAAGTGATCACGTGATCCAAATCAACTAAACCATGTCCCATCATCACGTGAGATGGAGTAGTTTCAATGGTGAACATCACTATGTTGATCATATCTACTATATGATTCACGCCGACCTTCGGTCTCCGTGTTTCGAGGCCATATATGTTATATGCTAGGCTCGCCAAGTTTAACCTGAGTATTCCGCGTGTGCAATTGTTTTGCACCCGTTGTATTTGAACGTAGAGCCTATCACACCCGATCACGTGGTGTCTCAGCACGAAGAACTTTCGCAATGGTGCATACTCAGGGAGAACACTTATACTTTGATAATTTAGTGAGGGGTCATCATATAATGCTACCGTCAATCAAAGCAAGATAAGATGCATAAAAGATAAACATCACATGCAATCAATATAAGTGATGTGATATGGCCATCATCATCTTGTGCTTGTGATCTCCATCTCCGAAGCACCGTCATGATCACCATCGTCACCGGCGCGACACCTTGATCTCCATCGTAGCATTGTTGTCGTCTCGCCAATCTTATGCTTCTACGACTATCGCTACCGCTTAGTGATAAAGTAAAGCATTACAGGGCGATTGCGTTGCATACAATAAAGCGACAACCATATGGCTCCTGCCAGTTGCCGATAACTCGGTTACAAAACATGACCATCTCATACAATAAAATTTAGCATCATGTCTTGACCATATCACATCACAACATGCCCTGCAAAAACAAGTTAGACATCCTCTACTTTGTTATTGCAAATTTTACGTGGCTGCTACGGGCTTAGCAAGAACCGTTCTTACCTACGCATCAAAACCACAACGATAGTTTGTCAAGTTGGTGTTGTTTTAACCTTCGCAAGGACCGGCGTAGCCACACTCGGTTCAACTAAAGTTGGAGAAACCGACACCGCCACCACCGTGTGCAAAGCACGCCGGTAGAACCAGTCTCGCGTAAGCGTCGCTGTAATGTCGGTCCGGCCGCTTCATCCAACAATACCGCTGAACCAAAGTATGACATGCCTTTGGTAAGCAAGATGACTTATATCGCCCATGACTCACTTGTGTTCTACTCGTGCATATGACATCTACGCATAAAACCAGGCTCGGATGCCACCGTGGGGAACGAGTAATTTCAAAAAATCCTACACACGCGCAAGATCATGGTGATGCATAGCAACGAGAGGGGAGAGTGTTGTCCACGCACCTCGTGAGACCGAAAGCGAAGCGTTAGCACAACATGGTTGATGTAGTCGACGCCTTCACGATCCGACCGATCAAGTACCGAACGCACGGCACCTCCGAGTTCAGCACACGTTCAGCCCGATGACGTCCCTCGAACTCCGATCCAGCCGAGTGTTGAGGGAGAGTTTTGTCAGCACGACGGCGTGGTGATGATGATGATGTTCTACCGACGCAGGGCTTCGCCTAAGCACCGCTACAGTATTATCGAGGTGGACTATGGTGGAGGGGGGCACCGCACACGGCTAAAAGATCAAACGAGCAATTGTTGTCTCTAGGGTGCCCCCTGCCCCCGTATATAAAGGAGCAAGGGGGGTGCAGCTGGCCAGGAGAGGGGGCGCGCCAGGAGGAGTCCTACTCCCACCGGGAGTAGGACTCCCTCCCTTTTCCTAGTTGGATTAGGACTTGGGGGGAAAGAGGTGGAGGAGAAGAAGGAAAGGGGGGCGCCGCCCCCCTCTCCTTGTCCTATTCGGACTAGGGCGGAGGGGCGCGCGGCCCTTGCCCTCGCCGCCTCTCCTCTCTTCCAATAAGGCCCACTATGGCCCATTAACCTCCCGGGGGGTTCCGGTAACCTCCGGTACTCGTAAAATTCCGATTTCACCGGAACACTTCCGATATCCAAACATAGGCTTCCAAGATATCAATCTTCATGTCTCGCCATTTCGAGACTCCTCGTCATCTCCGTGATCACATCCGGACTCAACAACCTTCGTACATCAAAACATGTAAACTCATAATATAACTCACATCGAACGTTAGCGTGCGGACCCTACGGGTTCGAGAACTATGTAGACATGGCCGAGACACGTCTCCGGTCAATAACCAATAGCGGAACCTGGATGCTCATATTGGCTCCTACATATTCTATGAAGATCTTTATCAGTCAGACCACGTAACAACATACGTTGTTCCCTTTGTCATCGGTATGTTACTTGCCCGAGATTCGATCGTCGGTATCTCAATACCTAGTTCAATCTCGTTACCGACAAGTCTCTTTATTCGTTTCGTAATACATCATTCCTCAACTAACTCACTAGTTGCAATGCTTGCAAGGCTTAAGTGATGTGCATTACCGAGAGGGCCCAGAGATACCTCTCCGACAATCGGAGTGACAAATCCTAATCTCAAAATACGCCAACCCAACAAGTACCTTCGAGACACCAGAGAGCACCTTTATAATCACTCGCCACGCTAGACGCTTTGGTAGCACACAAAGTGTTCCTCCGGTAAATGGGAGTTGCATAATCTCATAGTCATAGGAACATGTATAAGTCATGAAGAAAGCAATAGCAACATACTAAACGATCGGGTGCTAAGCTAACAGAATGGGTCAAGTCAATCACATCATTCTCCTAATGATGTGATCCCGTTAATCAAATGACAACCCATGTCAATGGCTAGGAAACTTAACCATCTTTGATCAACGAGCTAGTCAAGTAGAGGCATACTAGTGACATACTGTTTGTCCATGTATTCACACATGTATTATGTTTCCGGTTAATACAATTCTAGCATGAATAATAAACATTTATCATGATATAAGGTAATAAATAATAACTTTATTATTGCCTCTAGGGCATATTTACTTCATGAGGCACCTGGGGAATTCCAGTGATTGCCTGTATTTTTGAAAATCCCGGGGTACCGTGTGATTCTCCTATGGACTGCCACCCAGGCTCAAAGGGATCATAAGATTATTCATGCTAGAAACTTCCGTGTGCAGCCACATGCCATTATGGGCTCTGGCATAGTTGAGTAAGTTGTGGGAAACCTTTCCATGATGGGCTAGCAGATGTAGGGGATTGTAGGTGTACCGGCCTATCTATCGGTTAAGGGGACCTCTTCGGAAAGACTGTGTCTCGGTCATCCGTTTCTCAAACATCATGTAGTGCGAGAAAACCAATGGAGGAGATCGAGTCTTGTGGGGAAAAGTGCACAAACCTCTGCAGAGTGTACAAAATAATCATGGTTAGCCGTGTCCCCGGTTATGGACATCTTGAGTATCTAGTTTCTGTTGGGGAACATAGTAATTTCAAAAATTTCCTACGCACACACAAGATCATGGTGATCCATAGCAACGAGAGGGCAGAGTGTGTCCACGTACCCTCGTAGACCAAAAGCGGAAGCGTTAGCACAACGCGGTTGATGTAGTCGTACGTCTTCACGATCCGACCGATCAAGTACCGAACGCACGACACCTCTGAGTTCAGCACACGTTCAGCTTGATGACGTCCCTCGAACTCCGATACAGCCAAGCTTTGAGGGAGAGTTACGTCAGCACGACGGCGTGGTGACGATGATGATGTTCTACCGACGCAGGGCTTCGCCTAAGCACCGCTACGATATTATCGAGGTGGATTATGGTGGAGGTGGCACCAAGACACGGCTAATGAGATCCAAGGGATCAATTGTTGTGTCTATGGGGCGCCCCTTTCCCCGTGATATAAAGGAGCAAGGGGAGGCGGCCGCCTAGGAGGAGGGCGCGCCAGGGGGAGTCCTACTCCCACCGGAGTAGGACTCCTCCTTCCTTGTTGGAGTAGAAGAGAAGGAAAGAGGGGAGAGGAAAAGGAAAAGGGGCTGCACCCTTGTCCAATTCGACCAGAGGGGGGGCGCCCTCATTCCTTTTGGCCTCTCTCCTCTATTCCCGTATGGCCCAATAAGGCCCATATACTCCCCGGCGAATTCCGTAACTCTCCAAGACTCAAAAATACCCAATCACTCGAACCTTCCGATGTCCGAATATAGTCGCCTAATATATCGATCTTTACGCCTCGACCATTTCGAGACTCCTCGTCATGTCCCCGATCTCATCGGGACTCGAACTACCTTCGTACATCAAAACACATAAACTCATAATATAACCGCTACCAAACTTTAAGCGCATGGACCCTATGGGTTCGAGAACAATGTATACATGACCGAGACATGTCTCCGGTCAATAACCAATAGCGGAACCTGGATGCTCATATTGGCTCCCACATATTCTACGAAGATTTTTATCGGTCAAACCGCATAACAACATACGTTGTTCCCTTTGTCATCGGTATGTTACTTGCCCGAGATTCGATCATCGGTATCTCAATACCTAGTTCAATCTCGTTACCGGCAAGTCTCTTTACTCGTTCCGTAATACATCATCCCGCAACTAACTCATTAGTTACAATGCTTGCAAGGCTTATAGTGATGTGCATTACTGAGTGGGCCAAGAGATACCTCTCCGACAATCGGAATGAAAAATCCTCATCTCGAAATACGCCAACCCGACAAGTACCTTCGGAGACACCTGTAGAGCACCTTTATAATCGCCCAGTTACGTTGTGATGTTTGGTAGCACACAAAGTGTTCCTCCGATAAACAGGAGTTGCATAATCTCATAGTCATAGGAACATGTATAAGTCTTGAAGAAAGCAATAGCAGAATACTAAACGATCAAGTGCTAAGCTAACGGAATGGGTCAGGTCAATCACATCATTCTGCTAATGATGTGATCCCGTTAATCAAATGACAACTCATGTCTATGGCTAGGAAACATAACCATCTTTGATCAACGAGCTAGTCAAGTAGAGGCATACTAGTGACACTCTGTTTGTCTATGCATTCACACAAGTATTATGTTTCCAGTTAATACAATTCTAGCATGAATAATAAACGTTTATCATGAAATAAGGAAATAAATAATAACTTTATTATTGCCTCTAGGGCATATTTCCTTCAGTATCCCACTTGCACTAGACTCAATAATCTAGTTCACATCACCATGTGATTTAACATCAATAGTTCACATCTTTATGTGGTTAACTCCCATAGTTCACATCGACATGTGACCAACACCCAAAGGGTTTACTAGAGTCAGTAATCTAGTTCACATCGCTATGTGATTAACACCCAAAGAGTACTAAGGTGTGATCATGTTTTGCTCGTGAGAGAAATTTAGTCAACGGGTCTGTCACATTCAGAGCCGTATGTATTTTGCAAATTTCTATGTCTACAATGCTCTGCACGGAGCTACTTTAGCTAATTGCTCCCACTTACAATATGTATCCAGATTGAGACTTAGAGTCATCTGGATCAGTGTCAAAATTTGCATCGACGTAACCCTTTACGATGATCCTTTTTGTCACCTCCATAATCGAGAAACATATCCTTATTCGACTAAGGATAATTTTGACGTTGTCCAATGATCTTCTCCTAGATCACTATTGTACTCCCTTGCCAAAATCAGTGTAGGGTATACAATAGATCTGGTACACAGCATGGCATACTTTATAGAACCTATGGCTGAGGCATAGGGAATGACTTTCATTCTCTTTCTATCTTCCGTCGTGGTCGGCTCGAGTCTTACTCAATCTTACACCTTGTAACACAGGCAAGAACTCTTTCTTTGACTGTTCCATTTTGAACTACTTCAAAAATCTTGTCAAGGTATGTACTCATTGAAAAAACTTATCAAGCGTCTTGATCTATCTCTGTAGATCTTTATGCTCAATATGTAAGCAGCTTCACTGAGGTCTTTCTTTGAAAAACTCCTTTCAAACACTCCTTTATGCTTTGCAGAATAATTCTACATTATTTCCAATCAACAATATGTCATTCACATATACTTATCAGAAATGCTGTAGTGCTCCCACTCACTTTGTTTGTAAATACAGGCTTCACCGCAAGTCTGTATAAAACTATATCATTTGATCAACTTATCAAAGCGTATATTCCAACTCCGAGATGCTTGCACCAGTCCATAGATGGATCGCTGGAGCATGCATATTTTGTTAGCACCTTTAGGATTGACAAAACCTTCTGGTTGCATCATATACAACTCTTCTTTGATAAATCCATTAAGGAATGCAGTTTTGTTTATCCATTTGCCAGATTTCATAAAATGCGGCAATTGCAAACATGATTCGGACATACTTAAGCATAGATACGAGTGAGAAACTCTCATCGTAGTCAACACCTTGAACTTGTCGAAAACCTTTTGCGACAATTCTAACTTTGTAGATAGTAACACTACTATCAGCGTCCGCCTTCCTCTTGAAGATCCATTTAATCTCTATGGCTCGCCGATCATTTGGGCAAGTCAATCAAAGTCCATACTTTGTTCTCATACATGGATCCCATCTCAGATTGCATGGCCTCAAGCCATTTTATGAATCTGGGCTCACCATCGCTTCTTCATAGTTCGTAGGTTCGCCATGGTCTAGTAACATGACTTCCGTAACAGGATTATCGTATTCACTCAAAGCGGATCTCACTCGTCGACCTATGAGGATTGGTAGTAACTTGATCTGAAGTTACATGATCATCATCATTAGCTTCCTCACTAATTGGTGTCGGAGTCACAGGAACAGATTTCTGTGATGAACTACTTTCCAATAAGGGAGCAGGTACAGTAACCTCATCAAGTTCTACTTTCCTCCCACTCACTTCTTTCGAGAGAAACTCCTTCTCTAGAAAGGATCCATTCTTAGCAACGAATGTCTTGCCTTCGGATATGTGATAGAAGGTGTACCCAATAGTCTCCTTTGGGTATCCTGTGAAGACACATTTTTCCGATTTGGGTTCGAGCTTATCAGGTTGAAGCTTTTTCACATAAGCATCGCAGCCCCAAACTTTAAGAAACGACAACTTTGGTTTCTTGCCAAACCACAGTTCATAAGGTGTCGTCTCAAATGGATTTTGATGGTGCCCTATTTTAAAGTGAATGCAACTGTCTCTAATGCATAACCCCAAAACGATAGTGGTAAATCGGTAAGATACATCATAGATCGCACCATATCCAACAAAGTGCGGTTACGACGTTCAGACACACCATTATGCTATGGTGTTCCACGTGGCACAAATTTGTGAAACTATTCCACATTGTTTTAATTGAAGACCAAACTCGTAACTCAAATATTTGTCTCCGCGATCAGATCATAGAAACTTTATTTTCTTGTCACGATGATTTTCCACTTCACTCTGAAATTCTTTGAACTTTTCAAATGTTTCAGATTTATGTTTCATCAAGTAGATATACCCATATCTACTCAAATCATCTGTGAAGGTCAGAAAATAATGATACCCGCCGCGAGCCTCAACACTCATTGGATCGCATACATCAGTATGTATTATTTCCAATAAGTCAGTTGCTCGCTCCATTGTTCCGGAGAACGGAGTTTTAGTCATCTTGCCCATAAGGCATGGTTCGCAAGCATCAAGTGATTCCAAAATCCCATCGGCATGGAGTTTCTTCATGCGCTTTACACCAATATGACCAATGGTAGTGCCACAAATAAGTTGCACTATCATTATCAACTTTGCATCTTTTGGCTTCAATATTATGAATATGTGTATCACTACAATCGAGATCCAACGAACCATTTTCATTGGGTGTGTAACCATATAAGGTTTTATTCATGTAAACAGAACAACAATTATTCTCTATCTTAAATGAATAACCGTATTGCAATAAACATGATCAAATCATATTCATGCTCAACGCAAACACCAAATAACACTTATTTAGGTTCAACACTGATCCCGAAAGTATAGGGAGTGTGCGATGATGATCATATCAATCTTGGAACCACTTCCAACACACATCGTCACTTCACCCTTAACTAGTCTCTGCTCATTCTCGCAACTCCTGCTTTGAAGTTACTAATCTTAGCAACCGAACTAGTATCAAATACTTAGGGGTTGCTATAAACACTAGTAAAGTACACATCAATAACATGTATACCAAATATACCTTTGTTCACTTTGCCATCCTTCTTATCCGCCAAATACTTGGGGCAGTTCCGCTTCTAGTGACCAGTCCCTTTGCAGTAGAAGCACTTAGTCTCGTGCTTAGGTCCAGACTTGGGCTTCTTCACTTGAGCAGCAACTTGCTTGCCGTTCTTCTTGAAGTTTCCCTTCTTCCCTTTGCCCTTTTCCTTGAAACTAGTGGTCTTCTCAACCACCAACACTTGATGCTTTTTCTTGATTTCTACCTTCATCGATTTCATCATCATGAAAAGCTCGGGAATCGTTTTCGTCATCCCTTGCATACTATAGTTCATCACGAAGTTCTACTAACTTGGTGATGGTGACTAGAGAATTCTGTCAATCACTATTTTATCTGGAAGATTAACTCTCACTTGATTCAAGCAATTGTAGTACCTGCATAATCGAGCACATGCTCACCGCTTGAGCTATTCTCCTCCATCTTTTAGCTATAGAACTTGTTGGAGACTTCATATCTCTCAACTCGGTATTTGCTTGAAATATTAACTTCAACTCCTGGAACATCTCATATGGTCCATGACATTCAAAACGTCTTTGAAGTCCCGACTCTAAGCCATTAAGCATGGTGCACTAAACTATCAAGTAGTCATCATATTGAGCTAGCCAAACATTCATAGCGCCTCAGATCTGCTCCTCGCAATAGGTCTGTCACCTAGCGTGCATTAAGGACATAATTCTTCTATGCAACAATGAGGATAAACCTCAGATCACGGATCCAATCCGCATCATTGCTACTAACCTTTTTCAACTTAGTTTTCTCTAGGAACATAACAAAATAAAACAGGGGAGCTAAACGCGAGCAATTGATCTACAACATAGATATGCTAATACTACCAGGACTAAGTTCATGATAAATTTAAGTTCAATTAATCATATTACTTAAGAACTCCCACTTAGATAGACATCCCTCTAATCCTCTAAGTGATCACGTGATCCATATCAACTAAACCATGTCCGATCATCACGTGAGATGGAGTAGTTTCAATGGTGAACATCACTATTGATCATATCTACTATATGATTCATGCTCGACCTTTCGGTCTCAGGTGTTCCGAAGCCATATCTATTATATGGTAGGCTCGTCAAGTTTAACCTGAGTATTCCGTGTGTGCAACTGTTTTGCACCCGTTGTATTTGAACGTAGAGCCTATCACACCCGATCATCACGTGGTGTCTCAAAGACGAAGAACTTTCGTGAACGGTGCATACTCGTGAGAGAACACTTATACCTTGAAATTAGTGAGAGATCATCTTATAAAGCTACCGTCGAACTAAGCAAAATAAGATGTATAAAAGATAAACATCATATGCAATCAAAATATGTGACATGATATGGCCATGATCATCTTGCACCTTTGATATCCATCTCCAAATTACTGTCATGATCTCCATCATCACCGGCATGACACAATGATCTCCATCATCTTGATCTATATCAATGTGTCGTCACATGGTCGTCTCGCCAACTCTTGCTCTTGCAACTATTGCTATCGCGTAGCGATAAAGTAAAGCAATTATTTGGTGCTTGCATCTTATGCAATAGAGAGACAACCATAAGGTTTCTGCCAGTTGCCGATAACTTCAACAAAACATGATCGTCTCATAATAAAAATTTAGCATCATGTCTTGACCATATCACATCACAACATGCCCTGCAAAAACAAGTTAGACGTCCTCTACTTTGTTGTTGCAAGTTTTGCGTGGCTGCTACGGGCTGAGCAAGAACCGTTCTTACCTACGCATAAAAACCACAACGATAATTCGTCAAGTTAGTGTTGTTTTAACCTTCTCAAGGACCGGAGTAGCCACACTCGTTCAACTAAAGTTGAGAAACCGACACCCGCCAGCCACCTATGTGCAAAGCACGCCGGTAGAACCAGTCTCGCGAAGCGCACGCGTAATGTCGGTCCGGGCCGCTTCATCCAACAATACCGTCGAACAAAAGTATGACATGCTGGTAAGCAGTATGACTTGTATTGCCCACAACTCACTTGTGTTCTACTCGTGCATATAACATCTACGCATAAAACCAGTCTCAGATGCCAATGTTGGGAATGTAGTAATTTCAAAATTTTCCTACGCACACGCAAGATCATGGTGATGCATAGCAACGAGAGGGGAGAGTGTGTCCACGTACCCTCGTAGACCGAAAGCGGAAGCATAGCACAACGCGGTTGATGTAGTCGTACATCTTCACGATCCGACCGATCAAGTACCGAACGCACGGCACCTCCGAGTTCAGCACACGTTCAGCTCGATGACGTCCCTCGAACTCCGATCTAGCCGAGCTTTGAGGAGAGTTAAGTCTGCACGACGGCGCAGGACGATGATGATGTTCTATCGACGCAGGCTTCGCCTAAGCACCGCCACGATATTATCGAGGTGGATTATGGTGGAGGGGCACCGACACGGCTAAGAGATCCAAGGATCAATTGTTGTGTCTATGGGGTGCCCCCCGCCCCCGTGATATAAAGGAGCAAGGGGAGGCGGCCGCCCAGGAGGAGGGCGCAGCCAGGGGGGAGTCCTACTCCCACCGGAGTAGGACTCTCCTTCCCTTGTTGGAGTAGGAGAGAAGGAAAGAGGGGAGAGGAAAAGGAAAAGGGGCTGCACCCTTGTCCACCCGGACCAGAGGGGGCGCGCGCCCTTCCTTTGGGCCTCTCCTCTATTCCCGTATGGCCCAATAAGGCCCATATACTCCCCGGCAATTCAGTAACTCTCCCAGACCAAAAATACCCAATCACTCGAACCTTCCGATGTCCGAATATAGTCGCCTAATATATCGATCTTTACGCCGACCATTTCAAGACTCCTCGTCATGTCCCCGATCTCATCCGGGACTCAACTACCTTAGGTACATCAAAACACATAAACTCATAATATAACCGCCATCGAACTTTAAGCGCATGGACCCTACGGGTTCGAGAACAATGTAGACATGAACGAGACCCGCCTCCGTCAATAACCAATAGCGGAACCTGGATGCTCATATTGGCTCCTACATATTCTACGAAGATCTTTATCGGTCAAACCGCATAACAACATACGTTGTTCCCTTTGTCATCGGTATGTTACTTGCCCGAGATTCGATAGTCGGTATCTCAATACCTAGTTCAATCTCGTTACTGGCAAGTCTCTTTACTCGTCCCGTAATACATCATCCCTCAACTAACTCATTAGTTACAATGCTTGCAAGGCTTATAGTGATGTGCATTACTGAGTGGGCCCAGAGATACCTCTCCGACAATCGGAATGACAAATCCTAATCTCGAAATACGCCAACCCAACAAGTACGTTCGGAGACACCTGTAGAGCACCTTTATAATCACCCAGTTACGTTGTGATGTTTGGTAGCACATAAACTGTTCCTCTTATAAACGGGAGTTGCATAATCTCATAGTCATAGGAACATGTATAAGTCATGAAGAAAGCAATAGCAGAATACTAAACGATCAAGTGCTAAGCTAACGGAATGGGTCAAGTCAATCACATCATTCTCCTAATGATGTGATCCCGTTAATCAAATGACAACTCATGTCTATGGCTAGGAAACATAACCATCTTTGATCAATGAGCTAGTCAAGTAGAGGCATACTAGTGACACTCTGTTTGTCTATGTATTCACACAAGTATTATGTTTCCGGTTAATACAATTCTAGCATGAATAATAAACATTTATCATGAAATAAGGAAATAAATAATAACTTTATTATTACCTCTAGGCATATTTCCTTCAGCTTCTTGGATTATCATGTGGATCTCATCACTCTAAATTATAAAATTTGATTGGCTTATTAATTACTTTTTAATGGGATTGAGATGGGGTTTAACGCTCAATGCTTAACAACCACCATGTTAGTTAAATAAAATATATTCCTTTGTTGTAGGGAAAATTGGCTTTTCGCAAAACATATTAACCATACAGCCTCCACCAGCCATATATGCATGTAGTGATAGCTTTATTCTGTTCATTACTCTCTTGTGTTACATTGCCAACATATTCCATGTGTTGACCCGTTTTCGGGCTGCAACGTATCATTGTAGCGAATTCGACCCGAATGGGTCAAGTCTTCGGCTTACGTGTCATCCTCGGATCGGTATGTCGACACACACAAGATCGAGGATTTATAATGAGGTAAATCACATGTATGAATAACGTAAATACTATTACCTCAATCCAAATATAGCGGAAGCAACAAGGTTGTGGATTCCCATCAACACCAACGGCAAAGTTGAGTGTAGAAATCGTAACCCTAACGTATCACTTACTCGTCGTCTGAAAAGTCTGCAACATGAAACGTTGCATCCTGAAAACGGGTCAGCACATGGAATATGCTGGCAATGTAACACATAGAGAGTAATGAAGGAATAAGCCTATACTACATGCATATATGGCTAGTGGAAAAGCTCTATGGTTATAAGGTTTTGCAAAAATCCAATTTTTCCCTACATCAAAGGAATAAGTTTTAAATTTAACTATCATGGTGGTTGAAACATCATTGAGAAGGTATAACCCCAACTCAATCCCAATTAAAGTAAGTAACAACCCAGCAATATTAATTTAGAGTGATGAGATACATGTGAATACTCAAGTACTAGATACTCAGAATTGTCCATAACCGGGGACACGGCTAACCATGGTTAGATTGTACACTCTGCAGAGGTTTGCGCACTTTTCCCCACAAGATTCGATCGCCTCCGTTGATTTCTCGCACTACATGGTGTTTGAGAAACGGATGACCGAGACATAGTCTTTCAGAAACATTAACTCTCTACTCCGGATAGATCATACCAAACCTATAAAACCCACTACCTGCTGATCTACCTCTTCGAGAGCTTCACGTAACTTACTCCACTATGCTAGAGCCCATAATAGCTTGTGGCTGCACACGGAAGTTTCTAGCATGAATAATCTCAGTTCCCTTTGAGCCTGGTGGCGGTCCATAGGAAGATCACACGGTGCCCCAGATTTCCAAAATAAAACAGACAACATTGGGTTCCCCAGTGTGCCTCAATCCACCCGATGTGTATTAAAGTTGCCACCTTAAAGTAAACCATTAATTTACAATCTCACATCTGTCATGAATATCTCTCAAACCCAAACCACGTCTACGAGCATAGCATAGCAATATAAGGAACACGTAGAAGTAACTTCCAAGGGTTTGATAGTAACAGGGCAATAGGTTCCTACCTCATCATCTACTTCCCAACCCACAAATTAATGACATCCTAATCATGCAATGTTTGAGGATTGAGCTAATGCATAAAAACTGGGTATGAAAAGAGTATGATCAAGTGTTACTTGCCTGCAATGTTGATGAAGATGATTCGCACTCAAAACTGTTGATAGTTATACTCGTCACACTCCGGTCAATCTATCGTAATCAAGCAATAGTAGCCACACATAAGCAATTACTCAGAAGATCGGAAAGAATGAAGAAAATGATTCGGAAAACATCAAAACCAAGCAAATAACTCTTGCAACATAAAACAATTTCTAACAGTACCAAAATTATATGGATTTGGCCTTATCAGAAAGTTTAGGTCAAGAGCTTCGATTTGCAAAAAGAATTAACTAAATCGGAGTTATAAAACTCAAGTTATGATCAAAGAGGGGTCGGGAGGAGGTGGCGGGGAAGGGGCGGAGGGGCGGCGAGGAGTCCTGGATCGGGACGGCTCCTATGATGCGCTGGCAAGGGCGACGGCGGACAGAGTCCGTCGCCACTGGGACGGCGCGAGGCTGGCCTCAAGGCTGGCTGCCTTCTGCTGGGCCGCCCAGCTTGGCGAGGGAAAGTTTTTTTAAATAAACATTTTAGACAAATGAAATAATAAAACAAATTAAATGAAAATATTATATGGGCATATAATATATCAATATTTTCCAAAAAGATTTCTACAAGATGAACATTATGCTAGCTTCAAATAAAAACACAAAATTTTAAATAATTCAAACAGTGCTACTGGTCCAATAAAATCCAATAAAAATCATTTTTAAATACCAAAATTAATTCAAATTTATTTCTCCAATTTTCTGATGTAGGGAATAATGTTACCCTATTTTCCATATAGTTTATTTTTGGAGGAAAATAATTTGAATAAAACCCAAATAACTCCAATTGGAAATAAATTCAAAAGAACTTTGAATTTAATTTTTTGAAACTCCCAACTCATATTTCATATGTTTTGAAGAAGTCATTTTATCTTCTCTCGTGAAAATCATTGAGTTGCATAAAGTTTTAGAATTGGAAATATTCTCAAATGAAATTCAAATATTTTCAACACCCCTTGTCATTTAAATAAATGGAAGAAGTCATATCATCTTCTCTCCAGGGTTTGTGATGAAAAGAATTTGAATTCCCGAAGATCATAAAAGCAAAATGAAAGTTTGGGAAAGTCCTTTTATTCCCTCTCATTTAACTTTCAAAAAGTTTCGAATTCACTCATTTTCAGTCAATCAATCAAACAATCAATCAAATCTATCTATTTGTTTATAACATTCCAAAAATTTAGAATTTTGGGATGTTACAAACTACCACCCTTAAAATGAATCTCGCCCCTAGATTCAGAGAGGCTAGAAAGAAATAGGTTAGGTTTGGGGTCTTCTCAAAATCCATCGATCGTCTCCGGGTCTCGGTGCTACCACCCTTAGAAGCATGGTTACGGTTCCATCAAAACTCATATACTCCATCCTTATTCCCGACAATGTCGGTCTTCTCATATCTCGGAAAATTCTTCTCCGGGCTCTTCCTAGTGGCATAACTTCTCTTCAATACTTCTGTCCTTTCATCTTGGTACGGTTTTTCCGAGACTGGGTCTTCTTAGCTGACGGGTCTGGCGCCAATACTAAACAACTATCGATATCTCATGGTGGTCAACAATTTATGGTTTGTCCTGCAGGAAATGGGTCTGGGTTGAACCTCACCGTATGACCTACGGTTGGCAACAACTGCCGTGTACAAGGGAAAAATACCTATACCATTCTAAGATTTTGAACAAGGTTTTGATCGTCGCCTCTACTATAGGTAAGTCACTCAGATTTACCATCCCATATAGCAAAGCTTAATAATAAGAGTAAGTCGGTATGGTGATCAATCCATCCCGCACTCCAAATCATTACCTTGTACATGGTTTAGCTTAATCTCGCATTCTAACACTCGCCATCCTCACAAGCATTGCAGAATTTTCTCTTTTCGATTTAACCAAGATCGGATAAATCCATTGATTCTGCAAGCCAAACAAACATCTATCGTTCCTTAACAACTCTCAGGTTTTGCGTAAACTCCTATAGAATCGTCGGTCGATAAAATGGTAACTCTTTCCAGAGTTTTTCCTTCGGCAAGTGTGTGCTTGCTTCTTAGCAAGTCCTGAGGCCTGTGGGTTATGTCCCATCTCATCACTTGTAGTCCTTGAATTCATCATCGGGGCAACTGATCCTTAATCCAACATCCAATTTCCTGGCATACTTAAAATCCATCCAATTGTACTGTCTCTTTTCCTTATATTTGCACCAAACTAAGACGTGATTACTTAGACTCATCATGGAATTTCCATTGATCCATATTTCCAACATCATACCTCCTTTATATCCAAATAGTAATTCATCTCTTCATCCTCGTGGGATATCCCACATACTGAGATAAAAACTTATACTTATGAAGTCCATACTCCACTTCGTGGAACATCATTATCCTTTCAAAGGGTCAAGTGTCCTCACAGGGTACTACCACCCTTAAATGCTCCAATCTTCCATAGACCATATTTCTCATATCCTCGAAAATGGTCAACATCTTTCCTCATAGAGTAACAAATCATAAAATCCAAATCAGTACCAACACTACTAACTTTATTTATTCTCAAATTATTACAATCTCCTGTTTTTCCATTACATGCCTCAACTCAACACTTCAATATAACAGAATTGTTCTCACTACTACTACTATATTCCTTTTTTGCAGACTCAATTACTTATCACAGCCTCCTTCTCTTTGGGACAATCCTCGCAAGTGTCTCGCTTCATCACAACGGAAACATATTACTTCGACAAATATCGAGGTTTCCTTGTGATTATATAGCCTCCTGGGGTCCTTATCTTCCCTCTTGGGCAATCATTGAAGTAGTGCCCTGAATTTTTGCACCTAAAACATGTGATATGACTCAGGTCTTTCTTTGTAGAAATTGGTTTGTTCCTGGAATCCAACCTACTTCTCTTCCTGGACCTTTCCGTTCCAATCAGGGCTTCTATTTCCTGTGGGTCATACTCTACTTCCTCTGTCGGGAATTCTACTAAATCCCCATTCAAACAATTCTGGGAGATGTGCCCTTCTTCTCCACATGAATAGCATGACTTGGTGCAGGATTTAAATGGTTCTTCTTTGGGTGTGTCCTCCACCTCTTTCTTCAACAATGGTTCTTCTAGAATCTCCATGAGGGCTCCTTTCATGGCTTCTTTCTTCTGCTGGATGGTTCTTTGTACCATGGGGTAAATGTGACACCGAAAGCAACAGAGTGGGTAGTCCCTTCACACAAGAAACAAGTGATCCGCCTAGTTGGGCATTCTTCACCGGATGACTTCCTTCACAATTTGGGCATTCATCCTTGTGTTCTTTATGGGTGTGTCCTATTTCTCCACAGAGCTTGCATGCACAAGGTTTCTTCATAACATTTCCATAAGGCTCCAATTTCTGGGACACAAACCTAGTCTTTGACAAGGTCAACTTAAATTCTTTCCAAGTGGTTACTCCTTGCCATCCATTTATGGTTTGGTACATCCTCCACCAAGTAGCAGCACCTCTTTCAAAGCACTGAAGGGCATGCTGCATCATATCCTTTCCGGCTATAGTGTTATTCTCCATGTGATCCTCCATGTTCTGAATCCATCGGTCCGTCTTCCATTGACTCATCGGTCCCGAAAATACGAGCTCATCTCCATTCATCATCTATTGGGTCCATGGGTTATGGGGTGAGATAAGAAAGATCGAGAGGGATGCACACAAAGCAAACAAAAGTTTTGAACACAGGTTTTATTGTGGCTGTCGGAAAAACATCAAGCAAATGACAGCTCACAATCGTCGTGATCTAACGCAGTACAACGGGTTTTGGTCTTCTAATGGTCAATAAATCTTCAAAGACATCAAACTCTTCAAGTCTTGTTCAGATCTCCGATGGCTTCTTCTGATCATGCTTGTCCTACTCAAGTTCTTTTGCCAGATCATCTCTGTTGTCGCAAAGTCTCTCGTGACGCCCTTTAATATTTCGGAGTTACGCTCCAAACATCCGGTTTCAACATCTTGATATGAACCATGATCCTACTGTCCTTCGGGCCTCGATTTAATCTCGTTGTCTCATGGTTTTGCTTCTCTAGTTTGGTTATTTTCAGCTTCAGGTTCCTGAATTCTTCATGAATTGCCTCCTTGTCAAATATAGCTTCCTGCATGTCCATCTTAAACTTCTGGATGTAACACTCCTGATCATGGTGATACACCAGCTATGATTAAAACTTCATCTTGTTGATAGGTGCTCCATCAGCCTTCTACCATCCAATCCTTCCATGCATATGCATGCTTAACTCAGCATGGTGACAATAGCATAAATGGACGATAACATCATGGATAGCCGTGTTTCTGCTCTTGTCATTTCCATGAGCTATCTCTCCATAGTTGATATCTCCTGCTTTAGGGTTTCTAGACAAAACTTTGAGTTCTATGCTCCATGTTCCGGTCTTTCTCCGATACACCTTGATCTCGGGTATTGACAGCTTCCATAGTCTGCCAAGTTCCATAAGGGGTGCCTTCCTAGGTCATACAAATCCGGAAATTCTTCAAAGCCTTCAAATTCTCCTAGTCTTCAGAGTCTTCACCTGTTGTAGTTTCCGTCATTGTAATACACGGTAAAAATCCTCTTTATTCCAAAGTAGTCTTAGTTGTCCGATATCTTGTACTTCTTGGAGTGGTCTCATCAGTCGAAACTTCAAGTGGTCAAAAGGGAAAAGGGGTATGGTCTCACTAAAAAGGGATATTTGAATAAGCTCAGAAGAGAAGAGAGGTAAAAGGTCTTTTGAAAATGAAGTTGTAGAGAAAATCTTTCCTATGGGCTTGCCAGCTTCTAGGGTCACGCCCCATACCAACATGTGCTCGATACTATCTTGTAGCGACCCGACCAATGGGTCAAGTCTCGTGTTTATGTGTCATCCTCGGATCGGTATGTCGACACACACAAGATTCGAGGATTTATAACAGAGGTAAATCACATGTATGAATAACGTAAATACTATTACCTCAATCCAAATATAGCGGAAGCAACAAGGTTGTGGATTCCCATCAACACCAACGACAAAGTTGAGTGTAGAAATCGTAACCCTAGCGTATCACTTACTCGTCGTCTGAAAAGTATGCAACATGAAACGTTGCAGCCCGAAAACGGGTCAGCACATGGAATATGCTGGCAATGTAACACATAGAGAGTAATGAAGGAATAAGCCTATACTACATGCATATATGGCTGGTGGAAAAGCTCTATGGTTATAAGGTTTTGCAAAAAGCCAATTTTTCCCTACATCAAAGGAATAAGTTTTAAATTTAACTATCATGGTGGTTGAAACATCATTGAGAAGGTATAACCCCAACTCAATCCCAATTAAAGTAATTAACAACCCAGCAATATTAATATAGAGTGATGAGATACATGTGAATACTCAAGTACTAGATACTCAGAATTGTCCATAACCGGGGACACGGCTAACCATGATTAGATTGTACACTCGCAGAGGTTTATGACTTTTCCCCACAAGACTCGATCGCCTCCGCGATTTCTCGACTACATGGTGTTTGAGAAACGGATGACCGAGACACGCTCTTTCGTAAACATTAACTCTCTACTCCGGATAGATCATACCAAACCTATAAAACCCACTACCGCTGATCTACCTCTTTGAGAGCTTCACGAACTTACTCCACTATGCTAGAGCCCATAATAGCTTGTGGTTGCACATGGAAGTTTCTAGCATGAATAATCTCAGTTCCCTTTGAGCCTGGTGGCGGTCCATAGGAAGATCACACGGTGCCCCGGATTTCCAAAATAAAATGATAACATCGGGTTCCCTGTGTGCCTCAATCCACCCAGATGTGTATTAAAGTTGCCACCTTAAAGTAAACCATTAATTTACAATCTCACATAGCATAGCAATATAAGCAACACGTAGAAGTAACTCCCAAGGGTTTGATAGTAACAGGGCAATAGGTTCCTACCTCGTCATCTACTTCCCAACCCACAAATTAATCACATCCTAATCATGCAATGTTTGAGGATTGAGCTAATGCATAAAAACTGGGTATGAAAAGAGTATGATCAAGTGTTACTTGCCTGCAATGTTGATGAAGATGATTCGCACTCAAAACTCTTGATAGTTATACTCGTCACACTCCGGTCAATCTATTGTAATCAAGCAATAGTAGCCACACATAAGCAATTACTCAAAAGATCGGAAAGAATGAAGAAAACGATTCGGAAAACATCAAAACCAAGAAAATAACTCTTGCAACATAAAACAATTTCTAACACAACCAAAATTATATGGATTTGGCCTTATCAGAAAGTTTAGGTCAAGAGCTTCGATTTGCAAAAAGAATTAACTAAATCGGAGTTATAAAACTCAAGTTATGATCAAACGAAGTTCAAATTCAAATCTGATCTAATTCAAATTTTAAACTTTCAAAAACATGTTTGAGTTGGATTACTGTAAAGAGGGGATCGTAACGAAGAAGTGGGCGTTGGTTTCATGGATTTGGACTAACGAGTAAAAAGTTATAGTCGCTTGAAAACCAGGGCTAATCAGAAAGAAAATATTCACGATGGGTCCCCGGCCGAAAACTAAAATAAAAGAAAAATCTAAATAGCTTAACGCTCGTTATAGAATGCTAACGAACGAAATCGCTCGCTAGATCTACCTAAACAAAAACGCTTCTCAGATAACTAAACAAAAAAGAAACCGTTTTATAAAACAAAACGGGAACCGGACGGTTTTATATCAGAGGCGGTTTTCAAAAAAAACCGGGGCGGTTCGGTTCGACGGCGGTGGATGGCAGCAGCGGCTCCGGCCTCGATGCGAATGGCGGTGGCGACGGCTTCGCCTCGGACGGCGGGCACACGGCGGACGGCGGCGAGTTCGGCGGGGGCGCGTGGCGCAGACGGGCGACGCGGGCAGCGGCGAGGCGAAAGCAGGCGACGGCGCGCGGCGCGGGCGGCGACGGTGATCTGCAGCGGCGGCGGAGTCGAGGGAGAGAGAGATCGGGCCTGGGCTCCGCGATAAAGAGGGGCCGGGGAGGTGGCGAGGGAAGGGGCGGAGGGGCGGCGAGGAGTCCGGATCGGGACGGCTCCCATGGCGGCGCTGGGCGACGGGCGGATTTGAGTCCGCCGCCAGCTCGGGACGGCAGCGAGGCTGGGCTCATGGGCCTGCTCTGGTGTCGGGCCGCCCAATGGGAGGGAAAGTTTTTTAATAAACATTTTCCATAAAATGAAATAATAAAACAAATTAAATGAAAATATTATATGGGCATATAATATATCAAAATTTTCAGAAAAGATTTCCTACAAGATGAACATTATGCTAGCTTCAAATAAAATACACAAAAATTTAAATAATTCAAATAGTGCTACTGGTCCAATAAAATCCAATAAAAATCATTTTTAAAATACCAAAATTAATTCAAATTTATTTCTCTCCAATTTTCTCGATGTAGGGAATCATGTTACCCTATTTTCCGATAGTTTATTTTTGGAGGAAAATAATTTTAATAAAACCCAAATAACTCCAAATTGGAAATAAATTCAAAAGAACTTTGAATTTAATTCTTTGAAACTCCCAACTCATATTTCATATGTTTTGAAGAAGTCATTTTATCTTCTCTCGTGAAAATCATTGAGTTGCATAAAGTTTCAGAATTGGAAATATTTCAAATGAAATTCAAATATTTTCAACACCCTTGTCATTTAAATAAATGGAAGAAGTCATATCATCTTCTCTCCGTGGTTTGTGATGAAAAGAATTTGAATTCTCAAGATCATAAAAGCAAAATGAAAGTTTGGGAAAGTCCTTTATTCCCCTCATTTAACTTTCAAAAGTTTCAATTCACTCACTTTCACCAATCAATCAAACAATCAATCAAATCTATCTATTTGTTTATAACATTCCAAAAATTTAGAATTTTGGGATGTTACAATCATGTTGCAGACTTTTCAGACGACGAGCAAGGAGCCTTCAGGTCGTGGTCTTTCACTCAGTGATGCCATTGGAGTTGATGGACTCACTTTATCTTCCAAGCCTTCCGCTGTTATCGTATTAGATGGCCTTAAGCCATATTTATTGTAATAAGTTCTCTTTTGAGACATTCGATGTAATAAGTGTGTGATTGCTACTCTGTTATAAATCCTTCAAGTACTATGCGTGTCAGCATTACCGATCCAGGGATGACACTGATGTACAGAGATCAAACTGTTTGAGGTCTAGTCGCTACAATGCGTTGGTTTTCCCTTGAAGAGGAAAGGGTGATGCGGTAAAGTAGTGTAAGTATTTCCCCTCAGTTTTTTAGAACCAAGGTATCAATCCAGTAGTAGACTACACGCAAATCGCCTAGTACCTGCACAAACAATCAAGAACCTTACAACCAACGCGATAAAGGGGTTGTCAATCCCTTCACGGCCACTTGCAAAAGTGAGATCTTATAAAGATAATAAGATAAATATTTTTGGTATTTTTGTTGTATAGATTGGAAAGTAAAGATTGCAAAATAAATAGTAAACTAGAATTGTATATTGAAACTTATATGATGTAAAGTAGACCTGTGATCAATAGGTTTCACTAGTGGCTTATCTCATGATAGCATAAGTTCTGTGGGTGAAGGAATTATCACGAGCAATTGATGGGAAAGTGCATAATTATGAGAATATCTAGGCATGATCATGAACATAGGCATCACGTCCTGTGACAAGTAGATCGAAACGATTCTGCATCTACTACTATTACTCCACACATCGACCGCTATCCGGCATGCATCTAGAGTATTAAGTTCATAAGAACATAGTAACGCATTAGGCAAGATGACATGATGTAGAGGGATAAACTCAAGCAATATGACATAAACCCCATCTTTTATCCTCGATGGCAACAATACAATACGTGTCGGTTCCTTTCTCAAATGGATCGAGCACCACAAGATTGAACCCAAAGCTAAGCACTTCTCCCATTGCAAGAAAGATCAATCTAGTAGGCCAAACTAAACCGATAATTCGAAGAGACTTGCAAAGATATTAAATCATGCATATAAGAATTCAGAGAAGAAACAAATATTTTTCATAGATAATCTTGATCATAAACCCACAATTCATCGGATCTCGACAAACACACCGCAAAAAGAATTACATCGGATAGATCTCCAAGAACATCAAGGAGAACTTTGTATTGAGATCCAGAGAGAGAGAGAAGAAGCCATCTAGCTAATAACTATGGACCCAAAGGTCTGTGGTAAACTAATCACACATCATCAGAGAGGCTATGTTGTTGATGTAGAAGCCCTCTGTGATCGAATCCCCCTCCGGCATATTGCCGGAAAAGGCCCCAAGATGGTATCTCACGGGTACAGAAGGTTGCGGTGGTGGAAAAGTGGTTTCATGGCTCTCCTGGATGGTTTCAGGGTATAAGAGTATATATAGGCGAAAGAAGTAGGTCGGTGGAGCTAGGAGGGGCCCATGAGGGAGGGGCGCGCCTCCCGCCTCGTGGCCGCCTCGCTGCTTCCTTGACTTCCACTCCAAGTCTCCTGGATTGCATCTGCTCCAAAAAGATCCTCGCAAGGTTTCGTGCCGCTTGGATTCTGCTTGATATTCCTTTTCATGAACACCAAATAGGCAATGAATAGTATTTGCATCGGGTTTTCGTTAATAGGTTTGTCCCAAAAATAATATAAAAGGTATATTAAATCCCATTAAACATCCAAAACAGATAATATAATAGCATGGAACAATAAAAAATTATAGATACGTTGGAGACGTATCTATGCTAAAGGGGTAGGCGCAGGCGAGGCAAAGGTTTCCATATCGGTGCAACGAGACCAAGACCAGCGTGACGGCAGGATGGAGGTCATCACGGAGCCCACGATAGCGTCACCATAGAGCCTTTGGCAGGCGAAGACCACCTTTTGTCAGGATAGCTTGTACTAGTTGTCCCCCTTCAAATTGGCCGTTATGGGATCCTTTCCCGCCTAATATTTGGGAAGAGGACCCTGATACGTCTCCAACGTATCTATAATTTTTGATTATTCCATGCTATTATCTTATCCATCTAGGATGTTTTATATGCTATTTTATATGATTTTTGGGACTAACCTATTAACCTAGAGCCCAGTGCCAGTTTCTGTTTTTTCCTAGTTTTTGAGTATCGCAGAAAAGCAAAACCAAACAGAGTCCAGTTGACCTGAAATTTCATGGAGATTATTTTTGGACCAGAAGAAGCCCACAGAGCATCGGAGATGGGCCAGAAGAGTCCCGAGGCACCCACGAGGGTGGGGGCGCGCCCCCTCACCTCGTGGGCCGCCTGAGACCCCCGACTTGTTCCCAACGCCAACACCTCTTATGTATACCCAAACTTCCGAACATAACCTAGATCTCGAGTTCCACCGCCGCAAGCCTCCTCAGAGCCACCAAAACCATCGGGACCTGATACGCCTCCAACGTATCTATAATTTTTTATTGCTCCATGCTACTTTATCTACTGCTTTGGACTATATTGGGCTTTATTTTCCACTTTTATATTATTTTTGGGACTAAACTATTAACCGGAGGCCCAGCCCAGAATTGATGTTTTTTGCCTATTTCAGTGTTTTGAAGAAACGGAATATCAAACGGAGTCCAAACGGAATGAAACCTTCGGAAACGTGATTTTCTCACTGAACGTGATCCAGGGGACTTGGACCCTACTCCAAGGAACGAAAGAGGCGGTCACGAGGGTGGGGGCGCCACCCCCCTAGGGCGCGCCCCCTGCCTTGTGGGCCCCCTGACGCTCCACCGACATACTCCTTCCTCCTATATATACCTACGCACTCTCAAACGATCGTAACAGAGCCAAAACCTAATTCCACCGCCGCAACTTCCTCAGATCCACGAGATCCCATCTTGGGGCCTGTTCTGAGATTCACGAGAGGGCATCCACCATGGAGGGCTTTACATCAACATCATAGCCCTCCGATGAAGTGTGAGTAGTTTACTTCTGCACCTTCGGTCCATAGCTAGTAGCCGATGGCTTTTCTCTTTTGGATCTCAATACAATGTTCTCCCCTCTCGTGGAGATCTATTCGATGTAATCTTCTTTTTGTGTGTTTGTTGAGACCGATGAATTATGGGTTTATGATCCAGCTTATCTATGAATAATATTTGAATCCTCTCTGAATTCTTTTTATGTATGATTGGTTATCTTTGCAAGTCTCTTCAATTATCCGCTTGGTTTGGCCAACTAGATTGGTAGTTCTTGCAATGGGAGAAGTGCATAGCTTTGGGTTCAATCTTGCGGTGTCCTTACCCAGTGAAAGAAAGGGTTGCAAGGCACGTATTGTATTGTTGCCATCAAGGATAACATGGGTTATTTATCATATTGCATGAATTTATTCCTCTACATCATGTCATCTTGCTTAAGGGTTACTCTGTTTTAACTTAATACTCTAGATGCATGCTGGACAACGGTCGATGATGGAGTAATAGTAGTAGATGCAGAATCATTTTGGTCTACTTTTCTTGGACGTGATGCCTATATACATGATCATACCTAGATATACTAATAACTATGCTCAATTCTGTCAATTGCTCAACAGTAATTTGTTCACCCACCGTAGAATACTTATGCTCTTTAGAGAAGCCACTAGTGAAACCTATGGGCCCCGGGTCTATTCTCATCATATCAATCTCCATCAATTTAATACTTGCTTTGCTTTTACTTTGCCTTTTACTTTTTACTTAGCATCTCTATATCAAAAATACCAAAAATATTATCTATCATCTCTATCATATCTCACTCGTAAGTGACTATGAAGGATTGACAACCCCTAATCACATTGGTTGTGAGGAGCTATCCTTTGTGCAGTGCACGAGGGACTTGTGTGTGGCCTCCTCACCGGATTGATACCTTGGTTCTCAAAACCGAGGGAAATACTTACGCTACTTTGCTGCATCATCCTCTCCTCTTTGGGGAAATCCAACGCAGGCTCAAGAGGTAGCAAGAAGAATTCTGGTGCCGCTGTCGGGAGTCTCACGCAGAAGTCAACATACCAAGTACCCATCACAATCCCTATCTCTCGATTACATTATTTGCCATCCGCCTCTCGCTTTCCTCTCCCCACTTCACCCTTGCCGCTTTATTCGCCTCTCTTTCCCAATCTCCTCCTCTTTTCCCGCTGCCTTTCCTTGTCCGCTTGTTTGCTCGTGTGTTAGTTTGCTTGTTTGTCACGATGGCTCTACCTAAATTTGGTGATCTTCACCTTAAAAGGTTAGAGGAGATCGAAAACAACGCCGAAGTTTATGGTTTTGCAATTTGAGCATAATAATTTCTTTAGAAACGAGCTTAAGGAACAAAAAGGTTTTATGAGTTATATGAATAAAGAGCTCGATGATATTGTTGGAAATATGCCCTAGAGGCAACAATAAAAGGATTATTATTATATTTCCTTGTTCATGATAATTGTCTTTTATTCATGCTATAATTGTATTATCCGGAAATTGTAATACACGTGTGAATACATAGACCACAACATGTCCCTAGTAAGCTTCTAGTTGACTAGCTCGTTGGTCAAAAGATAGTCACGGTTTCCTGACTATGGACATTGGATGTCATTGATAATGGGATCACATCATTAGGAGAATGATGTGATGGACAAGACCCAATCCTAAGCATAGCACAAGATCGTAGTTCGCTTTGCTAGAGCTTTTCCAATGTCAAGTATCTATTCCTTAGACCATGAGATCGTAACTCCCGGATACCATACGAGTGCTTTGGTGTACCAAACGCCACAACGTGAATCGGGTGACTATAAAGGTGCACTACAGGTATCTCCGAAAGTGTCTGCTGGGTTGACACAGATCGAGATCGATTTGTCACCCGTGTTACGGAGAGGTATCACCGGCCCACTCGGTAGTGCATCATCATAATGAGCTCAAAGTGACCAAGTGTCCGGTCACGGATCATGCATTACGGTACGAGTAAAGTAACTTGCCGTAACGAGATTGAACGAGGTATTGGGATACCGACGATCGGATCTCGGCAAGTAACATACCGATTGACAAAGGGAATTGTATACGGGATTGTTTGAATCTCGACATCGTGGTTCATCCGATGAGATCATCGAGGAGCATGTGGAGCCAACATGGGTATCCAGATCCCGCTGTTGGTTATTGCTCGAGAGCCGCCTTGGTCATGTCTACGTGTCTCCCGAACCCGTAGGGTCTACACACTTAAGGTTCGGTGACGCTTAGGGTTGTATGAATATGAGTATGCAGTATATCAATGTTGTTCGGAGTCCCGTATGAGATCCCAGACGCCACGAGGAGTTTCGGAATGGTCCGGAGGTAAAGAATTATATATAGGAAGTGGTATTTAGGCCATCGGAAAGTTTCGGTCACCAGACCCGGAGGGCCCCATGGGCTGAAGTGGGGGGGGAACCAGCCCATAGTGGGCTGGTGCGCCTCTAGCCCACCCCCCGCGCCTAGGGTTGAAACCCTAGGGGGGGGGCGCCCACTTGCTTTGGGGGCACTCTCCCTTGGGCCGCCCCCTTGGGAGATGGGATCCCCAGGCCGGGCGCCTGGGGCCTATATAAGGGAAGGGGGAGGGGCAGCCGCACCCCAAACTCCGCGCCTCCCTTCCCTCGCTACACCTCTTCCTCCTCCACACGTGCTTGGCGGCCCGCCAGAGTGTTGTTGCTCCACCACCACCACGCCACAGTGCTGCCGAGCTATCATCATCAACCTCTCCTTCCCCTTGCTGGATCAAGAAGGAGGAGACGCTCCGTGAAGGAAATATGCCCTAGAGGCAATAATAAAGTTATTATTTATTTCCTTATATCATGATAAATGTTTATTATTCATGCTAGAATTGTATTAACCGAAACATAATACATGTGTGAATATATAGACAAACAAGATGTCACTAGTATGCCTCTATTTGACTAGCTTGTTAATCAAAGATGGTTATGTTTCCTAACCATGAACAAGGAGTTGTTATTTGATTAACAAGGTCACATCATTGGTTGAATGATCTGATTGACATGACCCATTCCGTTAGCTTAACACTTGATCGCTTAGTATGTTAATGCTTTCTTCATGACCCATACATGTTCCTCGTAACTATGAGATTATGCAACTCCTGCTTACGGAGGAACACTTTGGTACTACCAAACGCCACAACGAATCGGGTGATTATAAAGGAGTACTACAGGTGTCACCAAAGGTACTTGTTGGGTTGGCGATTTCGAGATTAGGTTTTGTCACTCCGATCGTCGGAGAGGTATCTCTAGGCCTTCTCGGTAATACACATCACCTAAGCCTTGTAAGCATTACAACTAATGAGTTAGTTGTGAGATGATGTATTACGGAACGAGTAAAGAGACTTACCAAGAACTAGATTGAACTAGGTATTGATACCGACGATCAAATCTCGTAAGTAACATACCGATGACAAAGGGAACAACGATGTCGTTAGCGGTTTGACCGATAAAGATCTTCAGAGAATATGTAGGAACCAATATGGGCATCCAGGTTCCGCTATTGGTTATTGACCGAGAATGGTTCTAGGTCATGTCTACATAGTTCTCGAACCCGTAGGGTCCGCACGCTTAACGCTTCGATGACAGCTCATAATGAGTTTATAAGTATTGATGCACCAAGGTTGTTCGAGTCCCGGATGTGATCACGGACATGACGAGGAGTCTCAAATGGTCGAGACATAAAGATTGATATATTGAAGCCTACATTTGACATCGGAAATGTTCCGGTGAAATCGATTTTACCGAGTACCGGAGGTTACCGAACCCCGGGAGGTCAATGGGCCTTAATGGGCCATAGGAGAAGAGGAAGGGCAGCCCAGGTGGGCTGCGCGCCCTCCCCTCTAGTCCGAATAGGACAAGGAAGGGGCGCGCCTTCCCCTTCTCCTCCTCCAAACCTAGTCCAACTAGGAAGGGGGGAGTCCTACTCCTGGGAGTAGGACTCTCCTTGCGCGCCTCCTATAGGGCCGCCACCTCCCCTTGTCTCCTTTATATACGGGGCAGGGGGCACCCCAAGACACACAAGTTGATCTACGGATCTTTCCTTAGCCGCAGCGGTGCCCCTTCCACCATATTCCACTTCGGTCATATCGTCATGAGCTTAGGCGAAGCCCGCGCGAGAAGTCATATCGTCATGAGCTTAGGCGAAGCCCCGCGCCGGTGGAGCATCATCATCGCTACCACGCCGTCAGGTCGACGGAACTCATCCCCGACACTTTGCTGGATCGGAGTCCGGGATCGCCATCGAGCTGAACGTGTGCGTAACTCGGAGGTGCCGTACGCTCGGTGCTTGGATCGGTCGGATCGTGGAGACGCACGACTACATCAACAACCGTTGTTATAACGCTCGCTTTCGGTTCACGAGGGTACGTGGACGACATTCTTCCCTCTCGCTATGCCATCACCATGGTCTTGCGTGATCGTGAGGAAAATTTTTGAAATTACTACGCTCCCCAACAAAGGGCATCCGAGCCTGGTTTTATGCGTTGATGTCATATGCACGAGTAGAACACAAGTGAGTTGTGGGCGATATAAGTCATACCGCCTACCAGCATGTCATACTTTGGTTCAGCGGTATTGTGAGATGAAGCGCCCGACCGACATTACGCCAGACGCTTACGCGAGACTGGTTTCACCGCCCGAGCACTCGCTGCTTAAAGGTGACCGCGGGTGTCTGCTCTCTCACTTTAGTTGAACTGAGTGTGGCTACGCCCGGTCCTTGAGAAGGTTAAACGGAGTCTATTTGACGAAGTATCGCTGTGGTTTTGATGCGAGGTAAGAACGGTTCTTGCTCAGCCCGTAGCAGCCACGTAAAACTTGCAACAACAAAGTAGAGGACGCCTAACTTGTTTTTGCAGGCATGTTGTGATGTGATATGGTCAAGACGTGATGCTATATTTTATTGTATGAGATGATCATGTTTTGTAACCAAGTTATCGGCAATCGGCAGGAGCCATATGGTTGTCGCTTATTGTATGAAATGCAACGCCATGTAATTGCTTTACTTTATCACTAAGGAGTAGCGATAGTCGAGAAGCAATAGTTGGCGAGACGACAACGATGCTACGATGGAGATCAAGGTGTCGCTACCGGTGACGATGGTGATCATGACGGTGCTTCGGCGATGGAGATCACAAGCACAAGATGATGATGACCATATCATATCACTTATATTGATTGCATGTGATGTTTATCCTTTATGCATCTTATCTTGCTTTGATTGACGGTAGCATTATAAGATGATCTCTCACTAAAATTATCAAGAAGTGTTCTCCTCGAGTATGCACCGCTGCCAAAGTTCAGAGTACCCGCACACCACGTGATGATCGGGTGATAAGTTCTACGTCCATCTACAACGGTGCAAAACAGTTGCACACGCGAATACTCAGGTTAAACTTGACGAGCCTAGCATATAACAGATATGGCCTCGAACACGGAGACCGAAGGTCGAACGTGAATCATATAGTAGATATGATCAACATAGTGATGTTCACCGTTGAAACTATTCCGCCTCACGTGATGATCGGACACGGTTTAGTTAAATGGATCACGTGATCACTTAGATGACTAGAGAGATGTCTGCCTAAGTGGGAGTTTTTAATATGATTAATTGAACTTAAAATTTATCATGAACTTAGTACCGATAGTGTTTTGCTTGTCTATGTTTATCGTAGATAGATGGCTCGTGCTGTTGTTCCGTTGAATTTTAATGCGCTCCTTGAGAAAGCAAAGTTGAAAGATGATGGTAGCAATTACACGGACTGGGTCCGTAATTTGAGGATTATCCTCATTGCTGCACGTAAAAATTACGCCCCGAAGCACCGCTGGGTGACAGTTCGCCGCAGATGCCGAGCCGGTTGTGAACGTCCGCAAAGCAGAGCTGATGACTACTCTATAGTTCAGTGTGCCATGCTTTACGGCTTAGAACCGGTCTTCAACGACGCTTTTGAACGCTCATGGAGCATATGAGATGTTCCAGAGTTGAAGTTAATATTTCAAGCAAATGCCCGGATTGAGAGATATGAAGTCTCCAATAAGTTCTATAGCTGCAAGATGGAGGAGAATAGTTCACAAGGAGCACATACTCAAAATGTCCGGGTATAACAATCACTTAATTCAGCTGGGAGTTAATCTTCCGGATGATAGTGTCATTGATGAATTCTCCAATCATCGCCACCAAGCTACAAGAGCTTCGTGATGAACTATAATATGCAAGGGATGACTAAGACAATTCCTCGAGCTCTTCGCGATGCTAAAAGCTGCGAGGTAGAAATCAAGAAAGAGCATCAAGTGTTGATGGTCAACAAGACCACTAGTTTCAAGAAAAGGGCAAAGGGAAGAAGAAGGAAACTTCAAAAGAACAGCAAGAAAGTTGCTGATCAAGAGAAGAAACCCAAGTCTGGACCTAAGCCTGAAATCGAGTGTTTTACCGCAAGCGCACCGACATCGAAGCGGAACTGCCCCAAGTATTTGGCGGATAAAAAGGATGGCAAGGTGAACAAAGGTATATATGATATACATGTTATTGATGTGTACCTTACTAGAGCTCGTAGTAGCACTGGTATTTGATACTGGTTCCGCTGCTAATATTTGCAACTCAAACAGGACTACGGAATAAACGAGCACCGCAAAGGACGAGGTGACGATGCGCGTGGGAAATGGTTCCAAAGTCAATGTGATCGCGGTCGGCACGTTATCTCTACATCTACCTTCGGATTAGTTTTAGACCTAAATAATTGTTATTTGGTGCCGCGTTGAGCATGAACATTATATCTGGATCTTGTTTATTGCGTAGACGGTTATTCATTTAAATCAGAGAATAATGGTTGTTCTATTTATATGAATAATATCTTTATGGTCATGCACCCTTGAAGAATGGTCTATTCTTGTTGAATCTCGACAGAGTGATACACATATTCATAATGTTGAAGCCAAAAGATGCAGAGTTGATAATGATAGTGCAACTTATTTGTGGCACCGCCGCTTAGGTCATATCGGTGTAAAACGCATGAAGAAACTCCATACCGATGGACTTCGAATCACTTGATTATGAATCACTTGGTACTTATGTAACCGTGCCTCATGGGCAAGATGACAAAACGCCGCTTCTCCGAACTATGGAGCGTGCAACTGATTTGTTGGAAATCATACATACCGATGTTTGTGGTCCAATGAATGTTGAGGCACGCGCGGTATCGTTATTTTCTCACCTTCACAGATGATTTGAGCAGATATGGGTATATCTACTTAATGAAACACAAATCTGAAACATTTGAAAAGTTCAAAGAATTTCAGAGTGAAGTGGAAAATCATCGTAACAAGAAAATTAAATTTCTACGATCTGATCGTGGAGGAGAATATTTGAGTTACGAGTTTGGTTTACATTTGAAAAATTGTGGAATAGTTTCAAGAACTCACGCCACCCGAACACCACAGAGAAATGGTGTGTCCGAACGTCAGAATCGTATTTTACTAGATATGGTGCGATCTATGATGTCTATTTCCGATTTACCGCTATCGCTTTGGGGTTATGCTTTAGAGACGGCCGATTCACGCTTGAATAGGACACCGCCAAAACCGCTGAGACGACGCCTTATGAACTATGGTTTGGCAAGAAACCAAAGTTGTCGCTTTCTTAAAGTTTGGGGCTGCGATGCTTATGTGAAGAAACTTCAACCAGATAAGCTCGAACCCAAATCGGAAAAATGTGTCTTCATAGGATACCCAAAGGAGATGTTGGGTACACCTTCTATCACAGATCTGAAGGCAAGATTTTCGTTGTTAATTCGGATCCTTTCTAGAGAAGGAGTTTCTCTCAAAGAAGTGAGTGGAGGAAAGTAGAACTTGATGAGATAATCAGATCTATTCCCTTATTGGAAAGTAGTTCATCACAAGAAATGGTTCCCGTGACAACCACACCAATTAGTGAGGAAACTAATGATGATGATCATGAAGCTTCAGATCAAGTTACTATGAACCTCGAGGTCAACCAGAGTAAAATACGCACTGAGTGGTACGGTAATCCTATTCGAAGTCATGTTACTTGACCATGGCGAACCTACGAACTATGAAGAAGCGATGGTGAGCCCAGATTCGCAAAATGGCTGGAAGCCATGAAATCTGAGATGGGATCCATGTATGAGAACAAAGTATGGACTTTGGTTGACTTGTTCGATGATCGGCAAGCCATTGAAAATAAATGGATCTTTAAGAAGAAGACCGACGCCGATGGTAATATAACTGTTCACAAAGCTCGACTTGTTGCAAAAGGTTTTCGACAAGTTCAAGGGGTTGACTACGATGAGACTTTCTCACCAGAAGCGATGCTTAAGTCTGTCCGAATCATGTTAGCAATTGCCGATTTTATGATTATGAAATTTGGCAAATGGATGTAAAACCGCATTCTTGAATGGATTTCTAGAAGAAGAGTTGTATATGATGCAACCAGAAGGTTTTGTCGATCCAAAGGGTGCTAACAAAGTGTGCAAGCTCCAACGATCAATTTATGGTCCGTGCAAGCCTCTCGAGTTGGAATAAACGCTTTGATAGTGTGATCAAAGATATGGGTTTGTATGCACTTTTGGAGAAGCCTCAGATTTACAAGAAAGTGAGTGGGAGCTCAGAGCATTTCTAATATTATATGTGGACGATATATTATTGATTGGAAATGATATAGAATTTCTGGATAGCATAAAAGGATACTTGAATAAAAGTTTTCAATGAAAGACCTCGTGAAGCTGCTTACATATTGGGCATCAAGATCTATAGAGATAGATCAAGACGCTTAATTGACTTTCGCAAAGCACATACCTTGATAAAGTTTTGAAGAAGTTCAAAATGGATCGTGCAAAGAAAGGTTTTTACCTGACATAAGGTGTAAGATTGAGTCGACTCAATGCCCCACCACAGCAGAAGATAGAGAGAAAATGAAAGATGTTCCTATGCTTCAGCCATAGGCTCTATCATGTATGCAATGCTGTGTACCAGACCGACGATGCTTAGCTGTAAGCTTGGCAGGAAGGTACCAAAGTAATCCAGAGTGGATCATCGACAGCGGTCAAGAACATCCTGAAATACCGAAAAGGACTAAGGATATGTTTCTCGATATGGAGGTGACAAAGAGCTAGTCGTAAATGGTTACGCCGATGTAAGTTTTGACACCGATCCGGACGATTCTAAATCGCAAACCGGATACGTGTTTTTATTAAACGGTGGAGCTGTCATTGGTGCAGTTCTAAACAAAGCGCCGTGGCGGGATCTACATGTGAAGCGGAGTACATAGCTGCTTCGAAGCAGCGAATGAAGGAGTCTGGATGAAAGAGTTCATTTCCGATCTAGGTGTCATACCTAGTGCATCGGGACCGATGAAGATCTTCCGTGACAATATCGTGCAATTGCCTTGGCAAAGGAATCCAGATTTCACAAGAGGACCAAGCACATCAAGAGACGCCTAATTCCATTCGGGACCAAGTCCAAGTGGGAGACATAGAGATTTGCAAAATACATACGGATCTGAATGTTGCGACCCGCTGACTAAGCCTCTTCCACGAGCAAAACATGATCAGCACCAAGACTCCATGGGTGTAAGGATCATTACTTTGTAATCTAGATTATTGACTCTAGTGCAAGTGGGAGATCAAGGAAATATGCCCTAGAGGCAATAATAAAGTTATTATTTATTTCCTTATATCATGATAAATGTTTATTATTCATGCTAGAATTGTATTAACCGGAAACATAATACATGTGTGAATATATAGACAAACAAGATGTCACTAGTATGCCTCTATTTGACTAGCTTGTTAATCAAAGATGGTTATGTTTCCTAACCATGAACAAGGAGTTGTTATTTGATTAACAAGGTCACATCATTGGTTGAATGATCTGATTGACATGACCCATTCCGTTAGCTTAACACTTGATCGCTTAGTATGTTAATGCTTTCTTCATGACCCATACATGTTCCTGTAACTATGAGATTATGCAACTCCTGCTTACCGGAGGAACACTTTGGTACTACCAAACGTCACAACGAATCGGGTGATTATAAAGGAGTACTACAGGTGTCACCAAAGGTACTTGTTGGGTTGGCGATTTCGAGATTAGGTTTTGTCACTCCGATCGTCGGAGAGGTATTCTAGGCCTTCTCGGTAATACACATCACCTAAGCCTTGCAAGCATTACAACTAATGAGTTAGTTGTGAGATGATGTATTACGAACGAGTAAAGAGACTTACCAAGAACGAGATTGAACTAGGTATTGATACCGACGATCAAATCTCGGGTAAGTAACATACCGATGACAAAGGGAACAACGATGTCGCAGCGGTTTGACCGATAAAGATCTTCAGAGAATATGTAGGAACCAATATGGGCATCCAGGTTCCGCTATTGGTTATTGACCGAGAATGGTTCTAGGTCATGTCTACATAGTTCTCGAACCCGTAGGGTCCGCACGCTTAACGCTTCGATGACAGCTCATAATGAGTTTATAAGTATTGATGCACCAAGGTTGTTCGAGTCCCGGATGTGATCACGGACATGACGAGGAGTCTCAAATGGTCGAGACATAAAGATTGATATATTGAAGCCTACATTTGACATCGGAAATGTTCCGGTGAAATCGGATTTTACCGAGTACCGGAGGTTACCGGAACCCCGGGAGGTCAATGGGCCTTAATGGGCCATAGGAGAAGAGGAAGGGCAGCCCAAGGTGGGCTGCGCCCCTCCCCTCTAGTCCGAATAGGACAAGGAAGGGGGCGCGCGCTTCCCCTTCTCCTCCTCCAAACCTAGTCCAACTAGGAAGGGGGGAGTCCTACTCCCGGGGGAGTAGGACTCCTCCTTGCGCGCCTCCTATAGGGCCGCCACCTCCCCTTGTCTCCTTTATATACGGGGCAGGGGCACCCCAAGACACACAAGTTGATCTACGGATCTTTCCTTAGCCGCAGCGGTGCCCCTTCCACCATATTCCACTTCGTCATATCGTCATGAGCTTAGGCGAAGCCCCGCGCGGGAGAAGTCATATCGTCATGAGCTTAGGCGAAGCCCCGCGCCGGTGGAGCATCATCATCGCTACCACGCCGTCAGGTCGACGGAACTCATCCCCGACACTTTGCTGGATCGGAGTCCGGGATCGCCATCGAGCTGAACGTGTGCGTAACTCGGAGGTGCCGTGACGCTCGGTGCTTGGATCGGTCGGATCGTGGAGACGCACGACTACATCAACCGCGTTGTTATAACGCCTCGCTTTCGGTCTACGAGGGTACGTGGACGGACACTCTTCCCTCTCGTTGCTATGCCATCACCATGGTCTTGCGTGATCGTAGGAAATTTTTTGAAATTACTACGTTACCCAACATCCCGTCCCGTACGTGTGTTGAACGCGGAGGTGCCGTCCGTTCGGCGCTAGGATCTCCGGTGATAGGATCACGGCGAGAACGACTACTTCATCCACGTTCTTTTGTACGCTTCCGCTCGCGATCTACAAAGTGGTATGTAGATGCAAACTCACTCCCTTGACTCGTTGCTAGATGAACTCATAGATAGATCTTGGTGAAACCGTAGGGAAAATTTTAATTTTTCTGCAACGTTCCCCAACAGTGGCATCATGAGCTAGGTCTATGCGTAGTTCTCTATTGCACGAGTAGAACACAATTTTGTTGTGGGCGTAGATCTTGTCAACTTGCTTGCCGCTACTAGCCTTATCTTGCTTCAGCGGTATTGTGGGATGAAGCGCCCGGACCAACCTTACACGTGACGCTTACGTGAGACCGGTTCCACCGATCGACATGCACTAGCTGCATAAGGTGGCTGGCGGGTGTCCGCTCTCCCACTTTAGTTGGAGCGGATTCAATGAAAGGGTCCTTATGAAGGGTAAATAGAAGTTGACAAAATCACGCTGTGGTTATTCGTAGGTAAGAAAACGTTCTTGCTAGAACCCAATTGCAGCCACGTAAAAGATGCAACAACAATTAGAGGACGCCTAACTTGTTTTTGCAGCAATTGTCATGTGATGTGTTATGGCCAAGTTGTGATGAATGATGAATGACATATTGTGATGTATGAGATCATGTTCTTGTAATAGGAATCACGACTTGCATGTCGATGAGTATGACAACCGCAGGAGCCATAGGAGTTGTCTTTATTTTGTATGACCTGCGTGTCATTGAAGAACGCCATGTAAATTACTTTACTTTATTGCTAAACACGTTAGCCATAGAAGTAGAAGTAGTCGTTGGCATGACAACTTCATGAAGACACGATGATGGAGATCATGATGATGGAGATCATGGTGTCATGCCGGTGACAAGATGATCATGGAGCCCCGAAGATGGAGATCAATGGAGCTATATGATATTGGCCATATCATGTCACTACTATATAATTGCATGTGATGTTTATTATGTTTATGCATCTTGTTTACTTAGAACGACGGTAGTAAATAAGATGATCCCTTACAACAATATCAAGAAGTGTTCTCCCCTAACTGTGCACCATTGCTAAAGTTCCTCGCTTCAAGCACCACGTGATGATCGGTGTGATAGATCCTTACGCTCACATACAACGGTGTAAGACAGTTTTACACATGCAAAACACTTAGGGTTAACTTGACGAGCCTAGCATGTACAGACATGGCCTCGGAACACGGAGACCGAAAGGTCGAACACGAGTCGTATGGAAGATACGATCAACATGAGAATGTTCACCGACGATGACTAGTCCGTCTCACGTGATGATTGGACACGGCCTAGTCGACTCGGATCGTAACACTTAGATGACTAGAGGGATGTCTAATCTGAGTGGGAGTTCATTATAATAATTTGATTAGATGAACTTAATTATCATGAACTTAGTCTAAAACCTTTGCAAATATGTCTTGTAGATCAAATGGCCAACGCCATGTCAACATGAACTTCAACGCTGCTCCTAGAGAAAACCAAGCTGAAAGATGATGGCAGCAACTATACGGACTGGGTCCGAACCCGAGGATCATCCTCATAGCTGCCGGAAACAATATGTCCTAGAAGGACCGCTAGGTGATGCACCTGTCCCTGAGAACCAAGACATTATGAATGCTTGGCAGTCTCGTCTGATGATTACTCCCTCGCTCAAGGCGGCATGCTTTACAGCTTGGAACCGGGCTCCAAAAGCGTTTTGAGCAACACGGAGCATATGAGATGTTCGAGGAGCTGAAAATGGTTTTCCAAGCTCATGCCCGGGTCGAGAGATATGAAGTCTCCGACAAGTTCTATAGTTGTAAGATGGAGGAAAACAGTTCTGTCAGTGAGCACATACTCAAAATGTCTGGGTTGCACAACCGCCTGTCCCAGCTGGACATTAACCTCCCGGACGAGGCGGTCATTGACAGAATCCTTCAGTCGCTCCCACCAAGCTACAAGAGCTTTGTGATGAACTACAATATGCAGGGGATGGTGAAGACCATTCCCGAAGTATTTTCAATGCTGAAGTCAGCAGAGGTTGAAATCAAGAAAGAACATCAAGTGTTGATGGTCAATAAAACCACTAAGTTCAAAAAGGGCAAGGGTAAGAAGAACTTCAAGAAGAACGGCAAGGATGTTGCCACGCCCGGTAAGCAAGTTGCCGGGAAGAAGTCAAAGAATGGACCCAAGCCTGAGACAGAGTGCTTTTATTGCAAAGGGAAGGGCCATCGAAGCGGAACTGCCCCAAATACTTAGCGGACAAGAAGGCCGGCAACACAAAAGGTATATTTGATATACATGTAATTGATGTGTACCTTACCAAGACTGTAGTAACTCCCCGGTATTTGATACCGTGTCGTTGCTCATATTTGTAACTCACAACCGAGCTGCGGAATAAACGGAGACCGGCGAAGGACGAGGTGACGATGCGCTGCGTCGGAATGGTTCCAAGGTCGATGTGATCGCTGTCGGCACGCTACCTCTACATTTACCTACGGATTAGTTTTAAACCTCAATAATTGTTATTTAGTGCCAAGTTTGAGCATGAACATTGTATCGGGTCTCGCTTAATGCGAGATGGCTACTCATTTAAACCGAGAATAATGGTTGTTCTATTTATATGAGAGATATGTTTTATGGTCATGCTCCAATGGTCAATGGTTTATTCTTGATGAATCTCGAACGTAATATTACACATATTCATAGTGTGAATACCAAGAGATGTAAAGTTGATAACGATAGTCCCACATACTTGTGGCACCGCCGCCTTGGTCACATTGGTGTCAAGCGCATGAAGAAGCTCCATGCTGATGGACTTTAGAGTCTCTCGATTATGAATCATTTGACACATGCGAACCATGCCTCATGGGCAAGATGACCAAGACTTCGCTTCTCCGGAACAATGGAGCGAGCAACCAACTTATTGGAAATCATACATACCGATGTGTGCGGTCCAATGAGTGTTGAGGCTCATGGAGGATATCGTTATGTTCTCACTCTCACCGATGACTTGAGTAGATATGGGTATGTCTACTTGATGAAACACAAGTCCGAGACCTTTGAAAAGTTCAAGGAATTTCAGAATGAAGTAGAGAATCAACGTGACCGAAAGATAAAATTCTTGCGATCGATCGTGGAGGAGAATATTTAAGTCACGAATTTGGTACACACTTAAGGAAATGTGGAATCGCTTTCACAACTCACGCCACTGAACACCTCAACAGAACGGTGTGTCCGAATGTCGAATCGCACTCTATTGGATATGGTGCGATCTATGATGTCTCTTACTGATTTACCGCTATCATTTTGGGGATACGCCTAGAGACAACTACATTCACTTTAAATAGGGCACCATCTAAACTGCTGAGACGACACCATATGAATTATGGTTTGGGAAGAAACTTAAGCTGTCGTTTCTAAAAGTTTGGGGATGCGATGCTTATGTCAAGAAACTTCAACCTGAAAAGCTCGAACCCAAGTCGGAAAATGCGCCTTCATAGGATACCCTAAGGAAACCATTGGGTATACCTTCTACCTTAGATCCGAAGGCAAGATCTTTGTTGCCAAGAACGGATCCTTTCTGGAAAAAGAGTTTCTCTCGAAAGGAGTAAGTGGGAGGAAAGTAGAACTCGATGAAGTACTACCTCTTGAACCGGAAAGTAGTGCAGCTCAGAAAAATGTTCCTGTGGTGCCTACACCGACTGGAGAGGAAATTAATGATGATGATCAAGGTACTTCGGATCAAGTTGCTACTGAACTCAGGGTCCACTAGGACACGCCCGCACTGCAGTGGTACGGCAACCCTGTCCTGGAAATCATGTTGTTAGACGATGGTGAACCTTCGAACTATGAAGAAGTGATGGCGGGCCCAGATTCCAACAAATGGCTCGAAGCCATGCAATCCGAGATAGGATCCATGTATGAAAACAAAGTATGGACTTTGACAGACTTGCCCGATGATCGGCGAGCGATAGAAAACAAATGGATCTTTAAGAAGAAGACGGACACGGATGGTAATGTCACCATCTATAAAGCTCGACTTGTCGCTAAGGGTTATCGGCAAGTTCAAGGAATTGACTACGATGAGACTTTCTCCCGTAGCGAAGCTTAAGTCCGTCTCAATCATGTTAGCAATTGCCGATACTATGATTATGAGATATGGCAGATGGACGCCAAAACAGCGCTCCTTAACGGTTATCTTAAGGAAGAGCTGTATATGATGCAGCCGGAAGGTTTTGTCGACCCTAAGAATGCTAACAAGGTATGCAAGCTCCAATGATCCATTTATGGGCTGGTGCAAGCATCTCGAGTTAGAACATTCGCTTTGATGAGATGATCAAAGCGTTTAGTTTATGCACTTATGGAGAAGCCTCATTTACAAGAAAGTGAGTGGGAGCTCAGAGCATTTCTCATATTATATGTAGATGACATACTTTTGATGGGAAATGATATAGAACTCTTGGACAGCATTAAGGCCTACTTGAATAAGAGTTTTTCAATGAAGGACCTTGGAGAAGCTGCTTATATATTAGTCATCAAAATCTATAGGGATAGATCGAGACGCCTCATAGGTCTTTCACAAAGCACATACCTTGATAAGATTTTGAAGAAGTTCAAAATGGATCAGTCCAAGAAAGGGTTCTTGCCTGTTTTGCAAGGTGTGAAATTGAGCTCGGCTCAATGCCCGACCACGGCAAAAGATAAAGAAGAGATGAGCATCATTCCTATGCCTCAGCCATAGGATCTATTATGTATGCCATGCTGTGTACCGCACTGATGTAAACCTTGCCGTAAGTTTGGTAGGAAGGTACCAAAGTAATCCCGCAAGGAACACCGGACAGCGGTCAAGAATATCCTGAAGCACCGAAAAGGACAAAGGACATGTTTCGCTTATGGAGGTGACGAAGAGCTCGTCAGAAGGGTTACGCCGACGCTTAGCTTTGACACGATATGGATGACTCTAAGTCACAAACCGGATACGTGTATATGTTGAATGTTGGAGCAGAAGCTGGTGCAGCCGCAAGCGTAGCGCCGTGGCGGATCTACATGTGAAGCGGAGTACATGGCAGCCTCGGAGGCAGCGATGAAGCAATTTGGGTGAAGGAGTTCATCACCGACCTAGAAGTCATACCCAATGCGTCGGGCCGATCAAACTCTTCGTGGACAACACCGAGCTATTGCACTTGCCAAGGAGCCCAGGTTTCACAAGAAGACCAGCACATCAAGCGCCGCTCAACTCCATCCGTGAAAATGTTCAAGATGGAGACATAGAAATTTGCAAAGTGCATACGGTTCTGAATGTCGCAGATCCGCTGACTAAACCTCTTCATGGGCAAAACATGATCAACACCGTAACTCTATGGGTGTTCGATTCATCACAATGTAACTAGATTATTGACTCTAGTGCAAGTGGGAGACTGTTGGAAATATGCCCTAGAGGCAATAATAAAAGGATTATTATTATATTTCCTTGTTCATGATAATTGTCTTTATTCATGCTATAATTGTATTATCCGGAAATCGTAATACACGGGTGAATACATAGACCACAACATGTCCCTAGTAAGCCTCTAGTTGACTAGCTCGTTGGTCAACAGATAGTCACGGTTTCTCGACTATGGACATTGGATGTCATTAATAACGGGATCACATCATTAGGAGAATGATGTGATGGACAAGACCCAATCCTAAGCATAGCACAAGATCGTAGTTCGCTTTTCCTAGAGCTTTTCCAATGTCAAGTATCTATTCCTTAGACCATGAGATCGTAACTCCCGGATACCATACGAGTGCTTTGGTGTACCAAACGTCACAACGAATCGGGTGACTATAAAGGTGCACTACAGGTATCTCCGAAAGTGTCTGGGGGGTTGACACGGATCGAGATCGATTTGTCACTCCGTGTTACGGAGAGGTATCACTGGGCCCACTCGGTAGTGCATCATCATAATGAGCTCAAAGTGACCAAGTGTCCGGTCACGGATCATGCATTACGGTACGAGTAAAGTAACTTGCCGGTAACGAGATTGAACGAGGTATTGGGATACCGACGATCGGATCTCGGGCAAGTAACATACCGATTGACAAAGGGAATTGTATACGGGATTGTTTGAATCCTCGACATCGTGGTTCATCCGATGAGATCATCGAGGAGCATGTGGGAGCCAACATGGGTATCCAGATCCCGCTGTTGGTTATAGCCCGAGAGCCGTCTCGGTCATGTCTACGTGTCTCCCGAACCCGTAGGGTCTACACACTTAAGGTTCGGTGACGCTAGGGTTGTATGAATATGAGTATGCAGTATACTGAATGTTGTTAGGAGTCCCGGATGAGATCCCGGACGTCACGAGGAGTTTCGGAATGGTCCGGAGGTAAAGAATTATATATAGGAAGTGGTATTTCGGCCATCGGGAAAGTTTCGGGGTCACCCGGTATTGTACCGGGACCACCGGAAGGGTCCCGGGGGTCCACCGGGTGGGGCCACCCATCCCGGAGGGCCCCATGGGCTGAAGTGGGGAGGGGAACCAGCCCATAGTGGGCTGGTGCGCCCCCCTTGGCCCACCCCCTGCGCCTAGGGTTGAAACCCTAGGGGGGGCGCCCACTGCTTTGGGGGCACTCCTCCCCCTTGTCACGCCCCTTGGGAGATGGGATCCCCAGGCCGGCGCCCCCTGGGGCCTATATAAAGGGAAGGGGAGGGGCAGCCGCACCTGAAACTCCGCCCTCCTTCCCTGCACACCTCTTCCTCCTCCGTCACGTGCTTGGCGGCCTCGCCGAGAGTGTTGCTGCTCCACCACCACCACGCCACAGTGCTGCTGCCGAGCCATCATCATCAACCTCTCCTTCCCCTTGCTGGATCAAGAAGGAGGAGACGCCTCCGTCTCCGACGTGTGTTGAACGCGGAGGTGCCGTCCGCTCGGCGCTAGGATCTCCGGTGATAGGATCACGCCGAGAACGACTACTTCATCCACGTTTTTTGAACGCTTCGCCGCGATCTACAAAGTGGTATGTAGATGCAAACTCACTCCCTTGACTCGTTGCTAGATGAACTCATAGATAGATCTTGGTGAAACCGTAGGGAAAATTTTAATTTTTCAGCAACGCTCCCCAACAGATATGTCTAAAGAATTTGATGGTATAAGATCCCAAATTGCTCGTCTTGAAAAGTTGAATGCTGAAATTTCGGATATGCAAGCTACCTTAGTCAATAAGATGGCTGCTAAACCGAATTCCTATGAAAATCAAGATGAAGACCTAAAAGTTATTGATGTGTCCCCTATTAAATCTTTGTTTTGCAATATGAATCTTGATGAAACTAAATATGATCTTCCTTTACCTAGAAGGCGTTCTAAGAATTCAGAGTTTTTAGATCTTGCTGATGAAATTGATAAATGTGGGATTGAAAGAAATAAAAACCTAGATGTTGCTAAACCCACTATATTGGATCTCAAGCAATTTAATTATGAAAATTGCTCTTTAATTGATTGTATTTCCTTGTTGCAATCCGTGCTAAATTCTCCTCATGCTTATTGTCAAAATAAGGCCTTTACGGAACACATTGTTGATGCCTTGATGCAATCTTATGAAGAAAAACTTGAGTTGAAAGTCTCTATCCCTAGAAAGCTCTATGATGAGTGGGAACCTACTATTAAAATTAAAATTAAAGATTATGAGTTTCATGCCTTGTGTGATTTGGGTGCTAGTGTCTCCACTATTCCCAAAACGTTGTGTGATTTGCTAGATTTCCGTGACTTTGATGATTGCTCTCTAAACTTGCATCTTGCAGATTCCACTATTAAAAAGCCTATGGGAAGAATTAATGATGTTCTTATTGTTGCAAATAGGAATTATGTGCCCGTAGATTTTATCTTTCTTGATATAGATTGCAATCCTTCATGTCCTATTATTCTTGGTAGACCTTTCCTTAGAACGATTGGTGCAATTATCGATATGAAGGAAGGGAATATTAGATTCCAATTTCCATTAAAGAAAGGCATGGAACAATTTCCTAGAAATAAAATAAAATTACCATATGAATCTATCATGAGAGCCACTTATGGATTGCCTACCAAAGATGGCAATACCTAGATCTATCCTTGCTTTTATGCCTAGCTAGGGGCGTTAAACGATAGCGCTTGTTGGGAGGCAACCCAATTTTATTTTTAGTTTTTTGCTTTTTGCTTCTGTTTAGGAATAAATAATCCATCTAGCCTCTGTTTAGATGTGGTTTTATGTTTTAATTAGTGTTTGTGCCAAGCTAGACCTATTGGATCTTCTTGGATAATAGTTATTTGATCTTGCTGTAATTTCCAGAAACTTTGCGCTCAGTGCCCGAATTATTAAAAATCACCAGAACGTGATAAAATACTGATTCCAATTGCTGCTGATCAATAAACAAATTGTCTAGGTCTTCCAATTTTTGTAGAATTTTGGGAGTTCCAGAAGTTTGCGTTAGTTACAGATTACTACAGACTGTTCTGTTTTTGACAGATTCTGTTTTGCGTGTGTTGTTTGCTTATTTTGATGAATCTATGGCTAGTAAAATAGTTTATAATCCATATAGAAGTTGGAATAAAGTAGGTTTAACACCAATATAAATAAATAATGAGTTCATTACAGTAAATTAAAGTAGTCTTTTGTTTTCTTTCTCTAACGGAGCTCACGAGATTTCTATTGAGTTTTGTGTTGTGAAGTTTTCAAGTTTTGGGTAAATTCTTTTGATGGATTATGGAACAAGGAGTGGCAAGAGCCTAAGCTTGGGTATGCCCATGGCACCCCAAGATAATCCAAGGACACCAAAAAAGTCAAAGCTTGGGGATGCCCCGGAAGGCATCCCCTCTTTCGTCTACTTCCATCGGTAATTTACTTGGAGCTATATTTTTATTCACCACATGATAAGTGTTTTGCTTGGAGCGTCTTGTATTATTTGCGTCTTTGCTTGTTAGTTTACCACAATCATCCTTGATGTACACACCTTTTGAGATAGCCATACATGAATTGGAATTTGATAGAATTCTCTATGTGCTTCACTTGTATCTTTTGAGCTTGATAGTTTTGCTCATAGTGCTTCACTTATATATTTTGAGCGTGATAATTTTTGATCTAGTGCTTCACTTAGATATTTTAGAGCATGGTGGTGGATTTATTTTAAAGAAACTATTGATCTCTCATTCTTCACTTAGATTATTTTGAGAGTCGTTAATAGCATGGTAATTTGCTTAATATTAATATACTTGGTATTCAAGATTTGTGAAACTTTCTTTTGAGTGCGTTGAATACTAAGAAAAGTTTGATGCTTGATAATTGTTTGAGATATGAAGATGGTGATATTAAAGTCATGCTAGTTGAGTAGTTGTGAATTTAGAATACTTGTGTTGAAGTTTGTGATTCCCGTAGCATGCACGTATGGTGAACCGTTATGTGATGAACTCGGAGCATGATTTATTTATTGATTGTCTTCCTTATGATTGGCGGTCGGGGACGAGCGATGGTCTTTTCCTACCTATCTATCCCCCTAGGAGCATGCACGTAATACTTTGCTTTGATAACTTCTAGATTTTTGCAATAAGTATACGAGTTCTTTATGACTAATGTTGAGTCCATGGATTATACGCACTTTTTCCCATCCTTCCACCATTGCTAGCCTCTCTAATACCGTGCACTTTTCGCCGGAATCATACACCCACCATATATCTTCCTCAAAACAGCCACCATACCTACCTATCATGGCATTTCCATAGCCATTCCGAGATATATTGCCATGCAACTTTCCACCGTTCAGTTTATTATGACACGCTCCATCATTGTCATATTGCTAGCATGATCATGTAGTTGACATCGTATTTGTGGCAAGACCACCTTTCATAATTCTTTCGTACATGTCACTCTTGAATCATTGCATATCCCGGTACACCGCCGGAGGCATTCATATAGAGTCATATTTTGTTCTAAGAATCGAGTTGTAATTGTTGAGTTGTAAGAAAAATAAAAGTGTGATGATCATCATTCTTTAGAGCATTGTCCCAAGTGAGGAAAGGATGATGGAGACTATGATTCCCCCACAAGTCGGGATGAGACTCTGAACGAAAAAAAAGCCATAAAAAAAGAGAAAAGGCCCAAAGAAAAAAAAAGAAAAAGAAAAAAATGAGAGAAAAAGAGAGCAGGTACAATCTTACTATCTTTTTACCACACTTGTGCTTCAAAGTAGCACCAAGATCTTCATGATAGAGAGTCTCTCATTTTGTCACTTTCATATACTAGTGGGAATTTTTCAATATACAACTTGGCTTGTATATTCCAATGATGGGCTTCCTCAAATTTCCCTAGGTCTTCGTGAGCAAGCGAGTTGGATGCACACCCACTTAGTTTCTTTTGTTGAGCTTTCATATACTTATAGCTCTAGTGCATCCGTTGCATGGCAATCCCTACTCACTCACATTGATATCTATTGATGGGCAGCTCCATAGCCCGTTGATACGCCTAGTTGATGTGAGACTATCTTCCCTCTTTTTGTCTTCTCCACAACGACCATTCTATTCCACATATAGTGCTATATCCATGGCTCACGCTCATGTATTGTGTGAAGATTGAAAAAGTTTTGAAAATGTTAAAGTATGAAACAATTGCTTGGCTTGTCATCGGGGTTGTGCATGATTTAAATATTTTGTGTGGGGAAGATAGAGCATAGCCGGACTATATGATTTTGTAGGGATAACTTTCTTTAGCCATGTTATTTTGAGAAGACATAATTGCTTAGTTAGTATGCTTGAAGTATTATTATTTTTATGTCAATATGAACTTTTGTCTTGAATCTTTCGGATCTTAATGTTCATACCACAATTAAGAAGATTTACATTGAAATTATGCCAAAGTATCACTCTGCATCAAAAATTCTCTTTTTATCATTTACCTACTCAAGGACAAGCAGGAATTAAGCTTGGGGATGCCTGATACGTCTCCAACGTATCTATAATTTTTAATTGCTCCATGCTACTTTATCTACTGTTTTGGACTATATTGGGCTTTATTTTACACTTCTATATTATTTTTGGGACTAACCTATTAGCCGGAGGCCCAGCCCAGAATTGCTGTTTTTTTGCCTATTTCAGTGTTTCGAAGAAACGGAATATCAAACGGAGTCCAAACGAAACCTTCGGAAACGTGATTTTCTCACCGAACGTGATCCAGGGGACTTGGACCCTACTCCAAGGAACGAAAGAGGCGGTCACGAGGGTGGGGGCGCACCCCCTAGGGCGCGCCCCGCCTCGTGGGCCCCGACGCCCACCGACGCATTCTTCCTCCTATATATACCTCACGCACTCCCAAACGATCAGAACAAGAGCCAAAAACCTAATTCCACCACCGCAACTCCCTGTATCCACGAGATCCCATCTTGGGGCCTGTTCCGGAGCTCCGCCGGAGAGGGCATCCACCACGGAGGACTTCTACATCAACACCATAGCCCCTCCGATGAAGTGTGAGTAGTTTGCTTCAGACCTTCGGGTCCATAGCTAGTAGCTAGATGGCTTCTTCTCTCTTTTTGGATCTCAATACAATGTTCTCCCCCTCAATCGTGGAGATCTATTCGATGTAATCTTCTTTTTGCGGTGTTTTTGTTGAGACTGATGAATTATGGGTTTATGATCCAGCTTATCTATGAATAATATTTGAATCCTCTCTGAATTCTTTTATGTATGATTGGTTATCTTTGCAACTCTCTTCGAATTATCCGTTTGGTTTGGCCAACTAGATTGGTAGTTCTTGCAATGGGAGAAGTGCATAGCTTTGGGTTCAATCTTGCGGTGTCCTTACCAAAGGATGTAAAGGGTTGCAAGGCACGTATTGTATTGTTGCAATCGAGGATAACAAGATGGGGTATTTATCATATTGCATGAATTTATTCATCTACATCATGTCATCTTGCTTAAGGCGTTACTCTGTTTTAACTTAATACTCTAGATGCATGCTGGATAGCGGTCGATGAGAGGAGTAATAGTAGTAGATGCAGAATCGTTTCGGTCTACTTGTCTTGGACGTGATGCCTATATACATGATCATACCTAGATATACTCATAACTATGCTCAATTCTGTCAATTGCTCAACAGTAATTTGTTCACCCACCGTAGAATACTTATGCTCTTGAGAGAAGCCACTAGTGAAACCTATGGCCCCCGGGTCTATTCTCATCATATCAATATCCATCACTTTAATACTTGCTTTGCTTTTACTTTGCCTTTTACTTTTTACATTGCATCTCTATATCAAAAATACCAAAAATATTATCTATCATCTCTATCAGATCTCACTCTCGTAAGTGACCATGAAGGGATTGACAATCCCTAATCGCGTTGGTTGCGAGGAGCTATCGTTTTGTGCAGGTACGAGGGACTTGTGTGTGGCCTCCTACTGGATTGATACCTTGGTTCTCAAAAACTGAGGGAAATACTCATGCTACTTTGCTGCATCATCCTCTCCTCTTCGGGGAAATCCAATGCAGTGCTCAAGAGGTAGCAGGACCCTGTTCCGGCACCCTGCCGGAGGGGGGATCCATCACCGGTGGCCATCTTCATCATCCCGGTGCTCTCCATGACGAGGAGGGAGTAGTTCACCCTTGGGGCTAAGGGTATGTACCAGTAGCTATGTGTTTGATCTCTCTCTCTCTCTCTCTCTCTCTCTCTCTCTCATGTTCTTGAGGTGGTACGATCTTGATGTATCGCGATCTTTGCCATTATAGTTGGATCTTATGATGTTTCTCCCCCTCTACTCTCTTGTAATGGATTGAGTTTTCCCTTTTAAGTTATCTTATCGGATTGAGTCTTTAAGGATTTGAGAACACTTGATGTATGTCTTGCGTGGGATACCCGTGGTGACAATGGGGTATTTTATTGATCTACTTGATGTATGTTTTGGTGATCAACTTGCAGGTTCAGTGACCTTGTGAACTTACACATAGGGGTTGGCACACATTTTCGTCTTGACTCTCCGGTAGATACTTTGGGGCACTCTTTGAAGTTCTTTGTGTTGGTTGAATAGATGAATCTGAGATTATGTGATGCATATCATATAATCATACCCACGGATACTTGAGGTGACATTGGAGTATCTAGGTGACATTAGGGTTTTGGTTGATTTGTGTCTTAAGGTGTTATTCTAGTACGGACTCTAGGATAGATCGAATGGAAAGAATAGCTTCATGTTATTTTACTACGGACTCTTAAATAGATCGATCAAAAAGGATAACTTTGAGGTGGTTTCGTACCCTACCATAATGTCTTCGTTTGTTCTCCGCTATTAGTGACTTTGGAGTGACTCTTTGTTGCATGTTGAGGAATAGTTATATGACCCAATTATGTTATTATTTTTGAGAGAACTTGCACTAGTTAAAGTATGAACCCTAGGCCTTGTTTCAACGCATTGCAATACCGTTTGTGCTTACTTTTATCATTAGTTACCTTGTTGTTTTTATATTTTTCACATTACAAAAACCTATATCTACCATCCATATTGCACTTGTATCACCATCTCTTCGCCAAACTAGTGCACCTATACAATTTACCATTGTATTGGGTGTGTTGGGGACACAAGAGACTCTTTGCTATTTGGTTGCAGGGTTGTTTGAGAGAGACCATCTTCATCCTGCGCCTCCCACGGATTGATAAACCTTAGGTCATCCACTTGAGGGAAATTTGCTACTGTCCTACAAACCTCTGCACTTGGAGGCCCAACAACGTCTACAAGAAGAAGTTGTGTAGTAGACATCAAGCAGTTTCTAGCGCCGTTGCCGGGGAGGTGAGTGCTTGAAGGTATATCTTTAGATCTTGCAATCGAATCTTTTTGTTTCTGGTTTTATCACTAGTTTAGTCTATAAAAGAAAACTACAAAAAAATGGAATTGAGGGTGCCTCATTTGCTTCATCTTTTTAATATCTTTCATGAAAATAAGGATTCTGATAATTGTGCCAAAATGTTAGAAGAAGAATGCATTAAAATGTTTGGCACTAAATCTTTGAATGATGAGCATGATTACAATATTGTTAGTATGATCTCTTTGAATATCCATAGCACTAATGATGATTGGACTAGTCATGATGAAAATGTCTCTTATAAGCATGTCAACTTTTGTGGAGTGCATAGAGTTTGCAAGTACACACCAAATAGGGAATATAGATTTTGCAAGAGGCATAAGTATTTAGAAACTAAATGGTTGCAAGAAAGGCTAGATGTTTGTGCTGAAAATTTAAATTTTATTAGCCATTCTTGTGAAATTTGCAATGAACGTGGTCATTTAAATATCCAATGCAAATTGTTTCATGATCGAATCGTGTCCAAAAATTGTGATGACTTGATTTCCCTTGCACATCATAATGAACTTAGTTTGCTTGTGGGTTATGAAGAAATGAAACGTATAACTAAGGATATGCCAGAATTTGTCCTTGATTTTGATATAGAGGAAATTTATATGTATTGTGTGGTGAATTGCATTGAAAATCCTTATATTGCCAATTACATAAAGACAAGAAAACGAATAGAAAATGAAGAGAATACTAATGAAATGGAATATACTTCCCAATATCCTCCTATTATTTCTTATGATGAATCAGGTAATGAGGAGGAGCCTTCTATTCAACCAATCTCATTAATAAGGAGCTCCAAATGCGGATTAAACCCACACAGGATGTGAAGAAGAAAAAGAAAAGACAGAGAAGCAAAGGTAAAAAGGTATCCCTCCCAAATGATGTTGCTCCTATTACTCATTGTGATTAGGATACTTGCTATACTATTTGTGCTATCCATACTATTAATGATGAGAGTGATTATGCTTATGATATGAAAAGGGCCAAGCTTGGGGATGCCATGTTTGATGAGAATGACAAGTTTGAGAATTTATTTGCTGCAATTAATGATTTTCCCAAGCTTGGGGATGCTATGTTTTATGAAGGTGATATGTTTAACCTCCCAAGTTTTGATATGCAAATGTATTATGATGATAGCATGCCTCCTGTTTATGATGGTTTATATTGATGTAAGTGGGTTTGGAAGAGTGTCAACTTTAGGAAGTAATGACGCCACTATTTTGGAGGGTGTTGAATATTATTTTGACAATTATGAAAGTGGATTTGGAGAGGTCATGACTTTATTTAGTAATGATTCCATTATCTTGGAAGAGGTTTCAATTGATTATGATGAGAACAAAGTTGCTACTTATGATGATTATTGTGATGACACTTATGCTATAAAAAGTAGTAATAGTTATATTAAAACTTGTCATGATTATGATTACCCTTTTCTAAACATTACTCTTTTAATGTGTAAACAATTTATAGTATTCGAGTTTCGTATGATACTCCCACTATTCCAAATGAGAAGAATTTTGCTTATGTGGAGAGTAGTAAATTTTCTATGCTTGTAGATCATGAAAATAATGCTTTATGTGATGGTTATATTGTTGAATTCATTCATCATGCTACTGAAAATTATTATGATGGAGGAACATATGCTTGTAGGAATAGCAATAATATCAAGTTTCCTCTCTATGTGCTTAAAGTTTTGAAGTTATTCTTGTTTTGCCTTCCTATGCTAGTTGATCATTGTTCACATAAGTTGTTTGTTCACAAAATCCCTATGCATAGGAAGTGGGTTAGACTTAAATGTGCTAGTCATATTCTTCATGATGCTCTCTTTATGTTTCAATTCTTATCTTTTATGTGAGCATCATTGAAATCATCATGCCTAGCTAGGGGTGTTAAACAGTAGCGCTTGTTGGGAGGCAACCCAATTTTATTTTTGTTCTTTGCTTTTTGCTTCTGTTTAGTAATAAATAATTCATCTAGCTTATGTTTAGATGTGGCTTTAAGTTTTAATTAATGTTTGTGCCAAGTAGAACCTTTGGGAAGACTTGGGTGAAGTCTTTGCGATCTTGCTGTAAAAGACAGAAACTTTTGCGTTCACGAGATTAGCTGCCATTTTTTAAAAAAAAAGAGTGCTTTTAAGTTGATTATTTTTGCAGAAGATTAATAGAAAAATTCCTCAGGTACACCAATTTATTTCAGAATTTTTGGAGTTACAGAAGTATTCGAATGATACAGATTACTACAGACTGTTCTGTTTTTGACAGATTCTGTTTTCATTGTGTTGTTTGCTTATTTTGATGAATCTATGAGTAGTATCGGAGGGTATGAACCATAGAGAAGTTGTAACACAGTAGATGTTGCACCAATATGAATTTAGAATGAGTTCACAACAGTACCTAAGTGGTGGTTTTATTTTCTTATACTAACGGAGCTTACGAGTTTTCTGTTGAGTTTTGTGTTGTGAAGTTTTCAAGTTTTGGGTAAAGATTCGATGGACTATGGAATAAGGAGTGGTAAGAGCCTAAGCTTGGGTATTCCCAAGTCACCCAAGGTAATATTCAAGGACAACCAAGAGCCTAAGCTTGGGGATGCCCCGGAAGGCATCCCCTCTTTCGTCTTCGTTCATCGGTAACTTTACTTGGAGCTATATTTTTATTCACCACATGATATGTGTTTTGCTTGGAGCGTCATTTTATTTTATTTTATTTTTCCCACTGTTTGAATAAAATACCAAGATCTGAAATTCTTAAATGTTAGAGAGTCTTCACATAGTTGCATAATTATTCGACTACTCATTGATCTTCACTTATATCTTTCGGAGTAGTGTCATTTGCTCTAGTGCTTCACTTATATCTTTTTAGAGCATGGTGGTGGTTTTATTTTATATAAATTATTGATCTCTCATGATTCACTTATATTATTTTAAGAGTATTTTAGAGCAGCATGGTAATTTGCTTTGATTATAAAATTAGTCCTAATATTATGGGCATCCAAGATGGGTATAATAAAAACTTCCATATATAGTACATTGAATACTATGAGAAGTTTGATACTTGATGATTGTTTTGAGATATGAAGATGGTGATATTAGAGTCGTGCTAGTTGAGTAATTGTGAAATTGATAAATACTTTTGTTGAGGTTTGCAAGTCCCGTAGCATGCACGTGTGGTAACCGTTGTGTGACAAATTTGAAGCATGAGGTGTTCTTTGATTGTCTTCCTTATGAGTGGCGGTCGGGGACGAGTGATGGTCTTTTCCTACCAATCTATCCCCCTAGGAGCATGCGTGTAATGCTTGGTTTTGATGACTTGCAGATTTTTGCAATAAGTATGTGAGTTCTTTATGACTAATGTTGAGTCCATGGATTATACGCACTCTCACCCTTCCATCATTGCTAGCCTCTTCGGTACCGTGCATTGCCCTTTCTCACCTCGAGAGTTGGTGCAAACTTCACCGGTGCATCCAAACCCCGTGATATGATACGCTCTATCACACATAAGCCTCCTTATATCTTCCTCAAAACAACCACCATACCTACCTATTATGGCATTTCCATAGCCATTCCGAGATATATTGCCATGCAACTTTCCATCGTTCCGTTTATTATGACACGCTCCATCATTGTCATATTGGTTTGCATGATCATGTAGTTGACATCGTATTTGTGGCAAAGCCACCATGCATAATTCTTCATACATGTCACTCTTGATTCATTGCCCATCCCGTTACACCGCCGGAGGCATTCATATAGAGTCATAACTTTGTTCTAGTATCAAGTTGTAATGTTTGAGTTGTAAATAATTAGAAGTGTGATGATCATCATTAATAGAGCATTGTCCCGAAAAAAAGAAGAAAAAAGAGAAAGGCCAGATAAAAAAAGAAGGCCCCCAAAAAACAAAACAAAAAGAAATAAAGAAATAAAAGGGACAATGATACTATCCTTTTTCCACACTTGTGCTTCAAAGTAGCACCGTGATCTTCATGATAGAGTCTCTTATATTGTCACTTTCATATACTAGTGGGAATTTTTCATTATAGAACTTGGCTTGTATATTCCAACAATGGGCTTCCTCAAATGCCCTAGGTCTTCGTGAGCAAGCAAGTTGGATGCACACCCACTCAGTTTCTTTTGTTGAGCTTTCGTACATTTATAGCTCTAGTGCACCCGTTGCATGACAATCCCTACTCCTTGCATTGACATCAATTGATGGGCATCTCCCTAGCCCGTTGATTAGCCGCGTCAATGTGAGACCTTCTCCTTTTTTGTCTTCTCCACACAACCCCCATCATCATATTCTATTCCACCGAAAGTGCTATGTCCATGGCTCGCGCTCATATATTGCGTGAAAGTTGAAAAAGTTTGAGAATACTAAAGTATGAAACAATTGCTTGGCTTGTCATTGGGGTTGTGCATTATGGGACACTACAAAAAAATACACTTCCGTGATGATACGTGTTTGTCACAGTAGGTCACGTTTTTTGTCATGCATGTACATCCATGACAAATTTGTGACAGAATCAAGATAGTCATACATGTGTTGTCGTAGAAGTGTTCCATGACATTACCAAAATTATCATCACGGAAGTGTCCACTTCCATGACGATAAATCGCACGTCACAGAAGTGCTTTCGTCAAGGGTGACCGACACGTGGCATCCATCATAACGGAACGCCGTTAAGCTATCGGGTCTAGTTTTGGATCCGATAACCCGTTAACAGCCCCGACCAATGGGGAATTTCCACGTGTAAAATCATCATTGGCTGGAGGAAACACGTGTCGGCTCACCGTTGGGACAGATGTCATCCACTAATTGGACCCAAAGCGCCTATGATACGTCGACACGTGGCACGGCCCAACAGAGGCCCATTCATGTGAAAAGGCCGGCCCGTTTGACTTGGTCAAAAGGTGGCAGGCCGGCCCACGGCAAGCCTGTTAATGGCCTATTCGCATATAGCTCATTTACAGCCCACTAACCCAGGGCCCGTTTACGGCCTATCCGAATTAGGCCCAGTAGCGTCATCTGGGCCGTCCAATATAATTCCAGCCCGTTTTAACTTCCGGCCCATGACGTCTTTTGGCCCATATGAGGCCCTTAGTAACCCTCGGCCCCTTAACGGCCCGTGGTAAAACTGGCCCGTAATGAACAGTGTATCACTTTATACCCATTAACGGCCCATCACTACAAAAAAATACACTTTCGTGATGATACGTGTTTGTCATAGTAGGTCGCGTTTTTTGTCATGCATGTACATCCATGACAAATTTATGACAGAATCAAGATAGTCATACATGTGCTGTCGTAGAAATGTTCCATGACATTACCAAAATTATCATCATGGAAGTGTCCACTTCCATGACGATAAATCGCGCGTCACAGAAGTGCTTTTGTCAAGGGCGACCGACACGTGGCATCCACCGTAACGGAACGCCGTTAAGCTATCGGGTCGGGTTTTGGATCCGATAACCCGTTAACAGCCCCGACCAATGGGGATTTTCCACGTGTAAAATCATCATTGGCTGGAGGAAACACGTGTCGGCTCACCGTTGGGACAGATGTCATCCGCTCATTGGACCGAAGGCGCCTATGATACGACGACACGTGGCACGGCCCAACAGAGGCCCATTCCTATGAAAAGGCTGGCCCGTTTGACTTGGTCAAAAGGTGGCGGGCGGCCCACGAAAGCTCGTTAACGGCCTGTTCGCATATAGCCCATTTACGACCCGCTAACCCGGGCCCGTTCGCCCTATCCGAATTAGGCCCAGAGCATCATCTGGGCCGCCCAATATGATTCAGCTGTTTTAACTTCCGACCCATGTGTGGCCCATGACTTCTTTCGGCCCATATGAGGACCTTTGTAACTCTTGGCCCATTAATGGCCTGTGGTGAAACTGGCCCGCAATGAACAGTGTATCAATTTATACCCATTAACGGCCCGTTATTCTATTGGGTCGTTTCCATCCCAAGTTATCTTTCGGCCTTCTCAGGGCCCATTGATTCTTAGGCTCATTTGCGAGATTCGTTACATACGGCCCACATCGCATTTTCGCTAGGGCCAAATTCATCCGTCGTCACGGCCGCCCGCTTATGGACCGTTAATACGTTGGCCGCTTTCATGTCAAAAAACCACTGGGCTGTTTTCATAGAGTTATCAAATACAGCCTATTAACGGCCCGTTATGGTCCATGAATAGTACAGCCCATGATTGGTGAAATGATGATACGCCCCGTAGAAGGCCCATGGATCCTACGGCCCGTATGAGGCCCATGGATAGTATGGCCCGTAGAAGGCCCATGGATCGTATGGCCCGTAGAAGGCCCATGGATCCTACGGCCCGTAGAAGGCCCATTGATCCCTAAGGCCCGTATAGCAGGCCGATGGATCCTACGGCCCGTATAGAAGGCCAATGGTCCTACGGCCAACGAAGGCCCATGGATCATACGGCTGCAGGGAGGCCCATGGTTACAACAAATTGTGTGTTGCCATGATTATTTTGGCCTAGTTACCAAAAATAGGCGAAAAACACGTAAAAAAGAACTGCAGTGACTAAAAGCAAACAACTAAACAAGACAATAAGGAAATAAATAAGCAAGCAATTAAGGCTAGCCTATTACCGCTATTACACATATTACATCCATTGGGCATCAAAGTTCGCCACCAAAGTGCAAATATAGGGAACAAAGCAAAGATATTACATACATCGGCCGTCAAAATTGGCCACCAAAGGCAAATAAACGCGGCAGAAAAACAAGAGCATAACTGAAACAACTTCGAAGAGCTCAAGAAATGTTATCTCGGTATCCACCATGTCTGGCAATAAGCTTAGCAAGCTGGTTAGCTTTGTCCTGTTTGGCTAAAATCCTCCAACGCTTGTTGTTGCACCGTAAAGTATGCATCTGAATGCTCCAGGACTTCCGCTTCTTGTCAGCAGACAATGATAGATGTCTTTCACTTGTAGTTGAGACTCAAGAAACCGAACTGATTCGAGACGGTGAGTTTGAATAGCTTGTGCATGCGGTAGTGGCTAGTAACTCGAACACTAAACCAAGACATGACTTTGGGGTTGTCTCACTGTCTTCAAGATAGTCTTCCTTAGCTGTTTTATCATCTTTGTTGGAGACCAACAAGGATGTGTCACTATCCTGAACCTTATCTGCATTACTTCCTTTACCATTGCTTAATAAGGCACTCTTCCCCAATATTCTGTCAGCATTCTAAAAGAAGAACAAGCATACACATAACAAGTTTAACATGTACTAGTATATGAAACTCATTTCGGTGAACCAGTTCATTAGTAAGGTGGACAGGATTAAACTACCAAGTCTTCTATGGCCAAGAACTAGTACATAATAAAAGCATCAAACAAACATATATCTATGTCCTATGGTCACTGCATTGTCTTGCCAAATCAAAATAGAAACACGGTTCAAATCATATCAGTTCAAGACAAAGCAGCAGTGAAAGAATACAAAGAGTGGGAAACTACACGGCACAACAAGATTTCAGATGGGTACCACGGGTCTACGTGTACAACAACACTATTGGCTCTGTTGTGATGCTAGTAATGTGCATGATATGAAAGTCAACTGTATACACAATTGAAATTGAAATCAACAGAGCTATTGATAAGAGCAAACCTGTTAAAGAAACATGAGTGAACATACCTGCTGTGCCGTTGGAGTTTTGATTGGATCCTTCAATTTAAAAATAAGTATGTATGAGTAAATACAGTGATACAAGAGAAAAGCAATCATAGTTAAAAAAAGGCGCGCCTAAGCGAGCGCTTAAGCGCGCCTAGGCTCTAGGCGTTGGCAAAACGCATTGCGTAGAACTACGCATAATCTGTGCATAATCGCGCATAAGCATGCGCTTTGGTCGAAAAAGCGCAAGGCGGTGGCAAACGCACAATTAACGCCTAGCGCTTTTTGAACTATGATAGCAATGGAATCTTAAATTAGAACAGTTGTTCTTCAGTTTAGGCACTTGTTCTACATGAACAGAGTACAAGAAGACGCAAGAATAAAATACTTAAAATAGAAAATGAGCTCATAGACCTTACCACATTCTTGGTTCGGACCAAGATGTAACAAGGCGTTCCCGAGTCATCGTCCAATAAATGTGTCTCAGAGAGACGTAAGGAATTTGATGAGTTTCTTTGCGGTGAAGTACGCTTTCTTGAGTAATTCGATATCGCCACCAAGCATTCTTGAAGATAGCAGAGGTATTAGCACAGGTTACCTCATCCCGAGTTTCCAAATCGGTCCTTCTCTATAGAGAAAATGGGAAAATTCGCTGTATTATAACCATCATGGAGGTAGGATGTATGGGAAAAAGCAAAATAATTGCCATGAATAACATTACTTACACATAACTCCGGACAAACACCGTGAATCGCATTTTCCTTCATCTTCATATAATATTTCCAAATGGGAAGATACGCATACGATTTAACAACATCAAATGCGATAGATGCTAAACTACGATGGCTGGTTGTGCTTCCTCCACGTGAATAGGCGCATTAACCGGTGGAGTTGGGGTTCACCGTGATAGTATCGCCCTTTGGGCACTGGAGCTGCCTTACTAACTGCTCTTGTTTGGGAGCTCTGTGGTGGAGATGGTGTTGTGTCAACAGAACTGGGTTACTATCACCGGGTTGGGGTTAGATTGGGTGAAGCTGGTTCTCTCATCCATCACAGAGGGGTACAATCTGCGAGTTTGGGTTATGTGTGGTAGGGCTGGTTCTTGTGCATGTACAACCGGGTGCTATCTCCACCAAGAGGTAGCACTGTTTTATTTGAAGACCGTGTTTTATTCCGCTAGATACTGCATCGCCTGCTCCAATTCAAATGGCTGATAAACAGAAACATAGTTGAATGTACGACATTGTATGAGAGACATATGCAATAGATAGTGTGGAAAAAAGAGGGCATGAAATAGTTGACATGTATATTGTTTAACTAAAACTGATAGCATGACATAATTTCACATATATGATGTCTATCTAAACTGGATAGCATAGCATAACATAATTCAAATATATGATGAATAACTAAACAGGATCGCATGACATAATTCACCTACATCTTATCTAAGTAATCAGGATCGCATCATTTAATTCACATATGTGATTTATATGCTAAACAGAGGGCATTCGATATGATGTCTGAACTAAGAACATGGTGTTGAATATTGTGTATATGATGTCTAAACTATGCAATGCAAGACACCGTATGCATGATATGAGCAGATAATCGTGCCAAGTTAGAGCATACACCTCGGTGGGGGAATAGGACTGGTCATCTGTCTCTCAATCCATCTCGAGGAGCTACCGACCCAACAAGAGATCCGCTTGACGGTAGCACTGCTCGCTCAAGGCCTTGTTTTCACTCCAGATTTTTCCATCTCCCACCCAAATGGCTGATTCACGTGAAGAGTAGTTTAATGTACAAACATTGTCGACAAATGGAAATGTAATGAAGAAAAGGATGGGCAAGATATCATTCAAATATATGATGCCTGGTTAAACAGGATGGCATTGCACATTTCACATATATTATGGCTGGCTAAAAGACATGAGACTGCATAATTCCCATATATGATATAGAAACTAAACAGGTGGCATTACGTAACATGTCTAAACTAAGCGGATGACATATATGATGTCAAAAGTAGGCACTCAGAAGGCAACATATGCATGATATGACTAACATCATCATGCCAAGGTAGAGCAAACACCTTGGGGGTAAATAGGAGCGGTCAGCGGTGTCTGAATATGCCTCAGAACAGATATCTTCCTCTGGATTACAATCTGGAGAGGGGTGGGGAAGGTTTGCCATTGAACCCACCATGGAGCGATGTCTGCATGACATTGTATTACTGCGCAAAACTCTTCTCTTTTTCTCTACATGTTCAGCATGACTGTGTACAATAGCTGACATGCATACGAAAAAAATATGGTGAGATTATGTAAGGAGAGCATGCAGAAATTTAGAGTGATGGTAACAACCACTGGATCGACGTTTTTCCGTTGAACCAAAATAGCCCTAATGGATCGACGTGATGTATAGTAATAAGTGATGCAACAAGTGTACAACCTCTTTGCAGAGCCGTGTCGACCTCAAAGATCATTGGGTTGGTCATTTGAAGCGGTTGACGCAGAGGTGGCTGCTCGGAGGTGTGGAGGAAGATCTGAGGAATCAGAGACGGCGTCGGGCACTTCTCTGTTGTGATGGATCGCTCGTCGTTGGAGCAGCTCCGGTGAGCCGAAGACGCCAAGGCTGAAGCAACACAAGATGACATCGTCAATCTCAAGTGGGATTCTAATAGCATCTCCAATAGATGATGTAAAATGGATGTAAAATTAACATCACCAAAAACCACCTCACTACAACAGATGAGGTAAAAACTGTTGACTCTGAACTTAACTGTCGAAACTGAAATTTACTGTGGAATCTTAATGCTACTGTCGAAACTAAACACATGGTAGCAGAGAGGCACTTGACAAGTAGTTTAGGGAGGGCATGCAGTTCATCTTCAACCTGCACCCCCCTGAGCCGCCAGCCACCATTGGCCGAACCGCCGGCCCCAGCGCCGCCTCGCCGCCCCGAAACAACTAGCCACCGCCACCCCAGCCAGCCCTTTAGGCCCCCCGCCCCCCACCCTGAACCCTAAGATAGATAGTGGTTTACCTCTCTGGCGAGCCCCCGTCCCCGCTGCGGGTGGTTCTTCCTTAACTCCGCGAGCCCCCCAACCCCAAAATCGATGACCCAAAAGTCTATTCACCAATCAAGTGTGGCTTAATCGGAGCAGATCAGCAGCACGAGCAAGGGGAGAGTAGCAGCAGCAGCTAGGCGAGCGAGCGATCGAGCGAGAGCTGGAGCAGCAGCAGCAGCACGAGCGAGAGCCGGAGCAGCAGCAGCAGATCCGGCTGGTATGGACGCCGTCACCGAAGGGGCCTCGCACTGGGGGAGAGCCGCCGTGGAGATGTCGCCCGCGGAGCCGGCTTCAAGGTAGCCGCTCCATGGGGGTGCGGGATGGAGCACCGTCGGCGCCGGGAGGTCTAGTTAAGGAGAAGGTGTGATGCGATGAGTGTACAACCTCTTTGGTGGCGCCGAGTAGGCCTCGGCTTCGTCCGAGGAGTCGGTGAGGATGCTGCTGTTCCGGTGGAGCAGGTTAAGGCGGCGCTGTGGGGATGGAGCAGCCGTGATAGACGAGGTGATCGTCGGAGCAGCTCCTTGGAGGTGGAGGACGGGGCGGTTGAACTGGCGGGACGGTGAGATGGACGACGGATCCTCATCTGGGGAGGTGGACGAGGGACGTCGAGCTGTTGCAGTGGACGACATCATCAGGGAAGAGGCTCCGGCTGGGCAGCGATGATGTGGCAGACGGAGGAGGGTGGGGTTTCGCGGCTGGAGCGGAGAGGTCATGGCGGCCTGGGATTTCGAATGGCGAAAAGGGGGTGAAGCATGACTTAGGGACGCGCTTGTCCAAAATGTAGTGTGTGTTACAAAAGTACACCCCACCGATTTGAACTAGCGGCCCTTTCGGCTCAGGGTTAGAAGGGGGATTTCGCGTGTCGGGATTTGGCAGCTGGAGGGAGTTTTCGCGCGCGTTGTAATTTTGGGATAGCTAGGCGTGGGTTGTGAAGGCGCCAGTTTTGGGAGCACGATATCTGAATTTTCAGGATATAATAAGATGCGGGTTGAATTTTAGGGACAAGCCTAACATGTAGTAATATTATACTTGTACGTACCAAATCAATTCGCCCTTCCCTCAACCAAAAAGAAAACGAAAAAAATAAAACTATTCACACCACACAAAGAGAGAGTCTTGCCCCGTTTTACTATACAAATGCTATTCAAAGTTACTCCCTCCTTCCATCTATATAGGGCCTAATGCGTTTTTTGATGCTAACTTTGACCAAATATTAGAGCAATGATATATGACATGCAACTTACACAAAGCACACCATTAACTTCGTCTGTGAAAGGTTCTTTCAATGATATAATTTTCACATTGTGCATGTCATGTACTATTAATCTTGTTAATAGTCAAAGGCGGTCTTAAAAATCTCATTACGCCCTATATAGATGGAAGGAGGAGTATGAATCCATGTTATGTCCGATTAATTTTTTTAAACTTGTCAGTATAATGCATGTAACCTACTCATACCAACATTTTAGAGCATTCCCAATGTCTATACTACCGCTGCAATTCAACTAAATTTGAATTCGCTTCTCTATTTCAATAAGAATCTACAATCATGATTGTTGCCAACTTCAACCATCATAGTTTCCTTGCTATCCGCCAGATATAAATTGACGGCCTATAATGCGGGATGGCAGGCACACCATCATCAACAACTCCGTTTTTTATAAGAGTAGAGATAAAATATATTAAATGTAGTATAACATGTTCATAAACACACCATGTGTATCACCGTTATATATATTCACACATGCGCCGGTTTAAAACACTATGATAAATTCTTCAAATATCCGAATTCGCTTTTTATAATGAAGTATATATGATCTCTATTCGCCTTTTACACCCACACAACCCTCTTATCTTTGTAGCTAGCGCTAACTTTCTCTTGTGCATGCACACGCCCGCATCCCTCTCACCCTCCCTCGGCATTCTCTAGCTCCATCACAAAATTAAATGTTTCACTTTAGGTCATTCACCCATGGTGTGTGTAGGCCCCCCAGCTCCTTCTTTATGGCACACATCGATCGATATGCCTCTCTAGCCAGGTGTGCCTAGCACAAACACAAGCTTCCCCTCTTCTCTTGTCACCGTCCATGCCTCACTCCCATCACTCTTTTCATCGTTCTCGTACTCGCACACTCCTCCCCGCTTGATATAGTATGCCTCTCGTACCACCTCCTACATGCATCCCTCTATCTCTATCCTTCTCCTCGTGCCTCGTTTGCTTCTAACACACACATGCATGTATACCGATCGATCTCCCAACATATACCTGGATCGACTTTAACTACCCCCCATCGATCGACGTACCTCGCAAGTTATGTCTCTCCTTTCTCTAACAAAGGGCGATTGATCTTCCTATGTAGTTATGTCTGCTTACCACAACCACATCGTCCCCGCTCATCATTCGTGCATGCCTCCTGACCCGTCCCTCACACGCACGTGCACAGACAACAAGAAGCCATCTCCTCTCTTATTGATATTGCGGGTGTGCCCTCCGTTTGTCTAGCAAGCCTATCCCACCATTTGTTAGAAGCAACTCCACTACCACACCTCCAACACTCTAGCTCTGTCTCTCTCCCAACCTTATTCCTCTCCTGCACATATGCATGGATGCCGATCTATCTCCCTTAATACATGAGGCAGATCGATCTCCTTAATACATGAGGTAGGTGAGGGAGTTCCGGACTAGGGGGTGTCCGGATAGCCGAACTATCATCATCGGCCAGACTCCAAGACTATGAAGATACAAGATTGAAGACTTTGTCTCGTGTCCGGATGGGACTTTCCTTGGCGTGGAAGGCAAGCTTGGCGATACGGATATGTAGATCTCCTACCATTGTAACCGACTTGTGTAACCCTAACCCTATCCGGTGTCTATATAAACCGGAGGGTTTTAGTCCATAGGACGAACAACAATCATACCATAGGCTAGCTTCTAGGGTTTAGCCTCTTTGATCTCGTGGTAGATCCACTCTTGTAACACACATCATCAATATTAATCAAGCAGGACGTAGGGTTTTACCTCCATCAAGAGGGCCCGAACCTGGGTAAAACATCGTGTCCCTTGTCTCCTGTTACCATCCGCCTAGACGCACAGCCGGGACCCCTACCCGAGATCCGCCGGTTTTGACACTGACATTGGTGCTTTCATTGAGAGTTCCTCTGTCGCCACCGATAGGCTCGATGGCTTCTTCGATCATCAACAACGACGCGGTCAGTGGAGAGACTTTTCCCCGGACAGATCTTCGTGTTCGGCGGCTTTGCATCGCGGCCAATTCGCAGGCCATCCGGAGCAGATCGAAGCTACGCCCCTGGCCGTCGGTCAGATTTGAAGTCTAAACTATACGGCCGATATCCGCGGAGACTTGATCTTCGACGGATTCGAGCCCAATAAGCGCCGCAGCCTTTGTCTCAATGGGCATGATCTAGCTCGCAGCGAGCAAAGCCACGGAGGCCGCACTGAATCCGCTCCGACCCTTAATCCGGGCCGGATTCCGCGATCGAGGACGAGTGGTTGGACACCGCCTCGGGGCTTTAATCTCTCGGCGATCGAGCCGAACTCCATCCTCGTCCTTTGTGAAGACCTCGACTCCGGTGCCGGACTCCTCTCCGGACTCAACCTCCGCGCCCTTGCCAATCGAATCCGATTGGGCGCCCGTTATGGAGTTCACGGTCATGACATCTTTCAGCACTCGCCCTTTGGCGACATCCTGAATTCATTAAAGTACCTCTCGTTATCGGAGAGCCTGGCGGATCAGGTCGGGGCGGTTGGGATGCGGACGACGAAGAAATTCAAAGCCCACCCACCACCCACTTTGTAGCTGCATGCCGATGATCTAACCGACATGCTAGACTACGACTCAAGACATCGACGGTATGGACGACGATGCCGGAGATTTAACAAGAACCAGCGCCTATCGGCACGCTGGAAGGCCACCTCGTCATACGACATATACATGGTGGACATCCCAAAAGATGGGAACGGCGATGGAACAACGAGAGATGACCCTCCAAGAAACAGCCCAAGCGCCGGCGTCGGCGGCGCCGCTCTAAATCCCGCCACAGCAAGAATGAAGATTCGCACCGAGATAACAATACAACGGACGGTGCGAAGACAATCCACTCCAAAGAAGATCCAGCGCAGGAGGATGGAGACGCCAGCCCTCACGAGAGAGCGGCAGAAGAAGAGGTAGAGGATTATATGCCTCCCTCCGGAGACGAAGAAAGCCTCGACAACGATGAATTCGTCGTGCCGGAGGATCCCGTCGAACAAGAGCGTTTTAGACGCAGGCTTATGGCCACGGCGAACAGCCTCAAGAAAAAGCAACAACAGCTTCGAGCTGATCAAGATCTGCTAGCCGACAGATGGACTGAAGTCCTGGCGGCCGAAGAGCATGAGCTCGAACACCCCTCCAAAAGCTACCCTAGACGCAAGCTGCTCCCCCGATTAGAGGAGGAGGCTTACGAACCCGCATCACCAGGAGACAATACGGCTGATCGATCACCCCGTGGTCGCGACAGAGAGGCCTCTAGGCCCTTTACTAGAACCGTACCCCGGCATCGCTCAAAAAGCACACGGCCACAGGGGAACGCTCCGGACCTGCGAGATATATTGGAGGACAAGGCAAGACAATCAAGATCGATCTATGGATTGCGTGGGCGCCCCATGGTACGTGACGACAACCGTCGCGCGGACACAATAAGTCCGCCGGGCGAACAAAATGATAAAGCTCTTTTGAGCTCCGTCGTGATATCGCCTAATACTGAGGCGCCGCACACCCACTATGCTTCACGCATAAAGTAATGGATCATCAAATCCCGAAGGGTTTAAACCCGTCAATATTGAATCCTATGATGGCACAACAGACCCGCGGTTTGGATCAAGACTATCTCCTTCACATCCACATGGCCCGCGGCGGCGATCCTCACGCCATCAAATACCTCCCCTCAAGCTTAAAGGACCAGCCCGGCATTGGCACAACAGCTTGCCAAAGAGTCAATTGGGAGCTGGGAGGACACGGAAGCCGCATTCCTCGATAACTTCTAGGGCACTTATGTGCGACCACCGACGCGATGACCTAAGCCACATAATTCAGCAGCCAGACGAATCGGCGGACAATTACGGACACGGTTCTTAACCAAGAAAACCAAATCGTCGACTGTCCGGATGCGGAGGCCCTCGTGGCCTTCAAATAACATCCGCGACGAGTGGCTTGCCCGGCACCTAGGACAGGAAAAGTCGAAATCCATGGCAGCCCTCACATCACTCATGACCCGCTTCTGCGCGGGTGTGGACAGCTGGCTAGCACGCAGCAACAACCTCAGCAAAAATTCTGGCAGTCCGGACTTCAAGGACCGAAATGGCAGGCCGCGTCATAACAAAAACAAACGCCACATTAACGGCGACAATATTGAGGATACGAGTCAATGCCGGATTCAGAGGCTCTAAACCCGGTCAACGGAAAAAGGCATTCAAAAGAACTACTCCGGGTCCGTCTAATTTGGACCAAATACTCGACCGCTTGTGCCAGATACACGGCACCCCCGAAAAGCCAGCTAACCACGCCAACAGGGACTGTTGGGTATTCAAGCAGGCAGGCAAGTTAATTGTCGAAAAAAATGACAAGGGGCTGCATAGCGATGACGAGGACGAGACCCAACCGACAAACAATAAAGGACAGAAGGGTTTCCCCCCACAGGTGCGGACGGTGAACATGATATACGCAACGCACATACCCAAAATGGAGCGGAAGCGTGCACTCAGGGATGTCTACGCGATGGAGCCAGTTGCCCGAAGTTCAATCCATGGTCCTCCTGCCCGATCACTTTTGACCGAAGGACCACCCCACCAAGATCCGCCACGGCGGATTCGCCAGACTGGTCTTAGACCCAATCGTCGATGGATTTCACCTAACCGAGTCCTCGATGGATGGCGGCGGCAGCCTGGACCTGCTTTACCGGGATACGGGCGCAAAATGGGCATAGACCCTCAACGATTAAACCTACCAAAATGACCTTTAAAGGCGTCATACCAGGTGTAAAGCCAATTATGCGTGCTCAATTACACCGAAGTGGTCTTGGATCCCAGATGACTTCCAAGCGAGGAGTTAATCTTCGACATAGTCCCGTTCGCAGCGGCTATCATGCCTTGCTCGGACGTCATCGCTTTGCAAAGTTCAACGTGGTGCCGCACTACGCATACCTCAAGCTCAAGGTGCCAGGCCCTCGAGGAGTCATCACGGTCAACAGAAACACTGAATGTTCTCTCCACACGGAGGAACATACAGCGGCTCTCACGGCAGAAGTGCAATGCAGCCTCTTAAGGCAATTCTCGAGTCCGGCCGTTAAGCGGCCGGACACAGCTAAGCGCGCCCGGATTAACTTACAACAAGACCACCTGGCACGTTCCGAGCACGCGTAGCAGTACAGCCCCAACCCCAGCTCCTGCGAAACGTCAAAGCAGGTCCTTCGCGTACACCATTACGCTCTGAAGATACCATGGGCATGGGGAGAGGGGCATGACCACGATAAACCCAGATCGCGGCTCAACCACACCGGGGCTCTCAAGTGTGTCGTTCCTTTTCTTTTCTTTTTACCTTTTACTTTTTATCCACAGGACTCCGTTTGTCGAGGGGCCTGTCCGGCAGCGAGACCTGCCAACTCACGATGCAACAGCCAGGGAAGGATAAAGGCTACAACGAATATACTGGTGGTCTCCATAACGAGCATTTTTATACACCAATCTGCAGCCTACCCCTGGAGGGGGACATGTTTAACAATCCCGTAGCTTGCTTATCGCACTATTTGTATCGTTCTGCATTCGTAGCAGCACTTATTGAATAAAACAATGCAGCACCTTTTTGCTTATAATTGCATTTCTCTTTCATACATATGTTCATTGACGGCATGTTGCATCCGTACACTTTGGTACGGCTAATATACACAAGGGGCTTATGTTTCCCGCATTATGGTGTGATGAGTCCGAACACTTTCACAAGTGCGGCACCCCAAACTTATAGCACTATATGCATCGGCTCTGAATCATGTCTTGGGTCAATAGTTGGGTTTGCCCGGCTCCCATGTTTTGGTACCTTACGTTCCGTTATATCGGCTAAGGTAGCACCGGAAGAACCATCGCGATTCCGCCCAGCTTGAGCTGGGTTAACGCCTCGATGGAAAAACCTAAAACTGACCGTCATGATGAGGCGAGAGCGATCGCTGTTCGAGAGGTTTTTGCGAGTCCTTAAAGACTTATGCCGCTTAGAGCGAGGCGGATCTTGTCCGGCCAAGGCGTGATAGCGCCCAAATTGACCTTCGAAGACTAGGGGCTTCACGAAATTTAAAATTATAGAATTCTATGGCTAAGTGAGAGTGTTCAAGCATTATAAGTCTGGTTGCCTTGTTCGCTATGTTGAGCGCCTCCTAGATGGACCAAAAATGGGAACAAGAGCGCTCAAGTTTATCCCAACACCCCAAAGACTCGTTGCATGGGGGCTGAAGCCGATGACTTGCCATCTCTCGATTTGATAAACAGCCGCATGAAGGTAATATTTTAAATTAACAAGCGTTGCTTAAGCGATATGAACTAAGTTTTCAGCGACAGATAACAAAATGCGAGTCTACTCAAATATTACATCTTTGGAGCACTCACCCGCAATAGTGCGGGCGCCCTTCAGCACACTCTTATAATACATCTCGGGCGTGCGATGCTCCTTGCCCTCGGGTGGCGGGTCCGTCACGAGCTTCTGGGCATCCATCTTGCCCCAGTGCACCTTTGCGCGGGCAAGGGCCCGACGGGCACCCTCAATACAAGCGGAATGCTTGATAACTTCAACCCACGGGCACGCATCCATCAGCCGCGCACTAGGCTGAAGTAGCTCCTGCATGGCCTCCTTAGGCCACAACCGAACTATGAGGCCCTTCATGGCCTGTTAAATGCGCCTTGTGGAGCTCGACCAGCCGCTTCACTGGTCGCTAAGGGGCACCAGATGTCCGCCTCAAAGATCTCGAGACCGAAGACCTTCTCCGTCGAGCTCCCTCCTCGGCCCGGTAGAATGCGGCAGCATCGTACACGCTGCGAGGAAGATCTGCGAACGCCCTGAGAGCTCAATTCGGGTAAGCAGGTAATTAACTCTCACATGCTTACTTTGCATGAAAAATGCCTTACCGCTGCTATTTTCTTCACCGCCTCAATCTCCGGAGGGCCTTGTAGGCTTCGCCTTAGCGGCTTTGGCACTCTCAAGAGTCGTTGCAAGCTCAGACTCTCGAGTCTTGAGTCACGCTCAAGCTCTCATGTTTTTCACGAGATCCTGGAGCTCTTGCTGTACCTCCGCCACCGCGCCTCCCGCTTCTCTCGCTCAGTGCGCTCATGTCCGCATTATGTTTGGTCGCGGCCACCGCCTCCTTCAGGGTCGACACCTCGTTAGTGGCCCCTACAATACCCACGTTATCCTGGTCATTTTTATTGCAACCAATTCCTTTTCTATAAGGTACAATTTTCATAAGGTATTACTCACCTTCTTTTCTCTCGAGCTGCTTCTTGGCATGGCCGAGCTCGTTCTCGAACCGCTCGAGGTTTTCCTTCAAAATATTGACCTCCGCAATCGGTCTTGTGGTCGATAGTACACCTGCAATCCCATATTGACATATTTTTCATGACTCCTGCGTTTATCTTTCTAAAGATCCTCAGTCCGGCTTTTCTTTCCGAACACCGTACCGAGCATCAGGGGCTACTGTCTATGCGGTACCATTTTACATATATTGAAATTCTTACCTCAAAGCCTCGTTAGAAGGCTCTGCGAGGCTTCGGTCAGCCCGCTCTTGGCGAAGCTGAACCTTGAATCACCGCACTCATAAAAGTGCGGTGTTCCTCTTTGATGGGCGCCGTTGGCGCCTCCGAGAAATTATCCGGCACCTCCGGTTGGATGGAGGCAGCGGCATCGCGGTCTTGCCCTTCTTACGAAGGGGTCGCCCGCGGACTCGGAGCCACTTGTGGCCTCCGGGCTGAGTCCGTACACAGTCCGGGAGGTGTCTGTGACACCTCCGGGCCTCCTCCTCTGGTGGGTCCTTTTCGATCCCACCTCGGCGTCGTCCGTGGCACGGGGTGGGGCGGTCGGAAGGAATCCATATCCGGCGCACCCAAGGACCCTTCGGCAAGCGGGAAGATCATCCTTGGGCGGACTGCAGGGTTGTATGCGGCATTAGAAAGACATTATGTGGCAAAAATAAAAAACCTTGAAGTTATTCGGGAGTCCGGATACTTACGATCTCGCCAGGGGCTTGGCCTTGGAGGCCGATCCTCGTCGTCCTTTGGCGTTGGCGGAGCAGTCCAGGGAAGAGTTTTCCCTTCTTGGACCCTTGGCCTCCCTTGTTGGGGAGGCCTTCCTTTCTTCCCTCCCCGCTAGGGAGAGGCTTTCTTCTTCTCCTCCTCGCCTTGGTGGGAGGAGTCGGCCTCGATTCATCATCCGATAGCACCTGGCAGGAACTCTTCCAAGTCCCGTGGCCGTCTTCTTGGCCTTCTTCTCCGGCACCACGTGGGGTGCGGAGCCAACGAGCCCCGTTAGGCGGGCGTCCGCTGGGTCCTCACGGCAATGGGGCGGACAGATAATCCGTTCGCCTTCGCCAACCATTCTGTCAAAGGTAAAGGGAGTTTAGATCCGCATAGAGCCAAACTATGGAAAACAAGTGGTGAAATCACTTACCTCGTCGGATGATCTTGCGAGCGGAATCCGCGATCTTGATGGCGGATGCGGGAGCTTCGGCGCCCTTGAACAACACCTTCCAGACATCTTCGTACGTAGTGTCGAAGAGCCCGCTCATGGTCTGGTGATGCGCCGGATCAAACTCCCACATATTGAAGCCCCGTCGCTGGCACGGGAGAATCTTGCGGATGAGCATGACCTGGACTACGTTGACAAGCTTGAGCTTCTTGTCCACCAGCCTCGGATACGGGCTTGGAGTCCGGTCGGCTCCTCGAATCCCCAAATCCTGCCACTCACTTTCCGGAGGTGAGCCGTGTAGGGATGCCAGATCTGAATTGGGGGCGCTGCCCGGTCGAGTCACGCGGCTCGGTGATGTAGAACCACCCGATTGCCACCCCTTGATGGTTTCCACGAAGTGCCCTCCACCACGTAACGTGGGACATCCCGCCCACCATGGGCCCTCGCACTCCGCTTGGCTGCCCTTAACAATCTTGACTTGACATTTGAAGGTCTTGAGCCACAAGTCAAGTGGGGCTGATGCAGAGGAAGGCCTTCGCACACGACGATAAACGCCGAGATGTTGAGGATGAAATTGGGGCGGATCATGGAAATCTAGGCCGTAGTAGAACATGAGCCCCGGACAAAGGGATGAAGCGGGAAGCCCAGTCCAGCGGAGGAAATGGGGAAGGAATACTACCCTCTCATGGGGCTCGGGTTGGGGCGAGCTCTCCCTCGTCGGGGAGCCGATCTTGCGATGTTCTTGGACAAATATCCGGCGTCGTGCAGCTTCGGATCTGCCCCTCCGTAACGGAGGAGGCCATCCACTTGCCTCCCGCTCCGGACATAGTTGGAGAAGGTTGAGGTGAGAAGTGCGGACTTGGGCGCTGGAGCTCGAGTTCGCGGAGATGGATAAGCCAAGGAGAAAGAAGGCGCAGGTAAAAGGGTTGGATCTTTATCCCCTTATATGGGCGGGCAAAAACATGTGTCCCCACTGGCCTGGTAAAACTCGCTTATCTCCCAAGCGTCACAATCAAAGGCGCGGTTGGGTTACCCACGTCCGTATTGATGGGAATCCCGGAATAAGGGGAACACGATCTCTGCTTCGACAAGACGTGCCAAGGAAACCGCTTTGCTAAACGCGCTGAGGTGGAACAATAAAAACAATTTGAGTAAAGGCTTGGTAGTGGTGCAACGTCACGCCACAGAATACGTCAGCAGATTGATCTTGTGTAATATTATTCTCTCTACGGTGGTATGTGGAATTTAATTTTGCAGAGCCGGACGCTATCCTGGTATTCACAATCTTCTATAAATTATTCGGAGGAAGAACCCGCCTTGCAATGCCGAAGACAACATGCGCGCCCGGACTAAATCGTCATTGAAGCCTAGTTCAGGGACTCTTGAGGAGTTCCGGACTAGGGGTGTCCGGATAGCGAACTATCATCATCGGTCGGACTCCAAGACTATGAAGAGTCAAGATTGAAGACTTCGTCCGTGTCCGGATGGGACTTTCCTTGGCGTGGAAGGCAAGCTTGGCGTCGGATATGTAGATCTCCTACCATTGTAACCGACTCAGGTAACCCTAACCCTATCCAAGTCTATATAAACCGGAGGGTTTTAGTCCATAGGACGAACAACAATCATACCATAGGCTAGCTTCTAGGGTTTAGCCTCTTTGATCTCGTGGTAGATCCACTCTTGTAACACACATCATCAATATTAATCAAGCGGGACGTGAGGGTTTTACCTCCATCAAGAGGGCCCGAACTGGGTAAAACATCGTGTCCCTTGTCTCCTGTTACCATCCGCCTAGACGCATGATTCGGGACCCCCTACCCGAGATCCACGGTTTGACACCGACAGTGAGCCTCTCTCCTCCTCCACACATATACCAGCCATTGTACCTCTATAGTTAATTGGGCCTCCCTCTTCCCCCACCACACACCGATAGTCGAGCGCTGCAGGTAGGTATCCATGCCACAGAGACAAACTGCACATGTCCCCTCTCACGTTCCAGTAGGCCAACCACTCTATATCTTTGACGTGGGCACACACAAATTCGATGGCACTCTTTATCGATCGCACACACACACACACACACATCATCCCTCTTTTCGATTCTATGGACACCTCAAGCCGGTGATACCTCCACTCTCTTCTCGTGGATCACCCCCTCTATATATATGTTATATCCAGGACTCTATTTCACACACATTGCATATGTTACATTTTTTGAACCCCCCCCCCCCAAAAGAACTCTCAAGAACCCACACACTATATCTCTCTAGGTTTGTATCTCTCACACACAACCCCACGTAGGTGGTGTACGTATACAAGAGAATAGGTGCACCGTGCACGTACTCACGCCGTGCCCAGCCACACCAGCGGGTACAGGTGGAGCTCATTTCTTTATGAAATGGCAGCCCACGTGCTAATTTGAATGCTCTGTGGCGGTTGTTTACCTAGGGAGGTCGTGTACCACGCCTGCAAAAACAAAGTTTGACTTGACGCGTTGCGCGTTATTTTTAAATAAAGTTATAGCGCTCAATGGCACGCATACGAATATAAAACGATTTTTATGGAGAAAAAGGTAGTCCGCTCACTATATACAATGGAGCCTTGCGTGCTGGGTTTGTCGCTCTTGAGTATCTCACACAAGGCTGCGGTGGCCTCTCTCTCTCCCACCGTTGGTCACTGATCCGGCCGCATCCCGTCCGCCGGGGGAAAAGGAGTGCGGTGGCCTCTCTCTCTCTCTCAGTTGGTCACTGATCCGGCCGCATCCCGTCCACCGGGGGAAAGGGAGGAAGTGCATCGTTTCTCTGTTCGACGACGCTGAGGCAGCACGTCCCGATCTACGGTACACGCCGTTCTCTCTGACCAAGCTCCAGCGCGGCAGGGCCTACGCCACCTGCTCGCAGATTCCGCCCGCCGCCGCTCACCCAGTTACATCCCGACGACCTCCAGGTATCCCATCCCCTCCGGCCTTGCTCCACTGCCCGTCTTCCCACGTCGTTGGATGTGGATCTTCCATAGTTCTTTGCCCAAAATGTAGCTCGTCCAGCGTACTTTCCATATTGCATTCTTGTCCTCACACCGTTTTAGACAAACACAACCGTGTTGTTATCTTCCCTTAGGGCAAGGAATATGCTTCTTTTTTGTCGTCGCATGTGTCATCAACTGTTATTGGCCAGTAATTGTTTCCTTTCTACCTTTTTTTTCAAACAGGGCTATCCATTTCACCTCGTTGCTATTGCGACCTTTTGGTGAACTGCACAACTCACTTTTTTCTTAAGAGTGTTTTGTGCAGTTGTACTAAAATGTCACATGGGCAACGTCTCTACATTTCAGTGAGACTGCACAAAGGGAGATTGGTTTTGCTCTATCCTCCTCATCCAACTCTGAGCCTAATCTTCTCCAACTAGTTAGTCTTAAGAGAGACTGCAAAGGTGACTGGCTTCTATTTATGTGTTTATTGTTTCATCATCAGTCCTCTATTATCGTAATCACACTTAATATCTTTGGAACAGGGACGCTCAGCTCTATTTTAGTGGAACTGCACAAAATGATCGGAATGTTGCATGCTCCAGACAGCTACTTTTTTTCCCAACATGCCTTGTTGATTTAGGTAGAGTTGGGGGGACGTTGCTGCCAATGAAAGCATGGATCAATTTTAATTTAACACCTTCTCACAACTCTGTCTTCAGTTGTGATGTAATTATTAGCTCTGATCTGCTAATAATTGACATGCATTAACAAGGAAGTTAGTTTTTATTGTTTCGAAAGAGCATCGATGGCAAGACACGCCAAACAAAAGCTGAAAGCTCACACCATTGTACAATTTCATGTCTTGCTGGAAAATTATTTGTATAGTCGTCAATTATGTAAACAAATGATGGAAGCTTGATAGCATTGCGAAGCCTCTTCATCATCCGGGTCCATGTGCCATGCACAAAATTATACTCCTTCGTTCCTAAATATTTGTCTTTTACAAATTTCAAGCGGGCATATTTTAGAGTGTAGATTCACTCATTTTGCTTCAGATGTGTACTCCTCCGTTCCTAAATATTCTATTAGTCTTTCTAGAGATTTCAACAAGTGACTAATACGAGCAAAATGAGAGAATCTACACTCTAAAATATGTATATACATCCGTATGTGCCAGTCCATTTGAAATCTCTAAAAGACAAATATTTGAGTAATCACTCGTTGAAATCTCTAGAAAGACAAATATACTCGGAGTATATTTAAGAACCGAGGGGTAGTGCACAACCGCATGGGAGACTCAGCCGGTCGTTGCGCGCATTAATAGTGAGTAATGAGCAGTCAAATCTTAAGCCCCACCTTTCCCCTTTGTAAGTTGCTCAAGAAGCAACCATCAATATGCTCTTCTTTGAATACGCTCATACTCCATCCGTCACTGTTTATACAGCGCACTTCAGAAAAAAGAAAAAAGATCTGTGGGACCAAGGCGACTAGCGATCGGCCTAAAAAATAGCATTGGTAGTTATAGCACGGCGTCTATTACTAGAGGGAATAATGCGTACACACATGCATGCAGTGCTTCCACCCCGGGTACACACATGCATGCACTTACTCCACTCCGTAGTACTATAGTACAGAGTACATGGAGAGAAAAATATGGACTTGATTGCGGTTACCACACCCTAATTAATTGAGCATTAAACCAAACGCGTCTAAAGTCTCTCTGGTGGTGGAAATGCATTGAGAGAAATGCATCATAATGAAGCGCATACCATAAAGCGTGGCGGAGGGAGGAGTAGTATGAAGGTTCAAAACCAAGTATGCGTATGGCGAGTCGGTCAACGCACCTCCTCTTGGCATATCACTGACATGTGGGACAAAAGTGTGAGCAAACCGATCTCAATTGACGGCGAGCCAACCCGCCGTTCCTTGAGAGAGATGAGGAGCGAGAACACACAGACGGGTTCGCATGGAGGCCAAGATATATTCGAGCATGGTTGGTTGATCGATATCATTCATTACATGTTGGGCTGCCGTTTTCCGCCCTTCTCCGGAATAAACGTGTACTTTATCAGAGATAAAAAATAAGAGTACAGACGCTCCACCATGCGGTTCTAGTAGTAGTACTACTCGTACTACTGCGCTTGGCTCTTCGCCTCTTCGTGAAGTCGAACAATGATGGTACTCCGCATGTTGGGTACTATAGTGTATGCCTCTGACAATCTGACACCGAATGGACTGATGCATGTCCACCGAGGGTAGGTTGCATTAATCAAAAGGCGTAAGCGAGCTTCACCTTGTCCTGCAAGCTTCTCCTCATTCTGCGAGTTGACGGGACACACAAAAAAGTAGTGCTAGTCCATACTCCCTCCTTTCTAGTTAATATGGCTTAATCTTTTTTGCGGGTAAATGAGAGAGCTTTATTCATATATAAGCATTCTTAGGACGATCAGCCAAGACACTGGTCACTAGGAAGCGAGGTAACCCGCAAAAAAAGAAGTAGGAAGCGAGGTGTTTCATCAAGCCAGCTCTCGGACACATTCAAAGTGCAGCAAGCACGGTTCGCACGAAGATGCGCCACAAGGTTTGCTGACCTGTTTACATGCTGAATAACAAAAAAAGAGGAAATATTACCGAGCGCTACTATTTGTAACAGGATATGAGCCAGAATTAAGCGAGAATTGTGGCGAGTGTTCCATGCAATTAACTTCCATTATCACATGCGAGAACCCTCGAAGAGAACCAAATGTGTTGAAGATTGCTTTATCACATTTTAAAATTATAATAAGAGTGCAGATGCTCCTCCATCCGGTTCCTAGTACTAGTATTGTACTTACGTACCTTTATAGACTATATTAGTAGTACTAGTACTACTAAACTTTGCGCTTGGTTGTTCGCCTATTCGGGAAGTCGAACAATAGTAGCACTAGTAGTATAGTGTATGCTTCTGGCAATCTGACACGAATTAATGTTGCCGTCCATCGCTTTGGCGAGGAGAGCTTGCATTAGTCAAAAGTTTCTCCTTGTCCTGCGAGCCACCGTGCGCAAGTAATGCTAGTCCATATTGCCTCCTCTCCGGTTAATATGGATTAATTTCAAACGAGATAAATACACTGCATCATCCATTGTATATTTGTAATAATACGGTCGATGGACTTCATAATACGCTCATTGCGCTCAATATATATATATTCCGGTGTTTTTACGGTCACTAGCTCACCACGACCGAGTATGTGTGTGCATGCGTGTAGGTTGAGCACTTAGCGTGACCGTGTGTGTTCCGTCGTGTGCTCGGACATGCATGCATTAGGGTGTCGCGCGTTTTGTGTCCATGTGTACGTGTGGTGTTGCATACGTGTAGGGGATGCGTGTAGGGGCCACTAAGGAGCAGTCAAATCACACAGTAAGTTAGTCGGAAGAAGCAACCATCATTTCACTCTTGAATGACACGTCGCAATATAAAATGGTTGATATGGAGAAAAAAAAACCACTATATATACACTAGCAGGAGCCTAAGCTACAGGCCTGCTTGCTAAGGTTGCTCTCTTCACAAGCATAGAACGACGGGCCTGATCCCGCAGCTGGGGGAAGGGAACAATGTTCTGCGTAGACGCGGTTGACATCGGCGAGGGAGAAAACCCACAGTCGGTCCGTCCCAATTGGGGGTCACCGCGGTATGGGCCGATGCCGCGTCCCAACCGCCCTTCTAGCTACAGCCCGACGTCCCAGGTAGTCCATCTTCCTTTTGGAGCCGGCTTGCTCCACTACCGTAGCTCCATCTCCATGTTGATCTTTCTCTACTTCTAACGGCTTCTACTTGTGATGAGTTTATGCCTCATGAACTAGTGCCAATACTATTATTCTAATCACACTTCTTCAATATCTTTGCCATCAGGGATGCTCGGGTCGATTTTAGTGGAACTGCACAAAAGCATCGTATGATCCGAGGGTGCCATCCGTCTTTCCTTCGACAGGTTCTACCTAGCCAGGGAATTAAATCATGTTTAGGGTTTAGGGTTTAAGTCGTAGTGACCCCATCAGTAGTTTTTCTTTCGTACATGCTCTCACAACTTTTTTCTTTAGTTGTGAAGTAAATATTGGCTATGATCTGTGAATCATTGAGATGCATCAGCATGCGTGTTAGTTTTCCTTTGTATTCGATGGAATGTTGTAACGGTGCAACCTTGGAATAGGAATGAAAATGGAGTGGAAAGTTTCCGTTTTTCTGGAGAAAAATGGAAACGGAGAGAAACCAACGTTTTGTTTCGTTGGATCGCGCCATCGAGCAAAACCAACGTTTAAATCACGTATGTCGTGTTCGTGTCTCACCCTCCTCCACGGCTCGACCCCACACGGTCGCTCGGCATGCCACTCACCGCAAACCGAGTATACAATAACTTTCCCGCCTGCTTGTCGATGGATCGCGCCATGGAGTACTACTAGCACTACTAGAAGAGATTGACGGGTTGGGGGAGGACAGCTAGCTGTAGCACGGACTCCCAAGAACTTTTTACATGCATGTTGTAGCCGGCTATTGCGACCTTTGAACGCGGAGCAGCCGCGTGCACTCGGAAGCGGCGCGGGCGACGCTTTCTCGGCCGGTGCGCCGCTTCAATACCGGCGCTAGTGAGAGGTCGCGTCCGCTCTGGCCGGGCATGAATGCGGCACCGACCGTTTCGGGCAGGAAGCACGCGCGGGTGATGAAGAGGGTTCGGGTTGGTCAGGACCGGCCGTGGCAGCGGTCCGGACGTGCGCAAACAAGAGATGTTGTATGTTAATATTGCTGTGTATATAATTAACAACGTAAATAATGTGCCAGTTGGACAAATATGATTGGAGATGGAGATGGAAATGGAATTTTACGTAAACATGGATATGCATGTTTATGTCTATGTGTGTGTGCGCTACGACTCTCGCGACCTGGAAGCGGGAGCGTGTTTTTGATCGAGTTTTGTTTCTTAGTACGTTAGAAAATCAGTTTGTCTAATTCACATCTAGATGTTATTTAAGGATATCACACCTAAGCTCCCACAAGTATATAATGTAGCAAAAAGAAACAAAAAAACTAGGACAAAAAAATAGACCACAAACAGAGTGGACATCAACTTAGATGTGACATAACTATGTCACATCTAGATGTGTCCTAGACAGACCCTTAAAAAATTGTCCGCCAGTTTTCGTTTCTTTTTTTTTAGGACGCAGCAGATTCTATTTAAGACCACTGCTATGGAGAGATTTTTTTACTCCATTATAGCCTCTTGTTTGATAGAGTTTCTCGCGTCTCGCTCTCTCACCCTCTCCATATCAAAACATGATGACAGTGTCCACTCTATCTCTCTCCTCACCGGTGGTCACAAATCCGGCCGAATGCCCGAATCCCGTCCGCTGCGGGAGGTGAGGAGGTGCAGCATTGACGTTGTTGCCGTCGGCGACGGAGGGAGCTGATACGCACCGTCCTCTCAGAGCCGGCGCTGGCGCAGACGAAGATGCCAAATGGATGATGCATCACCACGATGACCTATCGATGCTCATGGTTGCGCCTCGTGGTTGCGTCGGCTGGTGAAGCTGATCGATTTTCAATGAAAAATAAGTTGTATTCCATCAGTGCTCTTTGCTTGTTACGCACAAAGATGATATCCTTCGTCAGTTCACCTTGGTTGCGTTGGAGACGCGGTCGTCTTTCACGTTGGTGCAATTTTATCACACAATTGGCTATGAACCAAATGTTTCCTCGAAGAAGGATCGACGTTGGTACTAAGAGCATAAGTTTTGTATTGATTTCTAAGCCTTCTCACAACTTTGTCTCCAGCTCCCCTGTAATTTTATTTGTCCAGCTATTAACTTTGATTTAAAAAATGGTGTGGACTAAAAACCCGGATGGACGTAGTAACCCTCCATTTTTATTTACTCCACATATTAGATTTTACTGAAGTGAAACTTTATAATAGTCTCAAACCTTTCCGATAATTGAAATTAAAATTCTTTATTTGTACACACTCTCACACGTTTCCGATAATTTGGCGCATTTGTGGTTGTTCACTTAAGGGAGGGTAGTGCACCACACATGAAGGACAGGAAGTGCGACCAGGACGCATGGGCGTGGACCGTTAGTTCATCGGAAGTAGTACTAGTTCTCTTCATTGTACATTAGATAAAGAGTTTCGTTTCGTACTTACACAATTTAAAACGATTGTTATGGAGAGAATAAGAAAAGCACTCCACTAGTATATATTACTCGTATACACGAGAGTACTATATGGACGCGGCTTGACTTAGTGCACCTGCCTTTGGGTTTATGACAGGTGGGCCCAAAATGTGGCTGGCTCACCTGTCATACAGCCAAAAGTAGGTGCATGAAGGCACCGAGCTCATCCGTACTACAATAGTATATATATAAGCGGGAGGCTCAGCGCTTGTTAGCTAGGGTTTGCACTCTCCACACGCCGCACTACATATATGTTACACTGGAGGCTCGGCGTTCATTTGCTAGGGTTTGCCATATTCACAGTCTCTCACCTTCTCTTCACCAGATCTAAACAAGACTGCATTGGCCTCTTGTCTCTCTCTCCCCCCTCACAGCTGGTGAAGGAGGCGTCCGTATCCCGTCACACCAGGAAGGGGAGGAGGTGCAGCGTTCACTCTATCGCCTTCGGCGAGGGAGGCAATCCACTGCCGGCTGCGCTATTCTCTTTCACCCAGCGCCTGTGCGGGAGGGCCACCGACCCATTCTTCCTCGCTGCCGTACGTAGTGTGGGTAGATCCGGCCTCCCGCTGCATGCCTTGCCACATCCCGACGACCCTAAGGTATAAGTTTCTTTGAAACCGTCGTTGCTCTAGCTGCATGTGGCTCTTTTTCGATTTGTAGTCGAATCTAGGTCTTGGTTCAAAGAGGAAAGAAGGGTGCGGTGGGCTGGAGCAAGAATCTAGGACGTGGTTCAATGAGGAAAGGAGGGGCTAAAGTAGTATAGACTGGCTATCCAGCCGCTTTGTAGGTCGAAAAGGGGAAAAGGGGGTAACCCAGTACACATATAGAACCGATCTCTTTGTTGAAAAGGGAAAGAAACTGGGGGGTCGGTAGTTTGTGCAGGACTAGATTTGCTGCCCTCACTTAGGAAAAAGGTTCAAAGAGAACAAATATGGGACCAACGCATATATGTTGCTTGGCTACATACTCTGCATCACCCATTTATACGTGTGGATGCACATGGTGCTGGCATGTCCCATACAGCTATTTTGCTGTTGTTAATCTAAGAATGCTGCCGGAAAATTGAAGCAATGCCACTGTTAAAAGTAAATTACATTTTTTAACGAATCTTGTTTCAAGAGAATGTCTCTGTTAATATGAATCAATGCAACCGTTTTAGAAATGCTACTATCCTACTTTGTTTTCCATCCAAGATAAGTTAGATGCTTCTTTCTATCACCGTTTGTTTCATCCTCCTTTATCGGCAAGTAATTGTTTCCTTTTTTGCCTCTGTTAAAACAGGGGTATCGATTCAACTTGTTGCTATTGCGACATTTTGCTTCGCAACTCGAAACACTTATGTTTTAAGAGTGTTCTGTGCAGTTCAACTTGAATGTCACACCGGTGACTTTGCTTAATTTTTGTGGAACTGCACAAAAGGAGATCGAGATTTGTTTCCACTCTTCTTGGCGAGTTGTTTCAAATCTTGGTCTCATCCACATGATGTGCAGTGTGCTTTGAGATGTTGTGCTACTTGTTTTGGTACTGTTTTAAATAAATGTTGAATTGAAGCTATTGTATTGCTGTCTTTTCCCATTAAGTAGTGAACAAAAATGGGACCAACCCAGACATGATGCTTGTTGCTTTGTTACAACAAATTCAGCATCACCCCCTTTATAAGCTAGTAATTGATGCCACTCTCAGAATTAACTATTGAATCTTATTTCAAAACTGCAACACTTGTTAGGGATTGGCGGGATCACCATTTTTGTGGCCGCATGTTTCATCCTCCTTTATTAGCTAGTAATTGATTCCTTTTTTGCCTCTATTTAAACAGGGATATCTATTCAACTTGTTGCTATTGCGACATTTTGCTTTCGCTCTGTGAAACACTTTGCTTGATTTCATTGCAACTACACAAAGCGAGATTGGATTTCCTATTAGTGTTGGCAGATTCGTATTTTATCCTGGTGGTCTCATGAAAGGTCAGTACAGGCCTTCATCCACATGATTGTGCAGTGTGCTTTGAGATGTTGTGCTACTTGTATTGGTACTGTTTTAAATAAATGTTGAATTGAAGCTATTGTATTGTTGTCTTTTCCCATTAAGTAGTGAACAAAAATGGGACCAATTCAGACATGATGCTTGTTGCTTTGTTACAACAAACTCTGCATCACCCCCTTTATAAGTAGATGGAAGCACATACTGTTGTTGCGCCCACTCTCCCTGGAACTGTTTATGCTTTTCGTTAATCTAATTCATTGGTAAAATTAAGCAATGCCACTCTCGAATTAATTAACTACTGAATCTTAGTTCAAAATTGCAACACTTGTTAGGAATGGTACTATCACCTTTGTAGTTCTTTCTACATGTTTAACCAAGGTATTGTTAAGATAATGTCTCTGTTAAAATGAATCAATCGCATTGTTTTAGGAATGATACTTTTCTGCTTTTTCGTTCTTTATACATGTTGAAACAAGGCATTGTTAAGATAATGTCTCGATTAATATTAATGAATCACACTTGATTGAGAATTGCTACTCTCTGCTTTGTTTCCCATTAAGATAAGGTAGATCGGTAGATGTTTTTCTTACGGGAGTACAAGTCATCAACCGTTATTTCTCAATAATTGTTTCCTTATACCTTTTGTTGCTTACAGGGATATCACAATTAAAGCTCGGTTTTATTCGACTTCGATTTTAGTTCAACTGCACAAAAGGAGCCAATGTGTCCAAGGCAAACTGCTGCATTACTGGGTCCAGTTGGTCGTTCCACTTTGCGAAAGAAGCGATCCTTGTTTGCGCTACATTACGAAGGAATGACCGAGAAGCTTTACTGAGTATTAGGCCTTCCACTATGTAGGCCAAAAGAGGTGCCAATTTCACCTTTTCTTAGTTTGGCACGAATCCCTCCATTACTACAGCCGGTGCCATAAATATTAGACACCGGTGACATGACTAGTCTGCAGAGACCATTGGCAATTTAACAACACTGGAGTGCCACAGGCAAAAGTGCCCAAACAAGTACAAGAAGCGGGACTCCACGATCATAGGCATTACATATTTTGAATGGGAAAAGTTTGTCAAAGTTTAATCATTGATGTTAGCAAGAAGCGACAGGACTCCACGATCAAGGCATTACATATTTTGAATGGGAAAAGCTTGTCAAAGTTTAATCATTGATGTTAGCAAGAAGACGTTAGTTTAATATATTGGAATTGGAAAACCTTGTCAAAATTTGCTCATTGATGTTAGCGGAAGACATGCATTTGATATTTTTGAGTGGGGCGCCCTTGCTGTGAGCAGCGTCAAGTGTTTTTCCTATTCACGTGTTCGGTTTAGAAGTAAATAGTTACTCGATGAGATATTCCTGTGTTAAGAGTTTGTTCGAATATTGTCTATGTAATGCCAGCCTTGTGTTTGATTGCAAAGTTGAGCTTGGAATGTTGTGGCATGCGGCATCACAAGCTGTTCACCGTGCCTCCCGAGAATAATGCTTCGTATTGTTTTGCATGTCGATCTAATGCCGTGATTTGCTTGTTAAGAAGATCATCCTCTTCATTGTTTCCGTGCGTAAGAAGTTCATCGTCGATGTTTGAGCTGTTTGGTTCAATAAGTCACGACTTATAAGTCGGTGACTTAAAACCGATGACTTATAAGTCACGCCTGTTTGGTTGTCACCTGACTTATAAGTCACCTGACACACCTTCCCACACCAATCAACATCATGCAGGTGGTGGGACCCATGCAAAAGGGGATGACTTATAAGTTTTAAGTTGGGGTGGAGCAACTTATGACTTATAAGTTGAGGTGACTTATAAGTCGGGTCTGTTTGGCAAAATAAGTCACTTTTTTCACTTTTCGACTTATAAGTTGGTGACTTATTTGGAACCAAATAGGCCCTCATTCATAGCCTATACGACATGTCGGGTAGGTTAGACGTGAAACCATATGATCTTCCGACCAACTCATGATATTAGGCCGTGATTGGATCGTTGTTTTCCAACCAAAACCGCTTGTAAATTAAAGCAGATGGTCTCGGGCGAAGGCGCTTGGTTGGTCGATTTCGACTAGTAAAATATCGGAAGTACTTCACACACGATAAAAACGTTGAACGACACTCGGACGATTGCTAATCCAGCCGTTAGCTGTTGTTTCAGCCTTGCCCATGGATGGCATGATACGCACGTCGTGCATGTATCGTCTGGTAATGTCGTCCATATAGCGATGCTCGTAAAAAATATACCGGTCTCTCAAATTACACGCGCAACCCGCGGTTTTACTTACAGACCTCGGGCCTTCGATGACGAGTAAATTACACTTGTATGTTAATACAGGTTTGAAATAAACCAGAGCTCCCAAGCGCGGCCTTACCGTTTCATGTCATCTCGGTTTCTCAAGGTGCTCATAGGTGTCCGATGATCCTGGCTTCTGAATGAGCAGCGGGCGCATATCGAGACCTCCGTAGGGCCCGCGAGGCCCTCTTCGTTGTCCTTGAGTTGTTGCGCCGCCGTGGCGCCGAGCATTGTTAACATGGTCAACGAACATGAGGATTCAGGAGATGACTTTATTTTGACCGGATGACACTAGGGACCCACTAGGGCCATAGCCGTCGTCATAAGTGCCTCCTTATTATGTACAACTATATTTTTTTGCTTTCTCCTGGTTTCGACATCACGGTCCCACACCATTGTCAACCTATGTAGTCAATATAAGCGAGAGAATTGCACAAGGTGCGGCCGACACTGGGACCAAGCAGCTCGAGCAGTATTTGTGTTTTTGAGGCGTGAGCACTGCAGAGTTTTTCTTGGCGATGATTTCGTTGTTGTTCAGAGGAGAGCAGGGTATTAACTGGGCGGGCTGTGGCCTGTCTAGCCCAGGCCAGATATCCAGCCCAGATACTACTTTTTTCAAGATGAAAATGGCTAGCCCAGCTATCGTCTTTTGAGGAATACCCGGCAAGGTCAACTTGTTATTCTCCGCTTCACTGGCTGCAAATCTTTCCTAGGAGGGATGCATTAGGCTTAACAGGAAAATGGGCTTTAAAAATAATAAATGGGATGTAATTATAAAAACTGGGCAGTAACTATAAAAAATGCACCAAACACGAAATTAGTTTATAAAATATTATTTATGGATTTTGAAAATCTTAAATTTTCATTGTTGCGCGCGCAATGTTTCTTTGGATTTTTACGTAATACAAATTTATATTTAATCTGACTAGAAATTTCAGGATAAAAGTATTTCGGATCCCATCAAAATGTGGGAAATTTTATTAAATTCTGTCTTCAACGGTTGGTTGAAATTATTAATCGTTATCCTAGCTAGAAAATGGGATGTACTTTTAACAAACTGTAAATGGGTTGTTGTAAATTCCATTAGAATTCAAAAATGGGTTGTACATTCTTACAAAACGCAAATGGGCTATAAGTTCTATGCCACACACTTGTGGGCCTACTAAGTGACGCGTCCCTAAAAAAAATAAGTTGACGCGTATGCAAGGCTTTGTCAACTTATTATAGTGAACACACGGTTCTAGCAGCAGTGGCCGTTGGATGTCTATCCAACGGATGTCGTGCTTCTTCTTCAATCTCGGATATTCTTAGCTTCGGCCGCCCAAAAAATGATTCCTCCCCCTGACATCTAGGGTGCACCGTTTCGGAGGCTGACCTGTGGGCCTACTAAGTTGGAGCGTACCAAGGGCTTTGTCAACTTAGTCAATATAAACGATTCTAGCTTCAAAGGACCGTCGATGTCCATCCAACGGCCGTAGTGCTTCTTCAACCTCTGGTCATCTTGGTCCAGCCGCCCAAAGCAGCGCCGGTCGTGCCGCCTGCTCCTGCCTCCCGTGGCCGGCTGTGCTGCCGCGGAGGCCTCACCGCACCCATACTACTCCCACCGCTAGCCAGGCCATCCCTCCACTCACCTACACCCCCTGTTATTCTGCAGCGACGGCAGCCTCACACCGCAGCCCAACCAGTGAACCCTCGTACTCCTCTCCGGGCGGGCTTCCACTGATGTGTCTTCCCCGGCTCCGCGTCGTCCCCTTCCTAGGCGTCGCCGTCGTCCACCGCCCTGGTGCTCTCGGCGCGGCGTGGTCAACATGATCAATGACCGACTTCCATCGGAAAAGTACTGTACGTGGAGAGGCTGACAGCTGGGTCCACGGCAGCCGCAAGGAAGTGCCTCCTTATTACGCGCAAAATAATTATTCCTCCACCTGACAGCAGGGACCCACCGGACGGGCCACCTTATTTCGCGAAAAAATGTTTCCCCCCTGACTGCTGGGACCCACCGGACCGGCCACCGTATTTTACGAAAAAAACATTCCCCCCGCTAATCAGCTCGGATCCACCGGAAGTGCCTCTTTATTATGCACAAAAAATGAATACTCCCCTTGCTAGCTGGGACTCACCTTGGTGGGAAGCTGACTTGTGGGCCTACTAAGTTGACGGGGACGGAGGGCTTTGTCAACTTAGTCAATATGAACGATTCTAGCTCTACTGACCGTACAATGTCCATCCAACGGCCGTAGTGCTTCTTCAACCTCTCGTCTTCTTGCTCCAAATTACCCAAAGCAGCACCGGTCGTGCCGCCTGCTCCTGCCTCCCGTGGCCGGCTGTGCTGCCGTGGAGGCCTCACCACCCCCTACTATTCCCACCTTAGGCCAGGCCCTGCGGCGACGGCAGCCTCACACCGCAGCCGAACGAGTGAATACTCATACTCCTCTCCACGTGGGCATCCACTGCCGCGTCTTCACCGGCTCCGTGTCGTCCCCTTCCTAGGCCTCACCGTCGTCCACCGCCCTCGTGCTCTCGGCGCGGCGTGGTCAACGTGGTCAAGGAACGACTTCCATTGGATGTGGATCTGTCGTCGAGAGGTGACGATACTGGGTCCACGGCCGCAGCAAGGAAGTGCCTCCTTATTACGCGGAAAATAATGATTCCTCCACCTGACAGCAGGGACCCACCGGACGGGCCACCGTATTTCGTGAAAAAAAAATGTTTCCCTCCTGACTGCTAGGACCCACCAGCTACATCTTCGCATGCAAGGAAGTGCGTCCGGGCAAAAAAACAAAACGATTCGCCCCCTAACTGTTGGGACCCACCAGCTACATCTTCGCAGGCAAGGAAGTGCCTGACAGTCGGGACCCACCTGGTCGAAGCATACGTAGCGTTGTCATTCTGGTCGCGAACGTGTATGTACATACTGGTCGATGTAGAGGCACGCACGTGTCGTAGTAGAGGCGCGCACGTGTTGATGTAGAGGTGCGCACATAGCATGTACACGTACGTACAACGGCGAGGGTGCAAGAAAGAAAATACGGCCACGTACGTACATACGGGCAGGGTATCGAATGCCTACTCGCGCATACGTACATGGCTGGGTCGGAACGGAGAAACAGCGTCGCCGTCGTGTTCATGGGGAGCCAACCGGCTGGGTCGGAACGGAATGCGTGGTCGTGTTTATCGGGAGGGCTTGGACGAAACAGGCGATGGAAACGAGGCCTGGCGTACCGCACAACGGAGGAAACGGACCTCCTATGTTCGGAACGGGGTCCTGTTGATCGGGAGGGGTGTGGCGTACCACAAAACGGAGGAAACGGACGTCCTACGGTCGAAACGGGGGTCCTGTTGATCAGGAGGGGTGTGGCGTACCGCAAAACGGAGGAAATGGACCTCCTACGGTCGAAACGGGGTCTGTTGATCGGGAGGGTGTGGCGTGCCGCAAAACAGACCAAACGGACTTGTGTTGGAGCGCTACGGTCGAAACGGGGGTCCTGTTCATCGGGAGGGGTGTGGCATACCGCAAAACGGGACACCACGGGATACTGTTCATCTCCACCGTTGACCTCCTCCAGCCTCCATGGGCTACCGTCGACCTCCTCCAGCCTCCACGGGCTCCTGTTCATCCAGTCTCCACCGCGCGCTACTCCACCGGCTACTGTTCAACCACCCCTCCACGGGCACCCCTCCACCGTCTAATGTTCATCCAGCCCTCCACACCACGGGGTCCTGTTCAACCACCCCTCCATTGTCTACTGTTCATCCAGCCCTCCACACTACGGGGTCCTGTTCATCCAGAGGCAACGCCACCGCTCATTGTTCATCCAACCCCCCCCCCCACACACACACACACACACAACGCTCACTGTTCATCCAGTCGACCGGCTTTAGTTTGCAGCAGTAGCGAAGGAATCGCTCCTTCGGGTTCAGTTAACAGCCATCGATCGATCGCTCGGGTTCGATAACGCATAGCTCGCAGCAGTAATCGCCGGTTCGCGGTTGATTAGAGCCAACGCCTCGCTTCGGGTTGATTAGAGCCAACGCCTACACGCGTGTCTGAGAGAAACACGCATCGCTCGGCCCCGACCTCCCACCGTGAATCGCAACTCCCCAAATTTTCCTCCCCTCGCTTCTACCACGGTTTTTTCCGTCATGGACGGCCCAAAGAATGTCATGCAGCTGCGTCTCCGGCCCGCCCGGGGACGAAAAGCCCATTTTATGTCATGATTTTTTGTCATAGAAGTAGGAGCCCACCACATCTATGATGATACCGGGTTTTGTCACAATTGTCATCGTAGAAGTGTCATATGTATGACAGAAAAAGTTTTCGTTCGGCCCAAAATGTCACGGATGTGTCTTTTTTGTAGTGCATTATTCTGTTTGGCCGTTTCCAGCCCATGTTATCTTTCGGCCTTCTCAGGGCCCATTTATTCTTGGGCTCATTTCTAGCATTCATTTACTTACGGCCCGTTACTGTCATTTTCTGCTTGTGGGCTAAATTCAGCCCGTGGTTATAGTCGGCCCGTTTGTGGCCCGTTAAGACGTTGGGCCGTTTTCATGTCAAAAAAAACCCGTTGGGCTGTTTTCATAGAGTTATCAAATACGGCCTATTAACGGCCCGTTATTGTCCATGAATAATACGGCCCATGATTGGCGAAAGGATGATACGCCCCTTAGAAGGCCCAAGGATCGTACGGCCTGTAGAAGGCCCATGGATCGTACGGCCCGTAGAAGGCCCATGGATCGTACGGCCCGTAGAAGGCCCATGGATCCTATGGCCCGTATAGAAGGCCAATGGATCCTACGGCCCGTAGAAGGCCCATGGATCATACTGCCCGCAGAGGCCCATGGTTACAACAGTCCGTGTGTTGCCATGATTATCGTGGCCTAGTTTCCAAAAAAAAGGTTATTGTGACCACTAGAAAAACACAGAAAAAGAACTACAGTGACTACAAGCAAACAACTAAACAAGACAATAAGGAAATAAATAAGCAAGCAATTAATGCTAGCCTATTACCGCTATTACACATATTACATCCACTGGGCATCAAAGGTCGCCACCAAAGCAAATATAGGGAACAAAGCAGCATATTACATACATCGGCGTCAAAATTGGCCACGATGCAAATAAACGGCGGCAAAAACAAGAGCATAACTGAAACAACTTCGGAAGAGCTCAAGAAACGTTATCTGGGTATCCACCATGCGGCAATAAGCTTAGCAAGCTTATTAGCTTTGTCTGTTGGCGCTTAAATCCTCCAACGCTTCTCGTTGCACCGAAAGTATGCATCTGAATGCTCCAGGACTTCCATGATCCTTCCGCTTCTTATCGCAGCACAACCGATCGATGTCTTTCAGCTTGTAGTTGAGACTCAAGAAAACGAGTTGATTCAGACAGTGAGTTTGAATAGCTTGTGCAAGCAGTTGTGGCCAGTAACTCGAACACTAAACCAAGACAGGACTTTGGGGTTGTCTCACTGTCTTTGAGATAGTCTTCCTTAGCTGTTTTATCAGCTTTGTTGGAGACCAACAAGGATGTGTCACTATCCTGAACCTTATCCGCATTACTTCCTTTACCTTTGCTTAATAAGTCACTCTTCCCCAATATTCTGTCAGCATTCTAAAAGAAGAAACAAGCAGACACATAACAGATTTAGCATGTACTAGTATATGAAACTCATTTCGGTGAACCAGTTCATTAGTAAGGTGGACAGGATTAAACTACCAAGTCTTCTATTGCCAACTACTAGTACATAATAAAAGCATCAAACAAACATATATCTATGTCCTATGGTCACTGCATTGTCTTGCCAAATCTTTTTTTTCGAGGGTACGCCAAAGGCGTACCTTAGCTTTATAGAAGGGAGCAAAATATGTACAAGAGTTTACAGAGCTGCCGGTTGGGCTACATCCAGCCTGACCGAGCCACCACTCCACACACGCGCTACTCGACTACTCTAACACGCATTGCTCTCCAAAAGCTCCTGCCAGGCCCACATCCTCGGCTAAATCAAGATCATGTCCACCGTGTCTCGTTCATTCTTGATCTGGCGTAACCAAAACACCCTCGCATTTCTTTGTTTCCATAACGTCCAGCAGATGAGCATGACAAAAGAGTCAAACCCCTTCCGAGAGTGCTTAAGAAAACGCTTTCTAGCGTCCGACCACCAATGCACTAAACTCGAGGCATATGTTGGGCAAAGCTCCATAGGCAACCCCATCCTAGAAATGCATGTGAACCAAACTTGCCTCGAGAACACACATTACAGCAGAATGTGGTCCACCGTGTCCTCCTCTTGGTCACATAGAAAGCATTTAGAAATTTGATCTTGTAAGTTATGCCTCGCCCTTCTGTCTGAAGTCCATAGCCGATATTGGACAGCCAGCCACATGAAGATTTTGCAAGCCAGAGGAGCCCAACACTTCCAAATAGCTCCAAAGGAATGGAATCTAACACCTCCCTCACATAGCATCTTGTACGCAGAGGAAGCCGTGTAAGTTCCGGACACATTCCAAGCCCAAATGGGACTGTCCTCGGACTGCGCATCCAGATGTACCTCCTCAAGTATCTCCCAAAGGCCTATAAATTGGGTAAGGCCTTCTGTGCACAAGCCACCGACTACATCATTCATCCAAGAGTGCATATGTAGGGCCTCTCGGACACGTCTCCTGTTGGTAACTTGCGTGCTGAACAGACTTCACCACTAGAGGAGCGACCTCCATAATGGTAGCGCCTGGATCCATCTATCTTTCGAACAAGGTTTTGTCCCCAAACCAACTCTCCATTTGACCAAGCTACTAAATGCTTGCACTACCGATTTGTCTCATGACCAAACAAAGCCCTTGCCACGGCCCGAAGTGTCCGTGCGTCTAAGCCATTCCCACCTCAACCTTAGAGCAATGCCGTGTTTGCGAAGATCAATGACGCCTAGCCCTCCCATGAGCTTAGGCCTGCATACTCTCGCCCAAGATCGACACATTTACCTCCCTTGATTTCCTCGGTCCGGCCCGGAAGAAGGCCCTACACCCTTTGTCCACTTTGTCCAGAGCCCATTTTACGCCTCCGCGCGACCATAAGGTGGTGAGTGGCTCGCGCTCTCATGACCTGGTTGACAAGAACCAACCTGCCTGGTCTAGTCACCAAACCCCTTTGCCATCCTGGCAGAATGTGAAGTGCGGTGTCCACCATAGGCTGCCACTCCGATCTTTTCAACTGCCAAATGCTTAGCTGCAACCCAAGGTACTTGCAAGGAAAGGTGGCAAGCTTCCAGGGCAGCGCCGCCTTCACCATATCCTCATCCTCCGGCTCTGCACGAATCATAATTGCCGCCGATTTGGCGAAATTTACTTTCAGTCCAGAAGCAACTCCAAAGATGGTAAGAGACTCTCTGACAAGCTCCAGGTCCGGCCTAGTGGGTTTGATGAAAAGAACCACATCATCGACATACAGAGACAGCCTCTGCACCGGGCTACATCCATTGATGCGACTCATAACTCCCGCTTCATGCGCCTTGATAATGATATGCGTGAGTATATCCATGGCGATGACAAAGAGTAAAGGGGAGATCGAGTCCCCTTGCCTCAAACCTTTAGCATGCATAAACTTATCTCCCGCCTGCCCATTTACGATCACTCTGGAACTAGCCGTCGTAAGCAGGGTGGCGATCCAAGAGATCCACCGCTCCGAAAAACCCTTGGCTCTCAACACTTCAAACAGGAACGGCCATGACAAGGAGTCGAAAGCTTTCGTAATGTCTAGCTTGAGCAGCACACCTTTAGCTTTCCTTTTGTGCAACATCCTCGCAACTTGTCTCACGAGAAGGAAATTATCATGCAAGCATCTCCCTTTTATGAAAGCAGACTGGTTCACCTGGACAAGCTCCCCATGCGCGTCTAAGCCTCGAAGTAAGTAGCTTGGAGGCAATCTTTGGCATGCTATGTACAAGGCTGATCGGTCGAAAATCGAAGATGATGAAGCATCCGGGATTTCGGCAAAAGTGTGATGAGGGCTTGGTTAAGCCTCCCAAAACCCCTCCCATTTCCAAGGAACAGCTTATGAATAGCAGCCATCAGATCCGACTTGATCACTTCCCAAGATTTTTGAAAGAACAAGCCAATGAACCCATCCGGACCCGGTGCTTTATCGGAGGGAAGATCCTTAATGGCTGCCCACACCTCCTCTTCAGTAAACACCCGATCTTGCTCCGATAAATCCACGTGGGCAACTCCAAGACCCTCCAAATCTAGCGTGAACTCTCTAGCCACATCCTTGCCCAACAAATCCTTGTAGGCATTATAGAAGGCTTCCTCCTTGCCATTCTGGTCAGTGATAATACGCCCTTCCATGTTCAAAGATGGTATGTAGTTCTTCATACGCCTCCCATTCGCTACCAAATGAAACAAACGCGTGTTGGCATCCCCTTCTTGAAGCCAAGATATTCTGGACCTTTGTCTTGCAATGGTTCTTTCTAATGATGCCAACCCAAGAACCAACTGCTTCAGTGTTCGTCTGAGCCATCTTTCCTCCTCCGTGAGTCTACGATTTTCCATGGTGCAGTCGAACCGCAAGATAACAATATTTGCAATGGCGATCTGCAAATCAAAATAGAGACACGGTTCAAATCATATCAGTTCAAGACAAAGCATCAGTGAAAGAATACAAAGCATGGGAAACTACACGGCACAACAAGATTTCAGATGGGTACGACGGGTCTACATGTACAATAACACTATTGGCTCTGTTGTGATGCTAGTAATGTGCATGATATGAGAAGTCAATTGTATAAACAATTGAAATTGAAATCAACAGAGCTATTGATAAGAGCAAGCATGTTAAAGAAACATGCGTGAACATACCTTTTGTGCAATTGGAGTTTCGATTGGATCCTTCAATTTAAAAATAAGTTTGTATGAGTAAATACAATGATACAAGAGCAAAGCAGTATGCATAGCAATCATAGTTAAAAAAAGGCGCGCCTAAGCGAGCGCTTAAGTGCGACTAGGCTCTAGGCATTGGTAAAACGCATTGCGCATAACTACGCTTAATCTATGCATAACTGCGCATAAGCATGTGCTTTAGTCAGTAAAGCGCAAGGCGATGGCAAAATGCACAATTAGCGCCTAGCGCTTTTTGAACTATGATAGCAATGGAATTTTAAATTAGAACAGTTGTTCTTGAGTTTAGGCACTTGTTCTACATGAGCAGTCTGATGAAGACGCAAGAATATAGTACTTAAAAATAGAAAATGAGCTCATAGACCTTACCACATTCTTGGTTCGGGACCAAGATCTTGAACAAGGTGTTCCCGATCATCGTCCAATAAATGTGTCTCAGGAGAACGTAAGGGAATTTGATGAGTTTCTTTGCGGTGAAGTGAGTTTTCTTGAGCAATTCGATCTGCCACCAAGCATTCTCAAGATAGCAGAGGTATTAGCACAGGTTACCTCATCCTGAGTTTCCAAAACGGTCCTTCTCTAAAGAGAAAATGGGAAAATTTGCTGTATTATAACCATCATGGAGGTAGGATGTATGGGACAAAGCAAAGTAATTGCCATGAATAACATTACTTACACATAACTCCTTGACAAACACGTGCAACTGGCATTTTCCTTCATCTTTAGTATAATATTTCCAAGATGGGAAGATACGCACATATGATTTAACGACATCAAATGCGATAGATGCTAAACTACGACTAGCTGGTTGTGCTTCCTCCACAGTGAATAGGCGTACTAACCGGTGGAGTTGGGGTTAAATCGTGGTAGTCTTGGCCCTTTGGGCACCGGGAGCTGCCTTACTAACTGCTCTTGTTTGGGAGCTCTGTGGTGGAGATGGTCTTGTGTCAACAGGCTGGGTTACTATCTGCTTTGGGGTTGGGGTTAGATTGGGTGAAGCTGGTTCTCTGTCCATCGCAGAGGGGCTACAATCTGCGAGAGTTTGGGTTATGTGTGGTAGGGCTGGTTCTCGTGCATGTACAATCGGGGTGCTATCTCCACCAAGAGATAGCACTGTTTTATTTGAAGGCTATGTTTTTAGTCCGCTAGATACTGGCATCACCCGCTCCAATTCAAATGGCTGATAAATAGGAAACATAGTTGAATGTACAGACATTGTATGAGAGACAGATGCGACAGATAGTGTGGAAAAAAGAGGACATTAAATACTTGACATGTATATTGTTTAACTAAAACGGATAGCATGACATAATTTCACATATATGATGTCTATCTAAACTGGATAGCATAGCATAACATAATTCAAAGATATGATGAATAACTAAACATGATCGCGTGACATAATTCACCTACATGTTATCTAAGTAATCAGGATCACATCATTTAATTCACATATGTGATTTATATGCTAAACAGAGGGCATTAGATATGATGTCTGAACTAAGAACATGGTGTTGAATATTGTGTATCTGATGTCTAAACTATGCAATGCAAGACACCATATGCATGATATGAGCAGTATAACCGTGCCAAGTTAGAGCATACACCTCGGTGGGGAATAGGACTGGTCATCATCTCTCAATCCATCTCCGAGGAGCTATCGAGACCCAACAAGAGATCTGCTTGGACAGGTAGCATTGTGCTCTCTCAAGGCCTTGTTTTCACTCCAGTTTTTAATCTCCCACCCAAATGGCGATTCACGGAAGAGTAGTTTAATGTACAAACATTGTCGAAAAATGGAAATGTAATGAAGAAAAGGATGGGCAAGATATCATTGAAATATATGATGCCTGGTTAAACAGGATGACATGGCACTGCAAGGCAACATATGCATGATATGACTAACATCATCATGCCAAGGTAGAGCAAACACCTTGGGGGATAAATAGGAGTGGTCAGCGGTGTCTGAATCCGCCTCAGAACAGATATCTTCCTCTGGATTACAATCTGAAGAGGGGTGGGGAGGGTTTGCCATTGAACCCACCATGGAGCGATGTATGCATGACATTGTATTGCCGCGCAAAACTCTTCTCTTTTTCTCTACATGTTCAGCATGACTCTGTACAATATCTGACATGCATATGAAAAAAATATGGTGAGATTATGTAAGGAGAGCATGCAGAAATTTAGAGTGATGGTAACAACCAGTGGATGGATCCAAAAATAATGATAGCAGGCTAATGATTGCTTTAGTTTAATAAAAAGACAGATGATGATTGCTTTACTCTTTGTTTCCCACCCAAGATGAACAACATAGGCATACCCTAGGTGAACCGGATATTAGACAGAGATATTCATTGCTTCCTCGATATGTGCCCCACAACTAATTTAGAACTCAAGTTTGAACATTAATTTGGACCTGACTTGGAGTCCAAGAGGTGAACAGGATGATAAAGTAGCAGGTAGTTTTAAGCAATGCATAACATAAGCAGAAACAAAAGAGTGTGACCTCTCTTGTGGACCCGTGTACTCCTCAGGTTCATCTGCTGAGTCGATGATGGTGATGCCGTTGCGGTGGGTGCCAGCGGCAGGGAAGGAGATCTGAGGTGGCGAAAGATGGTCAGGAGTCATGATGCCTGGTTTGGTGGATGTTTCTGTCGATGGAGCAGCTCAGGTGAGGTGGACGACGTCGCGGCAGGAGCAGGACAAACCACACAAAGTTCCCTTCGACACCTACCATGGCGAAATAATTACATTTCTGTAAGGGATCATTTGGCTTGCATGATTCTAAAAGCAGAGATAGGAAAAACAACGGAATAGGATAGGAATGCACATGGTAAGCAGCATTTGTAAACACAGATTTCATCAACTTGGGTGTTTGGTTTACAGGAATTGGAAGAAGCGAGAGGAATGCAAAGAAACATGGCCAAAATAAAGTGAAACCATATGAAAGCGTGTACAGTTAGAATGTTATTCTGCCACTAATGCACTTGGTCTTGTTTTCATTTATAGGATTTTGAAAAGTAGGTCCAGGTGGATGTTTTGCTTCATTCCTTTCAACAAAATGCATGAATAATTGAATACGAGAGTGCCATTGGAAAATTCCCTATTGCTATGTTTTTCTGTTGAACCAAAATAGCCCTAATGGATCGACATGAATATATAGTAATAAGTGATGCAACAAGTGTACAACCTCGTTGCCGTAGCCGTGTCGACCTCAACATCATTAGGTTGGTTGCTGAAGCAGTTGAGGCAGAGGTGGCTGTCGGAGGTGTCGAGGAAGATCTGAGGAATCTGTAGACGACGTCCAGGGCACTGCTCTGTTGTGATGGATCATTCTATCGTTGGAGCAGCTCCGGTGAGCTGTAAGACGTCAAGGCTGAAGCAGCACAAGACAGACATCATCAATCTCAAGTGGGATTCTAATAGCATCTCCAATAGATGATGTAAAATAGATGTAAAATTTACATCACCAAAAACCACCTGACTACAACATATGAGGTAAAAACTGTTGACTCTGAACTTTACTGTCGAAAATGAATGCATACTGTCGAAACTGAATGCAATGGTAGTAGAGAGGCACTTGACATGTAGTTTAGGGAGGGCCTGCAATTCATCTTCAACCTGCACCCCCCTGAGCCGCCAGCCACCACCGGCCGAACCGCCGGCCCCAGCGCCGCCTCGCCGCCCCGAAACAACTCCCCGCCGCCGGTCCGCCGCCGCCCCGACCAGCCCTCTAGGCCCCCCGCCCCCACCCTGAACCCTAAGATAGATAGTGGGGTACCTCTCCGTGAGCCTCTGTCCTCGCTGCGGGTGGTTCTTCCAGTAACTCCGTGAGCCCCCATCCCAAAATCAATCGACCCAAAAGTCGATTCACCGATGAAGTGTAGATAAATCAGAGCAGACCAACAGACAAAGGCGGGGAGGAGCAGCAGCAGCAGCAGCGAGAGCGAGCGCAGCAGCAGCAGCTAGGCGAAGCGGCGATCGAGCGAGAGCGGCAGCAACAACGGAAAGCGAAGCGAAGAGCGAGCAGCAGCAGCATATCCGGCTGGTATGGACGCCGCCACCGAAGGGGCCTCGCACTGGGGGAGAGCCGCCATGGAGATGTCGCCCGCGGCGCCGGCTTCAAGGTAGCCGCTCCATGGGGGTGCGGGATGGAGCACCATCGGCACCAGGAGGTCGAGTTAAGGAGAAGGTGCGATGCGATGAGTGTGCAACCTCTTTGGTGGCGCCGAGTAGGCCTCGACTTCGTCCAAGGAGTCGGTAAGGATGCAGCGGTTCCGGTGGAGCAGGTTAAGGCGGCGCTGTGGGGATGGAGCATCTGCGATAGACGAGGCGATCGTCGGAGCAGCTCCTTGGAGGTGGAGGACGGGGCGGCTAAACTGGCGGGACAAAGAGATGGACGACGGATCCTCATCCGGGGAGGTGGACGAGGGACGTCGAGTTGTTGCGGTGGACGATGTTGTCGGTGAAGAGGCTCCGGCTGGGCAGTGGTGAGGTGGTGGATGGAGGAGGGCGGGGTTTCGCGGCTGGAGCGGAGAGGTTATGGCGGCCTGGGATTTCGAATGACAAAAAGGAGGCGATGGGAGGGGGTGAACCATGACTTAGGGACGCGCTTGTACAAAATGTAGGGTGTGTTACAAAAGTACCCCCATCGATTTGAACTAGCGGCCCTTCGCTCGAGGTTAGAAGGGGATTTGGCGTGTCGGGATTTGGCAGTGGAGGGACTTTTAAGCGATGTAATTTTAGGATAGCAAGGCGCGAGTTGTGAAGGCGCTAGTTTTGGGAGCACGATATCTGAATTTTCGGGATATAACAAAGCGGGTTGAATTTTAGGGACAAGCCTAACATGTAATATTGTACTTATGCGTACCAAATCAATTCGCACTTCCCTCAACCAAAAGAAAACAAAAAATAAAACTATTCACACCACACAAAGAGAGTCTTGCCCGTTTTACTATAAAAATGCTATTCAAAGCTACTCCCTCCTTCCATCTATATAGGGCCTAATCGTTTTTGATGCTAACTTTGACCAAATATTAGAGCAATAATATATGACATGCAACTTACACAGAGCACACCATTAAATTCGTGCATGAAAGGTTCTTTCAATGATATAATTTTCACATTGTGCATGTCATGTACTATTAATCTTGTCAATAGTCAAAGGCGGTCTTAAAAAACGCATTACGCCCTATATAGATGGAAGAAGGGAGTATGAATCCATGTTATGTCCAATTAATTTTTTTCGCTCACTTGCTGTATAATGCATGTAACCTACTCATACCAACATTTTAGTGCGTTCCAAATGTCTATACTAGCGCTGCAATTCGAACTGAATTTGAATTTGTTTCTCTATTCCAATAAGAATCTACAATCATGATTGTTGCCAACTTCAACCATCATTCGTGTATTACCTTAATAAAACACCACATGATTACTATAGAGATAGATATGAACTATGTGTACTACATGAACTCGAATTCTATTTTTTGAATACACTTGATGTTTATTCCAAATAATAGTAAATTTGATGTACTAACTATATATTCATAATCTAAACCATGTTCCATACGTACACCATGTTTATCACACATAGTATAGTGCCCTCCCCCAACATTATGACAAGTATTTAGACCGGAGCTGCAAAAGCCACACATTAGCCCAAATTATGATTAATGTTCTATATATTATACGTAGTACTAGCAAGATGCCCATGCATTCCACAGAACATCAACATGATCAAGGGGAGGCCTAATTTGCAAATATGGAGAGGGGTGTGGGTACCTTTTTTTAAAATTGCCATAGTTTCCTTCCTATTAAATGATATATAATCGGACGACCTATATTGCAGGATGGCAAGCACACCATCATCAACAACTCCGTTTTTTATAAGAGTAGAGATAAAATATATTATATGTAGTATAACATGTTCATAACCACACCATGTGTATCACCCTTATATATATTCACACATGCGTCGGTTTAAAACACTATGATAAATTCTTCAAATATCCGAATTCGCTTTTTATAATGAAGTATGATCTCTATTCGTCTTTTACACCCACACAGTCCTCTTATATTCGTAGCTAGCGCTAACTTTCTCTCATGCATGCACACGCCCGCATCCCTCTCACCCTCCCTCAGCATTATCTAGCTCCATCGTGCAAATTCGTCTTTTCACTTTAGGTCGTTCACCCACGGTGTGTGTAGCCCCCCAGCTCCTTCTTTACGGCACACATCGATCGATATGCCTCTCTAGCCAGGTGTGCCTAGCACAAACACAAGCTTCCCCTCTTCTCTTATCACCGTCCATGCCTTACTCCCACCACTCTTTTCATCAATCTCGTACTCGCACACTCCTTCCCCCTCGATATAGTATGACTCTCGCACCACCTCCTAGATGCATCCCTCTCTCTCTCTATCCTTCTCCCCGTGCCTCATTTGCTTCTAACACACACATGCATGTATACCGATCGATCTCCCAACATATACCTATGTCGACTTTAACTATTCCCGCCATCGATCGACGTACCTCACAAGTTATGTCTCTCCTTTCTCTGACAACGGACGATTGATCTTCCTAGGTAGTTACGTCTGCTTACCACAGCCATATCATCCCCCCTCATCATTCGTGCATGACTCCTGACCCGTCTCTCACACGCATGTGCACAGACAGGCAGCCATCCCCTCTCTTATTGATATTGCATGCGTGCCCTCCGGTTGTCTAGCAAGCCTATCCCACCATTTGTTAGAAGCAACTCCACTACCACCCCCTCCAACACTCTAGCTCTGTCTCTCTCCCAACCTTATTAATCTCCTACACATATGCATGGATGTCGATCGATCTCCCCTAATACATGAGGTAGATCGATCTCCCTTAATACATGAGGTAGGCCTCTCACCTCCTCCACACATATACCAGCCATTGTACCTCTATAGTTAATTAGGCCTCCCCCCCCCCCACCACACACCGATAGTCGAGCGCTGTAGGTTGGTATCCATCCACAGAGACCAACTGCACCTATCCCCTCTCACATTCCAGTAGGCCAGCCACTCTATATCTTTGACGTGGGCACACACAAATTCGATGGCACTCTTTATCGATCGGCACAAGACACACACACACATCATCCCTCTCTTGATTCTATGGACACCTCAAGCCGATGATACCTCCACTCTCTTCTCGTGGATTGCCCCTCTATATATATGATATATCCAGGACTCTATTTCACACACATTGCATATGTTACATTTTTGATTGACCCCCCAAAAAAAAACTCTCACGAACTCACACACTATATCTCTCTACGTTTGTATCTCTCTCACACAACCCCACGTAGGTGGTGTACGTATACAAGAAGAGAATAGGTGCACCGTGCACGTACTCACGCTTCGTGCCCAGCCACACTCGCGCGCGTACACGGTGGAGCTTATTTCTGTAATAAATGGCGGCCCACGTGCTAATTTGAACGCGTGTAGCGGTTGTTTACCTACGGAGGTCGTGTACCACGCATGCACGAAACAAAGCTCGACTTGATGCATTGGCGCGTTATTTTTAAATAAAGTTATATCGCTCAATGGCACGTACATAGAATATAAAACACGATTTTTATGGAGAAAAAGGTGGTCCGCTCCACTATATACAATGGAGCTTGACTGCCTGGTTTGTCTCTCTTCAGAGTATCTCACACAAGGTTGCGGTGGCCTCTCTCTCTCTCTCTCTCTCTCTCTCTCTCTCTCTCTCTCTCTCTCTCTCTCTCTCTCTCTCTCTCTCTCTCTCTCGCGTTGGTCCTTGATCGGTGCATCCGTCCTTGGCCGCTTGATCGTTCACCGTTTGATGGCAGCACGCGTCGATCTGCGGTACACGTCGTTCTCCCTGACCAAGCTCCGGCGCGGTAGGGCCTACGCCGCCTGCTCGTTGCCGTAGTATGGCCATACTCCGCCCGCCGCCGCTCACCTAGTTACATCCCGACGACCTCCAGGTATCCCCTCCGGCCTTGCTTCACTTCCCGTCTTCCCACGTCGCTGCATGTGGATCTTCCATAGTTCTTTGCCCAAAACATAGCTCGTCCGGCGTACTTTCCATATTGCAATCTCGTCCTCACACCGTTTTAGACAAACACAACCATGTTGTTATCTTCCCTTAGGACAAGGAATATTCTTGTTTTTTGTCGTCGCATGTGTCATCAACTGTTATTGGCCAGTAATTGTTTCCTTTCTACCTCTTTTTTGCAAACAGGGCTATCCATTTCACCTCGTTGCTATTGCGACCTTTTGGTGAACTGCACAAATCACTTTTTTCTTAAGTGTGTTTTGTGCAGTTGTACTAAAATGTCACACGGGCAACGTCTCTACATTTCAAAGGCGTTGCACAAAGGGAGATTGGTTTTGCTCTATCCTCCTCATCCAACTCCGAGCCTAATCTTCTCCAACTAGTTAGTCTTAAGAGAGAATGCAAAGGTGACCGACTTCTATTTGTGTGTTTATTGTTTCATCAGCAGTCCTCTATTATTGTAATCACACTTAATATCTTTGGAACAGGGATGCTACGCTCTATTTTAGTGGAACTGCCCAAAATGATCGGAATGTTGCATGCTCCAGATAGCTACTTTTTTTCCCAACATGCCTTGTTGATTTAGACAGAGCTGGGGGGACGTTGCTGCCAATGAAAGCATGGATCAATTTTAATTTAACACCTTCTCACAACTTTGTCTTCAGTTGTGATGTAAATATTAGCTCTGGTCTGCTAATAATTGAGATGCATTAGCAAGGAAGTTAGTTTTTTATTGTTTCCGAAAGACCATCAATGGCAAGACACACGAAACAAAAGCTAAAAGCTCACACCATTGTACAATTTCATGTCGCTAGAAAATTATTTGTATAGTACGTCAATTATGTAAACAAATGCTGGAAGCTTGATAGCATTGTCAGAAGCCTCTTCGGCATCCGGGTCCATGTGCCATGCACAAAATTATACTCCTTCGTTCCTAAATATTTATCTTTTTACAAATTTCAAATGGGCATATTTTAGAGTGTAAATTCACTCATTTTGCTTCGTATGTGTATGCTACGTCTCAAGCTTGCGTTGGTTTTCCTCGAAGAGGAGGGGATGATGCAGCACAGTAGCGTAAGTATTTCCCTCGGTTTTTGAGAACCAAGTATCAATCCAAGAGGAGGCCACGCAAAGTCCCTCGTACCTGCACAAAGCGATAGCTACTACAACCAACGCGATTAGGGGTTGTCAATCCTTCACGGTCACTTACGATAGTGAGATCTGATAGAGATAATATTTTTGGTATTTTTGGTATAAATATGCAAAGTAAAAAGTAAAAGCAAAGCAAGTAAATAAAGTGATGCAGATTGATATGATGAGAATAGACCCGGGGGCCATAGGTTTCACTAGTGGCTTCTCTCAAGAGCATAGATATTCTACGGTGGGTGAACAAATTACTATTGAGCAATTGACAGAATTGAGCATAGTTATGAGGTTATCCAGGCAATGATCATGTATATAGGCATCACGTCCGTGACAAGTAGACCGAAGCGATTCTGCATCTACTACTATTACTCCACTCATCGACCGCTATCCAAAGATGCATCTAGAGTATTAAGTTAAAAACAGAGTAGCGCCTTAAGCAAGATGACATGATGTAGAGGAATAAATTCATGCAATATGATAAATATCCCATCTTGTTATCCTCGATGGCAACAATACAATATGTGCCTTGCAACCCTTTACATCCTTTGGGGTAAGGACACCGCAAGATTGAACCCAAAGCTAAGCACTTATCCCATTGCAAGAACTACCAATCTAGTTGGCCAAACCAAATGGATAATTCGAAGAGACTTGCAAAGATAACTTAATCATACATAAAAGAATTCAGAAAAGAATCAAATATTCTCCATAGATAAGTTGGATCATAAACCCACAATTCATCGCTCTCAACAAACACATCGCAAAAAGAAGATTACATCGAATAGATCTCCACGAGAGAGGGGGAGAACATTGTATTGAGATCCAAAAGAGAGAAGAAGCCATCTAGCTACTAGCTATGGACCCGAAGGTCTGAAGTAAACTACTCACACTTCATCGGAGGGGCTATGGTGATGATGTAAAGCCCTCCATGGTGGATGCCCCCTCCGTGAGCTCAAACAGGCCCCAAGATGGGATCTCGTGGATCTGAGGAAGTTGCGGCGGTGGAATTAGGTTTTGGCTCCGTCCCGATTTGTTGAAGTGCGTAGGTATATAGGAGGAAGGAGTGCGTCGGTGGAGCGTCGGGGCCCACGAGGCGGGGGCGCGCCGGGGAGGGCACGCCCCCACCTCGTGACCGCCTCTGCACTCCACAGGTAGGGTCCAAGTCTCTGGATCACGTTCGGTGAGAAGATCACGTTCGAAGGTTTCATTCCGTTTGGACTCCGTTTGATATTCCGTTTCTTGAAACACCAAATAGGCAAAAAACAGCAATTACAGGCTGGGCCTCCGGTTAATAGGTTAGTCCCAAAATAATATAAAAGTGGAAAATAAAGCCCATTATAGTCCAAAACAATAGATAAAGTAGCATGGAGCAATCAAAAATTATAGATACGTTGGAGACGTATCGGGCATCCCCAAGCTTAATTCACCTGCGTCCTCGAGTAATGTAAATGATAAAAAGAGAATTTTTGATGCAGAGTGATACTTTGGCATAATTTCAATGTAAATCTTCTTAATTGTGATATGAATACTCATATCCGAAAGATTCAAGACAAAAGTTCATATTGACATAAAAATAATAATACTTCAAGCATACTAATCAAAATAATTATGTCATCTCAAAATAACATGGCCAAAGAAAGTTCATCCCTACAAAATCATATAGTTAGGCTATGCTTCATTTTCGTCACACAAAGATGTTCCCAACTTCTATACCCCCGATGACAAGCCAAGCAATTGTTTCGTACTTAAATAATCTCAAACTTTTTCAACCTTCACGCAATACATGAGCGTGAGCCATGGATATAGCACTACGGGTGGAATAGAGTATGATGATGGGGATTGTGTGGAGAAGACAAAAAAGGAGAAAGTCTCACATTGACAAGGATAATCAACGGGCTATGGAGAAGCCCATAAATTGATGTCAAGATGAGGAGTAGGGATTGCCATGCAACGGATGCACTGGAGCTATGAATGCTCAACAAAAGAAAACTAGTGGGTGTGCATCCAACTTGCTTGCTCATGAAGACCTAGGGCATTTGAGGAATCCCATCGTAGGAATATACAAGCCAAGTTCTATAATCAAAAATTCCCACTAGTATGAAAACGACAACTTATGAGATTCACTATATGAAAAACATGGTGCTACTTTGAAGCACAATATATGAGACTCACTACATGAAGAACGAGGTGCTACTTTGAAGCACAAAATATGAGACTCATTACATGAAGAACATGGTGCTACTTTGAAGCACAAGTGTGGAAAAAGAGATAGTAGCATTGCCCATTTCTTTTTTTTGGGCCTTTCTTTTTTTATTTTGGCCTCTCTCTTTTTTTTATTTGGGCAATGCTCTAATAATGATGATCATCTGTCACGCCCAATATGCGACCCTATCCAAAAGGAACTCGACGGTCCCACCAAGGATAGACCCGCATATTGAAACGCTTTTGCAAGGTGGATATCATTACATCAACATTACATAATAGATGGGGATACATACATAAGGCACAAATGCCACAAGAATACATCAACATCAAATACAAGAGATCAACATCCGACTACGGATGAAACCTAAACAGAAACTCAAACGACATCCACCACTGCTAGCCCAGGCTGCCGACCGGAACCTATCCCACGAGCGAAGAAGAAGCGGAAGAACTCCAACACAAGCAAACATCGCTCTCGCGTCATGATCATCGCAAATCTGTACACTGCAATGGCGGTGTAGTAATCATGAGCCACGAGGACTCAGCAATCCCATTACCATGGGTATCAAGACTAGCAAAGCTTAATGGGAAAGGAGGGTAAAGTGGTGAGGTTGCAGCAGCGACTAAGCATATATGGTGGCTAACATACGCAAATGAGAGCGAGAAGAGAAACAAAGGAACGGTCGTCAACTAGTAATGATCAAGAAGTGATCACGAACTCCTACTTACGTCGGACATAACCCGAAACCGTGTTCTCCTCTCGATCAACCCGAAAAGAGACCATCACGATTTACGCTTTACGGTTGGTGTATTTTAGAAGAGTTCACTTCAAGTTTACTACAACCGGATATCAACAAATTCCCATCGCCACATAACCGCGGCACGACTCTCGAAAGTTTATACCTGCAGGGTGTCCCAACTTAGCCCATGATAAGCTCTCGCAATCAACGAAGGATATTCCTTCTCCCGGAAGACCCGATCGGTCTCGAATCCGGCTACAAGACATTTCGACGAAATATAAACAAGACCAGCAAGACCTCCCGGTGTCGACACCCGGATAGTAGCCACAGATCTCGTCTCAGCCCACGACCGGATGAACACTACGTACGGCAACCGACGATACCCCAAGTTGCCTAGGGGCGGCACCGCAAGTGGCTGTGGTTTGGACCAACACTTAGACAAGCATTGGCCCGGGGGGCTGAATAAAGATGACCCTTGGGTAAATTACTCCCAAGGGAAATGTAGGTGGTGGTGAGGCAAATGGTAAAACCAATGTTGGGCCTTGCTGGAGGAGTCTTATTCAAAGCGAACTGTCAAGGGGGTCCCATAAATCACCCGAAGGGACGCAAAATCCGGGAACATAACACCGATATGACGGAAACTAGGGCGGCAAGAGTGGAACAAAACACCAGGCATAAGGCCAAGCCTTCCACCCTTTACCAAGTGTATAGATGCATTAATAATATAAGATATATTGTGATATCCCAACAAGTAAACATGTTCCAACAAGGAACAACATCTCCATGTTCCAACAAGGAACAAACTTCATCTTCACCTGCAACTAACAACGCTATAAGAGGGGCTGAGCAAAGCGGTAACATAGCCAAACAACGGTTTGCTAGGAAGGGTGCAAAAGGTTAGAGGCTGACATGGCAATTTGGGATGGCTTGATAAACAGGTGATAGGTAGCGCAGCATAGCGATAGAACGAAGCAACTAGCATAGCAATGATAGTAGTGAGATCCAAGGTGACGGTCATCTTGCCTGAAATCCCGCTAGGAAGAAGAACGAGTCCATGAAGAAGATGAAGCCATGAAGACGAACCAAGCGTAGACGAACGAATCCTCACGATCGCAACGAAACGGGAACTATCGAGAAGAAGCACACAACATGGTAAACACACCACACATGAACAAGGCATGATGCACAACAAGCATGATGCATGACAAAGCTACCTGAAGCTACTCATGGCAAGAGATGATGCAAACAAGAGCAACACATCAAAGCAAGTTTAAATGAGGCCGGAAACAACATATAACAATTCCGGTAAGTCCTCATATGCAAATTTCGAAATTGGTCCAGATCTGAATAAACCTTATGTTCAAGTTGTTAAACAGCAAGTTAAGATGCACCGCGATGATCTACACGAAATTCTAGTCAAGTTACATATAAAGTTCATTTAATTCGGAGCTACGGCCTAGAAGATATGAGCAAAACAAGCTAAGCATGGCATTGATGCCAAATGCATACAAACATCAAGAAAACACCTCAAAACATGGATGCAACATGATAATATGAAGCTACATGCAAAATCAAGCAAGTTTCATATAGAGCACACTCAAAACGGAGCAACGGTTCAACACATACACATGAAACAAGTTATAGCAACAATCTGTCCAAAACAGCAACTAGGCATATTGCAAGCATCAAAACACTAAGCTACAGCATCTCAACGTGAAAACAAAAGGCATGGGTATGATGTACAGGTAAATCATGACAAAACATGAACACTGAGCTATCTCCAGAAATCACTAGAACATGCTCAAAAACACATGGCAAGATTGCAAATAATAACAGTTTCAGACTTATCAGGAAATAACATCAGGTTGCAATGTTTAGAGCTATCAAACAACATGTTACAGGAACTTATCATGGCAAACAAAGGCATGGCATGAATCTAATAAATGCATAGAACAAAAGTACCTTACTGACCATTAGCCAAAAAAGGCACAGAAAATATGATGGCACCCATGTAAACATGGCAAGTTATATTACAGATTCATACATGGCAGGAACAACAATAAGTAGATATGTTGGTGAGCTTGAACCACTCACCACAGAGCAATACATGGCATGGCAAGGCAACTCACAGTAGGAAGACATGGCATATAAGCTATACATGGCAAGAACAACATCATAGCATGCAAGGATCAACTACAACAACCTTGGCAAAATTGAATAACATGTAAACAATCTGCCAGGAAACATTTTATAGCAAAAGTAGAGCTCGATTGACTCAAGCTATGGCACTCCATAATTGCAAACAAGGGCATGGATGGATAGAGCACAACCATATGTTTAAAACATCCTTACTGAAGTATCTCAAAATATGCATGGATCTCTCGGTAGCATCAAGTTTACATGGTATAAAAATATCAGCAGAACAGGGGCTGAAATCAGCAACATCATGAAGCCTAGTTTGCATGCTTGTGCTAGTCACCACAGAGATCACAAAAATACATGGCATACACCCCTGTAAAGATGGCATGGCATATTACAAAACACATGTAGGACTCAAGTCCATAGGATGCACACATCAATCATGGCAAAAATGACAAAAGTGCATGTTCTGATAAGAATCTGAAACTAACATCACATAGCCCTCTTCTAACAGCATTTCGGGCATCAAGATGAGCTCAAATGAAAATGATGCAATGAGATGAAATGATGTACTTGTCGAGACTAACAGTTTGACATATTACACGCACGAAACGGAGCTACGGATGCATAGATATGATGGCATGAACATGGCATGATAATGACAAAAATCTGGGACTTAGGGATTTTCGGGGGGTCAACCTCGTTTGCACGGACTTCGATGCAGGCCGGAGTTGCTCGCCGGAGATGACGGAGATGACGTCGGGGAGGGCCGGAGATGGCGGATCCGGCGAGGAGAAGCCCGGATCCGGCCGGGGCGAGCCGGAGGGCGACGAGGGAGGCCGGAGGCGGGCGCGGCGCGGCGGCGATGTATGGCAGGCCGGCGGCGGCGGCGGCCGCGCCGCGACGGGCGCGCGCGACCGAGCCGGCGCGGCGGCGGTCGGGCTGGCTGCGCGCGGCGAGCGCGGCGGCGCACCAGCGCGGGCGGCGGCCACGGCGGCGGAGATCCAGGCAGCAGCGCGCAGACGGCGGCGGCGGCGAGGCGCAGGCGCCCGGGCGGTCGTGGCTGCTGCGGCGGCGGCTTGGCCGGAGGGCCCAGACGGCATGCGGGCTTCGGCGGCGGCGGCGCGCGCGCCACGGCAGCTCGGGTTGGACGCGGGGCGGGCGATGACGTGGCGAGGCGGATTGGCGGGCGGCGTGTCCGGCGGACATGTCCGGCGGATGGACATGTCCATGGCGCGAGGAGGAAAACTACTAGGGTTTGAGGGGTTTGACCTGCGAATTTCGGGGATCACATATATATAGGTAGAGGAGCTAGGAGAGTCCAAATGAGGAGCGGTTTTCGCCACGCGATCGTGATCGAACGACCGAGAGCATGGAGGGGAGTTTGCTGGGATTTGGGCCACTTTGAAAGGGGTGTTGGGCTGCACACAAAGAGGCTTTAACGGTTACCCGGTTAACCGTTGGAGTATAAACGACCTCAAATGGCACGAAACTTGACAGCGGTCTACGGTGCTATACCAAGGCCGCTTGACAAACCTCGGTCCATTCCGAGAATGTTTAATACTCGCACAAGAAAAGAGGTAAAAGGGGGCGCCGGGAGACATAAGAGTGCCGGATTGCAAAACGGACAACGGGAAAAATGCTCGGATGCATGAGACGAACACGTATGCAAAATGAAATGCACATGATGACATGATATGAAATGCAGATGATGACATGGCAAAGAGAGACACGCAAGCACATGACATGGCAAAGACGGCGAATAACTGAAGGACACCTGGCGCGTCGAATCCGGGGCGTTACATCATCACACTTCTATTGATTACAACATGAGGATTACAACTCGAAACTAGAACAAGGTATGACTCTATATGAATGCCTCCGGCGGTGTACCGGGATGGTACAATGAATCAAGAGTGACATGTATGAAAAATAATGCATGGTGGCTTTACCACAAATACGATGTCAACTACATGATCATGCAATGGCAATATGACAAAAGTAATGTATGTCATAATAATGATGAACGGAACGATGGAAAGTTGCATGGCAATATATCTCAGAATGGCTATGGAGATGCCATAATAGGTAGGTATGGTGGCTGTTTTGAGGAAGATATAGGGAGGTTTATGTGTGATAGAGCGTATCGTATCACGGGGTTTGGATGCACCGGCGAAGTTTGCGCCAACTCTCTATATGAGAAAGGGCAATGCACGGTACCGAAGAGGCTAGCAATGGCGGAAAAGTAAGAGTGCATATAATCCATGGACTCAACATTAGTCAAAAGAACTCATATACTTATTGCAAAAATTTAGAAGTCGTAAAAAATCAAGTACTACACGCATGCTCCTAGGGGGATAGATTGGTAGGAAAAGACCATCGCTCGTCCCCGACCGCCACTCATAAGGATGCACAAGCTAGGTACACTTCATGCTTCAAATTTGTTACACAACTTTAACCATACGTGCATGCTACGGGATTTACTAACTTCAACACAAGCATTTCTCAAATTCACAACTACTCAACTAGCATGACTTTGATATTATCACCTCCATATCTCAAAACAATTATCAAGCATCAAACTTATCTTAGTATTCAACGCACTCAAAAGAAAGTTTCACATATCTTGAACACCAAGTATATTGACATTAAGCAAATTACCATGCTATTAACGACTCTCAAAATAACCTAAGTGAAGCATGAGAGATCAAGTTTCTTTAAAACAAATCCACCACCGTGCTCTAAAAGATCTAAGTGAAGCACTAGAGCAAAAATTATCAAGCTCAAAAGATATAAGTGAAGCACTATGAGCAAAAACTATCAAGCTCAAAAGATATAAGTGAAGCACATAGAGTGTTCTATCAAATCCTAATTCATATATGGCTCTCTCAGAAGGTTTGTACAGCAAGTACGATTGTGGTAAACTAACAAGCAAAGACTCAAATAATACAAGACGCTCCAAGCAAAACACATATCATGTTGGTGAATAAAAATATAGCTCCAAGTAAATTACCGATGGAAGTGGATTTAAAGAGGGATGCCTTCCGGGCATCCCCAAGCTTTAATTTTGGTGTCCTTGGATTATCTTGGGGTGCCATGGGCATCCCCAAGCTTAGGCTCTTGCCACTCCTTGTTCCATAATCCATCAAAAGAATTCACCCAAAACTTGAAAACTTCACAACACAAAACTCAATAGAAATCTCGTGAGCTCCGTTAGAGAAAGAAAACAAAAGACTACTTTAAGGTACTGTAATGAACTCATTTTTTATTTATATTGGTATTAAACCTACTGTATTCCAACTTCTCTATGGATTGTAAACTATTTTACTTACCATAGATTCATCAAAATAAGCAAACAACACACGCAAAACAGAATCTGTCAAAAACAGAACAGTCTGTAGTAATCTGTAACTAACGCAAACTTCTGGAACCCAAAAAATTCTACCAAAATTATACGACCTGGACAATTTGTTTATTGATCAGCATCAATTGGAATCAGTATTTTATCACGTTCTGGTGATTTTAACAATTCGGGCACTGAGCACAAAGATTTTGGAAATTACAGCAAGATCAAATAACTACCATCCAAGAAGATCCAATAGGTCCAACTTGGCGCAAACACTAATTAAAAGATAAAACCACATCTAAACAGAGGCTAGATGGATTATTTATTCCTAAACAGAACCAAAAACAAAAAACACAAAATAAAATTGGGTTGCCTCCCAACAAGCGCTATCGTTTAACGCCCCTAGCTATGCATAAAAAACAAGGATAGATCTAGGTATTGCCATCTTTTCTAGGCAATCCATAAGTGGCTCTCATGATAGATTCATATGGTACTTTTATTTTCTTTCTAGGAAAGTGTTTCATGCCTTTCTTTAATGGAAATTGGAATCTAATATTCCCTTCCTTCATATCAATAATTGCACCAATCGTTCTAAGGAAAGGTCTACCAAGAATAATAGGACATGAAGGATTGCAATCTATATCAAGAACGATAAAATATACGGGCACATAATTCCTATTTGCAACAATAAGAACATCATTAATTCTTCCCATAGGCTTTTTAATAGTGGAATCCGCAAGATGCAAGTTTAGAGAGCAATCATAGAAATCACGGAAATCTAGCAAATCACACAAAGTTTTGGGAATAGTAGAGACACTAGCACCCAAATCACACAAAGAATGAAACTCATAATTTTTAATTTTAATTTTGATAGTAGGTTCCCACTCATCATGGAATTTCCTAGGGATAGAAATTTTCAACTCAAGCTTTTCTTCATAAGATTGCATCAAGGCATCAACAATGTGTTCGGTAAAAGCCTTATTTTGACTATAAGCATGAGGAGAATTTAACACGGATTGCAACAAGGAAATACAATCAATTAAAGAGCAATTTTCATAATTAAATTCCTTAAGATCCAATATAGTGGGTTTAGCAACATCTAGATTTCTATTTCTTTCAATCCCACTTTTATCAATTTCATCATTAAGATCTAAAAACTCCGAATTCTTGGAACGCCTTCTAGGTAGAGGAAGATCATATTCAGTTTCATAAAGATTCATATTGCTAAACAAAGATTTAATAGGGGACGTATCAATAACTTTTAGATCTTCATCTTGATTTTCATAGGAATTAGAAGAACACGCTTTAATAAAGGCATCTTTGGAAGCACGCATCCTAGCGGTTCTTTTTTTGCACTCATCAATGGAAATTCTCATAGCTTTGAGAGACTCATTGATATCATGCTTAGGAGTAATAGATCTAAGCTTTAAAGAATCAACATCAAGAGAAATTCTATCAACTTTCCTAGCCAAATCATCAATTTTAAGTAATTTCTCTTCAAGCAAAGCATTAAAATTCTTTCGTGAATTCATAAATCTTCAATACTACTCTCAAATTCAGAGGGCATCTTATTAAAATTTCCATAAGAGTTGTTGTAGGAATTTCCATAATTATTAGAAGGATTATTAGGATAAGGCCTAGGATTAAATTTCCCTCTATACGCGTTGTTTGCAAAACTATTCCTACCAAAAAAATTCACATCCATAGATTCATTATTATTCTCAATCAAGGTAGACAAAGGAATATCATTAGGATCAGAAGAAACACTCTTAGTAAATAACTTCATAAGTTCATCCATCTTTCCACTCAAAACATTGATTTCTTCTATAGCATGCACTTTTTTATTAGTAGATCTTTCAGTATGCCATTGAGAATAATTAACCATAATATTATCTAGGAGTTTAGTAGCATATCCTAAAGTGATTTCCATAAAAGTGCCTCCCGTGGCCGAATCTAAAAGATTTCTAGAAGCAAAATTCAATCCGGCATAAAAAAATTGCATAATCATCCACAAGTTCAAACCATGAGTAGGACAATTACGTATCATTAATTTCATTCTCTCCCAAGCTTGTGCAACATGTTCATGATCAAGTTGCTTAAAATTCATAATATCGTTCCTAAGAGAGATAATCTTAGCGGGAGGAAAATACTTAGAGATAAAAGCATCTTTGCACTTGTTCCAAGAATCAATACTATTTTTAGGCAAAGATGAAAACCACGCTTTAGCACGATCTCTAAGCGAAAAAGGAAATAGCTTCAATTTAACGACATCATTATCGACATCTTTTTTCTTTTGCATATCACATAAATCAATGAAGCTATTCAGATGAGTAGCGGCATCTTCACTAGGAAGGCCGGCGAATTGATCTTTCATAACAAGATTCAACAAAGCAGTATTGATTTCACAAGATTCAGTATTGGCAAGAGGAGCAATCAGAGTGCTAAGGAAATCATTATTATTGGTATTGGTGAAGCCACACAATTTGGTGGCATCTTGAGCCATCGCGACGAACAAGCAAACTAACACACGAGCAAACAAAAAGCAAAGGGAAAAAGAGGAGGAGATTGGGAAAGAGAGGGCGAATAAAACGGCAAGGGTGAAGTGGGGGAGAGGAAAACAAGAGGCAAATGGCAAATAATGTAATGCGAGAGATAGGGATTGTGATGGGTACTTGGTATGTTGACTTTTTTGCGTAAGCCTCCCCGGCAACGGCGCCAGAAATCCTTCTTGCTACGTCTCGAGCTTGCGTTGGTTTTCCCCGGAGAGGAGGGGATGATGCATCACAGTAGCGTAAGTATTTTTCCTCAGTTTTTGAGAACCAAGGTATCAATCCAGTAGGAGGCCACGCGCAAGTCCCTCGTACCTGCACAAAACGATAGCTACTTGCAACCAACGCGATTAGGGGTTGTCAATCCCTTCACGGTCACTTACGAGAGTGAGATCTGATAGAGATAATATTTTTGGTATAAAGATGCAAAGTAAAAATTAAAAGCAAAGCAAGTAAATAAAGTGATGCAGATTGATATGATGAGAATAGACCCGGGGGTCATAGGTTTCACTAGTGGCTTCTCTCAAGAGCATAGATATTCTACGGTGGGTGAACAAATTACTGTTGAGCAATTGACAGAATTGAGCATAGTTATGAGGTTATCGAGCAATGATCATGTATATAGGCATCACGTCCGTGACAAGTAGACCAAACGATTACGCATCTACTACTATTACTCCACTCATCGACCGCTATCCAAAGCATGCATCTAGAGTATTAAGTTAAAAAGAGTAACGCCTTAAGCAAGATGACATGATGTAGAGGAATAAATTCATGCAATATTATAAATACCCCATCTTGTTATCCTTGATGGCAACAATACAATACGTGCCTTGCAACCCTTTCTATCACTGGGTAAGGACACCGCAAGATTGAACCCAGAGCTAAGCACTTCTCCCATTGCAAGAACTACCAATCTAGTTGGCCAAACCAAACGGATAATTCGAAGAGACTTGCAAAGATAACTTAATCATACATAAAATAATTCAGAAAAGAATCAAATATTTTCCATAGATAAGCTGGATCATAAACCCACAATTCATCGGTCTCAACAGACACACCGCAAAAAGAAGATTACATCGAATAGATCTTCACGAGAGAGGGGGGGAATATTGTATTGAGATCCAAAAAGAGATAAGAAGCCATCTAGCTACTAGCTATGGACCCGAAGGTCTGAAGTAAACTACTCACACTTCATCGGAGGGGCTATGGTGATGATGTAGAAGCCCTCCGTGGTGGATGCCCCCTCCGTGAGCTCCTAACAGGCCCCAAGATGGGATATCGTGGATACAGGAAGTTGTGGCGGTGGAATTAGGTTTTGGCTCCGTCCCGATCTGTTGGGGTACGTAGGTATATATAGGAGGAAGAATGCGTCGATGGGCGTCGGGGGCCCACGAGGCGGGCGCGCCTGGGGAGGCGCGCCCCACCTCGTGACCGCCTCGGCACTCTTTGGAGTAGGGTCCAAGTCTCTGGATCACGTTCGGTGAGAAGATCACGTTCGAAGGTTTCATTCCGTTTGGACTCCGTTTGATATTCCGTTTCTTGAAACACCAAATAGGCAAAAACAGCAATTCAGGCTGGGCCTCCGGTTAATAGGTTAGTCCCAAAATAATATAAAAGTGGAAAATAAAGCCCATTATAGTCCAAAACAATAGATAAAGTAGCATGGAACAATAAAAAATTATAAATACGTTGGAGACGTATCAATGTACTCCCTTCGTTCGTAAATATTTGTCTTTCTAGAGATTTCAACAAGTGACTACATACGGAGCAAAATGAGTGAATCTACACTCTAAAATATGTCTATATACATCCATATGTAGTAGTCCATTTGAATCTCTAAAAAGACAAATATTTGAGTAGTCACTCGTTGAAATCTCTAGAAACACAAATACTCCGGAGTATATTTAAGAACCGAGGGGGTAGTGCACAACCGCATGGGAGACTCAGCCCGGTCGTTGCGCCGCATTAATAGTGAGTAATGAGCAGTCAAATCATAAGCCCCACCTTTCCCGCTGTAAGTTGCTCGGAAGAAGCAACCATCAATACGCTCTTCTTTGAATCCGCTCATACTACTCCATACGTCATTGTTTATAGAGCGCGCTTCAGAAAAAGAAAAAATCTCTGGGAACAAGGCGACTAGCGATCAGCCTGAAAAATAGCATTGGAAGTTATAGCACGGCATCTATTACTAGAGGAAATAATGCGTACACACATGCATGCAGTGCTTCCACCCCGGGTACACACAAGCATGCACTTACTCCACTACGTAGTACATCGAGAGAAAATTGTGGACTTGATTGCAGTTACCACGCCCTAATTAATTTAGCATTAAACCAAATACGTCTAAAGTCTCTCTGGTGGTGGAAAAGCATTGAGAGAAATGCATCATAATGAAGCGTGCCCTGTAAACTGTGACGGAGGGAGGAGGAATATGAAGGTGCAAAACCAAGTACGCGTATGGCCAGTCGGTCAACGCACCTCCTCTTGGCATATCACTGACATGTGAGACCGGAGTGTGAGCAAACCGATCTCAATTGATGGCAAAATGGCCACCCCGCTGTTCCTTGAGAGAGACGAGGAGCAAGAACACACAGACGGGCTTGCACGAAGGCCAAGATATATTCGAGCATGGTTGATCGATATCATCATTACATGTTGGGCTACCGTTTTCCGCCCTTCTCCAGAATAAATGTGTACTTTATCAGAGATTAAAAAAATAAGAGTACAGACGCTCCACCATGTGGTTCTAGTAGTAGTACTACTACTCGTACTACTAAACCTTGCGCTTGGCTCTTCGCCTCTTTGTGAAGTCGAACAATGATAGTACTCCACATGTTCGGTACTACAGTGTATGCCTCTGGCAATCTGACACCAAATGAACTGATGCATGTCCACCGCCTGAGCGGGGGTAAGTTGCATTAGTCAAAAGGCGTAAGCGAGCTTCACCTTGTCCTGCAAGCTTCTCCTCGTTGTGCGAGTTGACGGGACACACCAAAAAGTACTGCTAGTCCATACTCCCTCCTTTCCGGTTAATATGGCTTAATCTTTTTTGCGGGTAAATGAGAGTGCTTTATTCATATATAAGCATTCTTAGGACGATCAGCCAAGACACTGGTCACTAGGAAGTGAGGTACCCCGCAAATAAAGAAGTAGGAAGCGAGGTGTTTCATCAAGCCAGCTCTCGGCCACATTCAAAGTGCAGCAAGCACGGTTCGCACAAATTATAGGTGTTTCCGAGCGCTCCTATTTGTAACAGGATATGATCCAGAATTAAGCGAGAATTGTGGCGAGTGTTCCATGCAATCAGCTTCCATTATCACATGCGAGAACCCTCAAAGAGAACCAAATGTGTTGAAGATTGCTTTATCACATTTTAAAAATATAAGCGAGTCGGATGCATCTGGCCAACAGAAGGAAATCATGGAGCAAAGCGTTGGTGTTTCCGTGGGCAAGGTCGCGGATCCAGGTGTCAGCAGAGAGGGCCTTCCTAACCGATCTGTTTTTTCTCCGAGCATGAGCGTACAGGGCCGGGAAGGAGGATCTCAGGGTCGTTGATCATAGCCAGGCACAGCTCCGGAACGAGGCAGTATCCCCATTGCCTATGGTCACCTTTGTTGCTGCAGCAAAGAGCTCCTTGTCTGCGTCGTCGCAGGGCAGCTCCGAGCCCGCCCAAGGCCGATCGGGGTTGCGCCAGCGGAACCAGAGCTACCTGAGCTCTTAGCGCGCGAGAAAACTGCTGCAGATCGAGAACACCGAGGCCACCGTAGTCCGTCGGGGAGCAGATGATGGACCAGTTGACCTTGCATTTGCCACTGAAGAGCTCTTCTTCATGAGCCCAAAGGAAGCGCCGCCTACACTTGTCGATGTCATTTCGGGTGGGAGGTTCGTACGGGTAAGGCTAGAGGCATAAACACTAGAAAAATACACCAACAACATGTGGGCAAGGGCCAATAGATTCGACACTCTTACCGTTACTCAGAAACACAGTGACATCATTTGTATCATCACCGTATGTATTTTTGCCATGCGTGCACGCGAGCACACATACTCTCGTCTCCGAAGGCCATTAGGATGAATAAAAATACATACGATAACGATACAAATGATCAGATGTCAACAAACGAGTGATTCTTCTTTCTTCAAAAACAAACGAGTGGAAACTAAAATATAAACCAAAAAAATAGACTGTGTGAGGTGTCTTGAGAGGCTGGTTGCCCCGTCGTGCGGCTACTCGGTCATTCCGAACTGTTACCTGATCCGTGAACTAACCTGTGATTGAATAGTTAGAGGACATTGATATCTCAGTTCACGAGGGCCAGACCCATATTCAAAAAATCCCTGCACCTTATTTATTTTCACCTGAATTGTCCTAGACTTACATTTTCTAAAAAAATTTCAGGCCTCTCTGCAATGTGTGTTGAGTGGAAGGAGATGTTCACGTCGATTTCAAAGGCGTCTGTGATGACTTTGTTAATCTTAAAATATTGTGCCACCTCGCTTATAGTGATAGAATGTGCGTGTATCCATAAAGGCGAATGTATGAGCGTCTACGTCGGCGTGTTCATAGGAGCAAAAATAACTTTTTTCCAAATACCTTTAAAAAATCCCCAGCGAATCCAAATCACAACAGGGTCCCCTCAAAGCCCCACGCACTCCAACAGTCCAACCATCACGAAGCGCTAACGTCAAAAAAAAAAAACCATCACGAAGCGCCCAAAACAGACCTTCCCGCTCGCATTTCGCCACCAAATTTCCGCCCGCCGCCTGAACCCACCGCGGAACAGCGAGATCACGCCTCCCCACGCGGATCCACCCCGTCACCGCGCCCAAATCCGTCCGTCCATCAAATCCAACGCCCCAGCACCCCGCCACGTCACCGATCCGGACCGCAACCCTCTCCACCAGTCACGCCCCTCCGCGCAACCCTATATATGCCCAGCGCCCCGCCCCCGGAAACCAACATCTCGAAGCCCAACGCAAATCCTCCACTCCTCCCACCTCGCGCCCCCAACCCGATCTCTCGTCGCCTCCACCTCCGCCGAATCCGCCATGGCGCCCAAGGCCGAGAAGAAGCCCGCCGCGGAGAAGAAACCGGTGGAGACGGAGAAGAAGCCCAAGGCCGAGAAGCGCGTGCCCGGCAAGGACGGCGGCGCCGACAAGAAGAAGAAGGCCAAGAAAAGCGTCGAGACCTACAAGATCTACATCTTCAAGGTGCTCAAGCAGGTCCACCCCGACATCGGCATCTCCTCCAAGGCCATGTCCATCATGAACTCCTTCATCAACGACATCTTTGAGAAGCTCGCCGGCGAGTCGGCCAAGCTTGCCCGCTACAACAAGAAGCCCACCATCACCTCTCGGGAGATCCAGACCGCCGTGCGCCTCGTCCTCCCTGGCGAGCTCGCCAAGCACGCCGTCTCTGAGGGCACCAAGGCCGTCACCAAGTTCACCTCCTCTTAGATCTCCTGCCGCCGCGGAGTCTCTGTTAATTTTGGTCTTGTCTGTTTTGTTCGTGTGGCAAACAAACATTATTGTGGGCTGGATATCCCTATGAAACAGTGTACAATGAGTCGGAATTGCTGAATTAATGAATCATCTAGTGGATGTTTCAAATCCGGATTGCTTCAGTTTGATCATGTTAGCATTTTGATTTTTATCTGCTTGCCTTGATGATTTCGTTGAAACAAACCTGCATTGAGTAAGCTTCTCTGGTAATTCGACATTTTTGTTCTGCTTAGAATAAGCTGTCTGGTAATTCGACCCTTTGCTTCTGCCTTCTGATTTAGTCGCAAAAAACATCCATGGTTCAGTAAACTGTTGATGCAGGTCCTTATTTTTCCTTTTGTAGATGTAGTCAGACCAAACGTAACGACTACAGATTGTTGTACGAGTGGAAGGTTTGTGTTTGACTTGATCAGTTAGCTGTTTACTGAATTTTGTTTTGAGGGTCAATATTTCATACAGAGCTTTTAACACCGTTAACTTATTCTCATTCTAAGAGTTAGAAGTCAGGCCATACTCTAAGAAGTTTCAGAAGTCAGTTGTCTGAATTTTATAACTGTGCGATCTGTTGGGCCAATTTTTTAAATTCTGAACCTTGTGCTTTGTCCTTTGAAGATTTCGTTGAATTCACGTTGACTTATGTCTAATTCTGTTGATATGCTGTACTGTGCTTGGTTTTCTGTAGAATTCATTTGATGAGATGGAGGTTGGGAGATGTACAGACTACTGTGGGTATTGCACAGATGGGAAATTATTATTTGGCCGTATTTGGTAAACTACTGCATTTTGTTGAGGCAAGATCTCATTGCGAGCTTTAATCCAATTTATACTCATTCCAAAATTCAAAGCCAGCTGTATTCTAGTGATTCTGTATACAATCCAACCCAGTGCTGAAATGTCAACCTCCAGAGGAACATGGATGATATTTTGGTCATGCCTGTAGCTTAATACTATGCTACTCCGCAACCGCAATATGTTTGATTTGAACGACTTATTATCCTTAACACTTTGAATTTCTAGCTCTTAGTACAACAGTTTGAAAAACAAATCGTTGGCAGCTTAAAACCAATCCGCACCCTGAAAGTCCAGCTGTATTCTTGGAAGTTTCAGTTCTGAACCTGCTTCTACCTTTGAAGATTTCGTTTAATACCGTTGACGTAGAACTTGATTTAACTCTAGCAGTATGCTGTATTTGCCAAATGAGGAAGGGAGGTGTATAGGCTAGAGATGGTCTTGTACGGATGGAAAGATTTTAATTGACAAGATTTGGCTACTTTTTTTTACTGAATTTTGTTTCCAAAAGCAATAGAATTGATGCCATTTGTAAACTTTTCCTGGCGGTGAACGTTTACATCTGGCCGACGGGACGAAGCTTCCGCTGGTTGCACCCGCGCACTCGCTTAACTGTTGTGGGCAAATTTCGTGTTTTGACCCCAACTAACGCAAGTAGTTTCACAATAAGCTTTTGCAAAGCCAATTAACGGTGCAACAAGTTCTTAAGACAAGTTTATAGGGCGGGTAAACATCCCTCCTCGTTTGTTAGGCCTGGACATGGAGACAGATACGGCAACGGATCCACCGATTCAGGCGGAGGCAGAACGCTGGTCGGCATCCGATCGTTCAAGCACTCCCACCTTGCCTTGCCCGCTGGAGTTTTCGCCTCCGCCCTTCCCCAGCTGATGATATCGAATGCCGATGCACTTGGGGGCGGCATCCTGGCTCTCTCCTCCGCATTGCTCTTGAAGTAGATCCTCCGGCCCAAATTACGCAGCTCTCAGTTGGAGTGCTGCTTGGCAGCTTCAATGGTCCCTTCCCGGCGTTCACGGGAGATAGTTGGATCTCCCTCCATCTCTACAGTCACTCTCTTCAACTCCTTCACACTCTGCGACCAACACTTCACATCGTCGGAGATCCGCTCTGCCCTCTCGTGCCACCGCACTGCCCTCGTCGCCTCTAGGAACCCGTCTGAAAAAGCTCCCACCGGCTGCAGAAGCTCGGGGAAGGACTCGTACACGTACGGAAGTGGCAAGGCGGACGGGTCGTGTGGAGATGAATTGGCGATGGTTGCGCCACAGTTGCAGACCTAAACATATGGATGCATAACAAAAGTTCATCATTAACTAAATAAAATACATATATCAAGATGGGTCAAATGCAATATCATATCATATCATATTTACTCCAACCAAATCCACTACTTGCATCATATAAATTTTGTTTACTCCAATATTCATCATATCATAAATTTTGTTAACAAAAAAATTTAGAAGTTGATGGTTCAACATTTGTCAAAAAAATAAATCTGAACCTAAACCTAGGGTTCATCAACTAGGGAGGGTTCCTCATATGGTCAAACAAAACTAAACCTAGGGTTCATCAACTAGGTTCATCATGATGCAATCACCTAGGTTCATCATATTAATTAGGGTTCATCATATCAACTAGGGATCCTCATGATTTTGAACATGAACATGAATGAACCTTTTTAGGCTAAAAAGCGGATTGATTTGACTCAAAATAATTGGGGGATGGGAGGAGCTTACTTTCCTCTTTCCGGAGCCATCTCGATCCGCAAAATCCATGAATAAACGAAGAAGATCGGAGGGAGGAAGTGGAGGAGATGAGAAAAGGGGCGAGAGGAAGAAGAAGGTGGCTGGGTGGGTGGGGATAAGTGGGTGGGGTGGGTTGGGGGCGGCGGTTGGGTTTATAAATGCCCAAACCCTACCGCCAGGGCCGCCGGCGGTAGGGTTAGACAACCTACCGCCATAGGGCGCGGCAGTAGGGTCGGAGCATGTGTGCTATGTTTCTGTGACCAAAACAGCCAGCGGCTCAGTGGTATCCTACCGCCAAAACCCCTGGCGGTAGGGTGTGCAACCCTACCGCTGAGCCGCTGGCTGTTTTGGTCACTGAGGGGGGGGGGGGAGGCACCCTACCGCCGGGTGTCATGGCGGTAGGCTGTACAGACCTACCGCCTTAGTGTCTGGCGGTAGGGTGGCCTAGAGTGCATTTTTTGCACCTCCTAACTTGTCTTGTCTTCAATCTTTGGCATGCAACAATTAAACACTTGTAAACATGAAGCATATGTATGATATATCAAGAACACATTCACAAACATAAATAAAATAGGTTGGATACATAGCAAATAGACATCCACAAAGGTTTTCACGAAGCTATACATAGAAAATTAACGAAACAGTTTCACGAGCAAATCCATATGGTTCACAAAGCAAACATGCAAGTTTTTAGTTCAACGACACCAGCAACTTCAGTCCTTCATTCCCCTCTTCGCGGTCCGGTCCTCGTTGTTCTTTGATCGCTTCTCGGCTGCCTTCTTGCGATGAGTAGGACGCGCTTTCTGAAACGGGGATGGACTCTTCCAATCCTTCTTTGGCACATTTCTCTTCTCATGCTGGGTTGTCTGAGTTGGTGGAGGTTCGTCGGGATCATCGTACTCCTCCTCCTCATCGTCCTCTTCCTCATCGTCCTCTTCCTCTTCTTCACCATGTTCTTTTGCTCCCTCTTCCTCACCTTCTTCTTCATCTTCCTCTTCATCATCATCGTCCTCGCCCTCCTCCTCGTCATCTTGAACCGCCATAGACGATGAGGCGGCCTGGCTCGATGAAGCGAGGCTACGCATCGGTGCTGCATGAGCAATCACATCAGCGGAGGAGGTGGCACACCCAAGCAGGCCCACAAGCTTGCGACATTTTTGACAAACTTATGCAATGGGAACGAAACAATAAGCACAATATGGATCAACTTCATGATGAGCATAAGCAAATGAACTCCATGTTACCTTCACCGTTCCCCTCAACTTGTTCTCACTAGCTCGAGTCCCGGGGATAGAACTAAGCGCATCAGAGGCATCAAAAATGCTTTTGTTCAACTCCGAAGACTGCAATGGAATAAAATGAGTTAGTAGCACTTAAGTTGATTTCATCCAAACGTCGGTTGAAAACAGATAAAAATAACTTACCACTCTGTTCATGATGGGTCCGTACTCCCTAAATCCGCCCTGTAGCTCTCTGATGATGTCATTGTAGGCTTCATTCTCGGAGTCGTCGTCGTACAGACTTTCGGCGTCTGCCGTCGTCCACTGTGGCCTTAGGCGCAGACGATGCTTGATGCCATCGTCGAACCACAATAGGTGATCCGAGTACTCCTCCCAGTCAATCACTCTTCTCTCCAATCTTTACGAGTTTTCCACTGGTTCCATTCAGTCACGTATTTGGCATGTTGCTCTCCCCAATCGGTGATAGACCGATTTTCTTCCTGCTCAGCCTGCAAAGCATAAGAAAGATTGTAAAACACCATTAGGAAGAATATGAAACATCAAAACGAAAGTTGGTAACTATGAGAACGGGTGGTGGTACTCACAAGTGCAGGTCGTAGCCACCGGTGTCTTTGACGATGTTGGCTGGTGGTGTATCTTGCACCTTACCAAATTGCGCGGCAACACGCTGTGGCAAGTGGTACTCGACGGCATAGACACAAATCATGGGCATGATGCACCACCAGAGAAGCTGGTCCTGCTTGCACATCATGTTCAGCTCAAACCCCCACTCTTGGTCGTCAGTATACGGCCGCCAGTTAACCTAGCACCAAAAGTGGTAAGCTCAAGTGAAAGTGTTATCGACCACATTCGAAATCTAGGTCTTATACCTGGAAAGGCGTCAGAGCATCAAGCTCGTTGATGAAGATCTTGTACAAGGCCTTGGATTCACCCGAGATTATACCCACCACGTCCCAAGCGTATGCGGCGGTCGGGTATCGAGCATCGTCGCCATCTTCGCCATAGTCAGTCCATGCACGCGCTTTAAGCTTCTCCGGACGACCCACCGGGATTCGCTCCCACATCCAAATGGAGAGGCCCCACACACATCCACACATACCGGACGTAGCTTCCGTCCTCCGGGTTGCATCGTCAAGTTACAAAACAAGTGTAGATGATAAGATGCCAAAATCCAAAGCAGCGCACGTCCATTATATTTGAAACAAGGATGTGATATTCACTTACCGAATGGTATAGGTAGGCGAGGCCGGCGGCCCTCCAGCTGTACCCCGCATCCCAGTCCGCTAGGAAGTCGAGATACATCCAGAGGGCAGTGTCCCCAGAGCAGTTTGGAAACACTACCTCCGTGAGAAGATACCACAGGTAGGCCCTGGCGTACTGCTCCACCACCCGGGGTTCGGCCCCTTCCGGGCACTTGCTCCGGTACTTCAGGAGCCAGGGCAGCGGGACGTCGGAAGTCCGGTTCTTCTTATCTGGGGGGCAGTCGCCAATGAGGGCGACTACCCTGTCGTGCCGGTTCTTCCTCTCCACTCGTCCTGTCAGAGCATGACCCTCGAGCGGTAGGCCCGTAATCATCCCGCAAGCCTCGAGTGTAATCATCATCTTCCCACATGGAAGATGGAAGATGTGCGTCTCTGGCCGCCACCGATCGATCAAAGGCGTGAGAGCTGAGTGGACGAGCGTCGGCGGCTTGCGCTTGAACTGCAGGACGAAACCCAACAATTGGGCTCTCCTGTAGAACGATGCGTACCCCTCGTCGTACTCCATCTTCATGGTCGTCCCGTGACCTCTCATCCGCAGTGGTGGGAGCATCTGTCGAAATGAATACCCAAACAATTAGTAACATTTTTCAATCCTAAATCGAAATATTTGTTTTAAGAAAGTTACTTAGCACTCCGTTCTCAATAAAACGGGCACGATGGCCCTTGTCGAACGTAGGGTCAAGCATAGTATACTTGATGCCAATGTCATCCGCAAGAGGTGGCCTCCTAAAAAAATTGCATAAACATAAGCATAAGCATAACAAAGGCTCATCAAGGTTCAAATGCATCATATCACATATTTCTCCAACAACATCCAATATGCATCATCTCATATTTTCTTAAAAAACAAAAAACATGAACTAGGGTTCATCTTGAGGGGTTCACCATTTTTACCCCGACAAAATCCAGTATTTGCATCATCTAACATACACTACATGTAACAAATATCTCCAATATTCATCATATAATAAATCTTTTGATAACAAAAAATATGAACTAGGTTCATCTTGAGGATTCATACCCTACATATAATAAATATGTCCAATATTCATCATACACTACATCCAATACTTGCATCATAGCATAGGAACATGCATCATCTATCACAACAAATGCCTCCAACATGCATCATATAAAAAACATTCAAATCAAATATGAACTAGGGTTCATCTTAACACAACCATACCAACTAGTGAATAGAGTTCATATCTAACACAATATAACATCTAGAATCAATCTAAATCAATCCTAGGGTTAAAAAAATATTCAATCTAGTTCAGAAAAGGAGTGATTTGAACCGAATAATGCGACGAATCGAAAGGTGTTTGATTAAAACTAATTGGAGGGATCGAAAGAGCTTACTTTTCTCTCTTCGGGGCCATCTCGATCCGCAAAATCCGTGAAGAAACGAAGAAGATCGGAGGGGGGGGGGGAGTGGAGGGGATGAGAGAGGGCGAGTTGGAGGAACTGCTTTGTTTTTCGTGGTGGTGGTGGGGGGGAGAAGGGGTGAGGCGGCTGGCCCGCGGTTTATATATGTCCATACCGTACCGCCAGAGACTTCAGCGGTAGGTTCAGACATCCTATAGCCAGGAGGAGCGGCGGTAGGGTGTGACGGAGGGGCACAGAGGCCGTTATCGCTGCTGACGTGGATAAGTTTGCTACCGCCGCAGGCGCTGGCGGTAGGCTATAGGATCCTACCGTCGGGCCTCGTGGCAGTAGCAGAAAGGGTCAAATCACGAAAAAATTTCATATGGGGGTCAGATCTCGATTTTATATCACAAAAGGGTCAAAACACGAAATTTTGCCAACTGTTGTTGCTAGTAGGCCCACCTCCCACCCCTTATCCTCTCGCAGCTCTTCAGAGGCATTCATTTGCTTTTCTTCCTCCTGCTAGGCTTTGCTCCCCAAGCTCTCACTGGCAATGGCCACCCACCACACACTGGTCACCCGTTACCGTCGGGTGAGGTCATGGACGTCGAGTCGGGGGCTGGGACCATGTGCCGCAACCGGCCACGACAGATAGCCGCACTTGGGGCGACGGCCTGGCCATGCGCCACCACACCCCGTTGCCCTCCGGTGTCGCGCTGAATGCTCCAACGAGGCCGTACTATGAGCGGCGACCGGTCACCGGAGAAGACGCAAACCACAGTGAGACGTGTTGCAACCGGCCTCGGCGGATGCTGGAACCGCGTCATGGCCTGGTGCAACTTTGCGTTGAAAAAGTTGCGACGGGGCGAGGCGAAGTGCGGCGATGCACCGAGGATTCTCGAACCGGCCAACTTTTTTCTGGAACCGGCGACGTGAGAGCATCTCCAACAGCCGTGCCAAAAGACGCGCGCATGCGGTAAACTGGGTTTTTAGCGTGTGCGGGATGTTTTCCCGTGCTCCAGCGGTGGCGCGAAACTAGCGCGCGCAGAAAAAGGCGTCAACTCGCGTGCTACTTTTGGCGCACCGCTTCCAGTGCGCCTATAAATTGCAGAGCTCGCCACGCGGCTATCCACACTGCCACGCACGCCTTCCCCGCTTCCTTGTAGCTTCCTTTGCTTCCTCGCCGCTCCAGTGCCCCGCCACTGATGCGCCACCATGCCACCGCGCCAGCGAGGAGCGTCGGGCTACCGCGGCGTCCGCCAATGCCCCAACGGCTGGTACTATGCCGAGATCCGGTCCAGCGATGTCCGGCTCGGCCACGGCACCTTCCAGACTGCGCAGAGGCCGCCTGCGCGTATGACGCGAGAGCGTGGTGCCTAGACAGGCCGCGCACGCAGATGAACTTCTAGGACGTCTACACGTGCCAGCAGGCGCAGGACGTTGCCCCTCCGCCTCGTCTTATCATGGACCAAGACCGTGCAAAGCACACTCGGCGGCAACGCCGCCTCCTCATCGCCGATGAGGATGAGCGAGGCATGGCAGAGTGGCACCGACGCTACTCGGAGGACGTCGCCAACGAGCATGCCTACTGGGCGGAGAGGACGACAAAGCGCCACGCGGATCGGTTGGACAGGCGTCGGCGGAAGGCCCTGGCGCTATCGCAGTGCGATATCGTTGCAGGTGGGCAGTCGATCTTTACGGCTAATGATCCTCGTTGGATGACATGTGGCTCGATACCTCGGACCAAACCAACGAGGATGATGATGATGATGATGATGATGACGACTGGTAGTAGGTTGTAGTTGCACTATCTAGTCGCACTATCTAGTTGCACTATCTAGTCATTTTTATGTCGTTGCACCGTAGTTTTATCTATCTATGCTATGGAACTATGTAAAATATCTATGTATCGTTTTTATCTATGAATTTTATTATGTATCGTTTTTATTTAAAAATATATACATAATGTTAGATGCGATAGCGCCTTATTCTTGGAGCTACTGCTGCGCTAAATTTTAGCGCGGTGATGGAGCCAAGATGCCATGCGCCGCTTTTCGAGCGATGGGCGCTCTGCAAAGTACCTTTTAGCACGCCGCGCATTGGGTGGCTGTTGGAGATGCTCTGAGGTGTTGCAACCGTGGCAGCAAAATGTTGGAACCAACAATCGCGTCCTCCAGCAGGTTTTATTTTTTGCTTCAACTGCCATAGTTTTTGCTAGATCCATCGAGCATTTTTGCTAGAACCAACAATTTTCATGGATGCGGGTATGGAGGCATTTTTCTTCTGCTGGGATTGGCGAGCAATTTTTTATGCAGTCAGCGAGAATTTTTGCTTCAACTAGCCATCTTTTATGCAGGAACCATCATACATTTTTGCTGGAGCCATTGTTTTCAGAGATGCGTTTTTCTTTTTGCTGGGATCGAGAGCATTTTTAGATGCGGTCGGCGAGAAATTTGCTTCAACCAGCATATATATATTTGTTGGAACTAGTGATTCTAAGGCTGCGACAACTGAACATCCACCATGGTGAGTCGCGACGGACACGCTGCAAGCATGGTCATGGGGGTTACCAGAACCATGGTCTGAGGGGGGAGGGAGTAGGTTTGATGCAACTCAGGAGCGAGGGCGGCAATCCAGTGAGTGGCGGCGATCCGGTGATTAGCGGTTATCCAACGAGCTTTGAAGGCTAGTCGTCCCCCAATTTGAGATGAGGAGGTGGGGAAAAGAGAGTCATGCGTGCGGGGGATGGGATGCTTCGATATGACAGTTTCTACGTAACACATCTAATGGCCAGGGTTGGACCGGCCCAAAGTTTGGGTCGGCTGACCGGCGCAGAGTACTACCCGCTATTTTGACCGTTTGATCGCACTGCATGAGTCACGATGCGCGCTGGGTCGCCATGTCATATGAATCATTTGTTGCATGGCTGAACCATAGTGAGGGTGCTACGGTGGCAACTCGTGGATCCCGACGATTCATATCCTCCAGGCGCATGGTGCAGGGTGGAGGCGACCAGTTGTAGGGTGCCTGGTGGCGCGCTTGAAGGTCCCCCATTGGCCAAGGGCGAGCGGTGCTGACGATAGCAGCAGTAGGACGAGTGCAAGCAAAATCAGGCGGAGGAGGCCACGGTGCGGAAGCATGGGGGGAAGGTGGTGAACATTTGGGAAAGCATAGGCTTTCGTACACCCCTTTATCTAGCCATCCATTCCTGCATCACGATTCGTGCAAGCACTTTTTTTTGTTTCTCCCAAATAAAACAATATATGAACTTCAAACTTTGCATGAGAACAGAAGATTCTGACTAGAATGTGGGAAAAACTTTCTGATTTTTTGTGAATCATATATACTAAAAATAATATTTCTTACTCAAAAAAAGTAATCTTATTTTGTATATTTGTGTCCGACGAAAAAAACTAAAAGTTTTTTCCCACATTGTTGAAATAATGTTTTGTTGTCCTACAAAGTTTGAAGTTTGTATGTTGTTTTGTTTTGAAGAAAGACAAAATTTCATGTAGTAAGTTAGTTGTGTAGCACATATCTCAAAGCAACATTGGAGGGTATAAGAGGTGTCCGGAAGCTTGAGCTTAAAAAATTCACGTCCTATCTTGCCTTCTCCTCCGTGCCGCCATCCGCTCGACTGCACCTCGCCCCCGTCCGCGAGGAGGCAACCAACAACAACGGCCCAAATCGAGGAAGTTAGGAGGCTCCTCTCAGGTGAGCTCCTCTCTCAGATTTGTCGTGGATATTTTTTAGAGAAATTTTCCATGCTTTTGTTGGGAAACGTAGCATGCAATTTTTTTTAAAAATCCTATGCTCACGCAAGATCTATCTAGGAGATGCATAGCAACGAGAGGGGGAGAGTGTGTCCACGTACCCTCGTAGACCGAAAGCGGAAGCGTTAGTTTAACGCGGTTGATGTAGTCGAATGTCTTCGCGATTCAACCGATCAAGTACCGAACGTATGACACCTCCGAGTTCAGCACACGTTTAGCTCGATGACATCCCTCAAACTCTTGATCCAGCAAAGTGTCGAGGGAGAGTTTCGCTAGCATGACGACATGGTGACGGTGATGGTGAAGTGATCCGCGCAGGGCTTCGCCTAAGCACTATGACAATATGACCGGATGTGTAAATGGTGGAGGGGGCGCCGCACACGGCTAAGAACAATTGCTGTGTCTTAGAGGCGCCCCCTGCCCCCGTATATAAAGGAGGGAGAGGGGAGGAGGCCAGCCTAGGGGCGCCCCAAGTGGGAGGAGTCCCACTCCCACTTGTGCTCCTAGTCCAATTCGACCCCCCTTCCTTTGATCGTAGGGGGAAAGGGGGAAGGGGAGGGAGAGGGAGAAGCAAAGGGGGGTGCCGGCCCCTTCCCCTAGTCCAATTAGGACTCCCCATGGGGGGCGGGGCACGCCACCCCTTGTGGGCTGCCTTGCCTCCCTCCTATGGCCCATATCTTCCCCCGCGGGGTTCCGGTAACCCCCTGGTACTCCAATACGTACCCGATACATTCCGAAACACTTCCGGTGTCCGAATACTATCATCCAATATATCAATCTTTACTTCTTGACCATTTCGAGACTCCTCTTCATGTCCGTGATCTCATCCGGGACTCTGAACAATCTTCGGTCACCAAAACACATAACTCATAATACAAATCGTCATCGAACGTTAAGCGTGCGGACCCTACGGGTTCGAGAACTATGTAGACATGACCGAGACACATCTCCAGTCAATAACCAACAACGGAACCTGGATGCTCATATTGGTTCCTACATATTCTACGAAGAACTATGTTACTTTCCCGAGATTCGATCGTCGGTATCTTCATACCTAGTTCAATCTCATTACCGGCAAGTCTCTTTACTCGTTCCGTAATACATTATCCCATAACTAACTCATTAGTCACATTGCTTGCAAGGCTTATCATGATGTGCATTACCGAGAGGTCCCAGAGATACCTCTCTGATACTCGGAGTGACAAATCCTAATCTCGATCTATGCCAACCCAACAAACACCTTCAGAGACACCTGTAGAGCGTCTTTATAATCACCCAGTTACGTTGTGACGTTTGATAGCACACAAGGTGTTCCTCCGGTATTCGGGAGTTGCATAATCTCATAGTCAAAGGAATACATATAAGTCATGGAGAAAGCAATAGAAATAAAGCTTAACGATCATAATGCTAAGCTAACAGATGGGTCTCACTACAAAAAGTACACTTCCGTGATGATACGTGTTTGTCACAGTAGGTCACGTTTTCTGTCATGCATGTACATCCATGACGATTTTATGACAGAATCAAGATAGTCATACCTGTGCTGTCGTAGAAGTGTTCCATGACATTACCAAAATTATCATCAAGGAAGTGTCCACTTCCGTGATGATAAATCGCGCGTCATAGAAGTGCTTTCGTCAAGGGTGACCGACATGTGGCATCCATCGTAACGGGTCGCCATTAAGCTATCGGGTCCGGTTTTGGATCCGATAACCCGCTAAAAGCCCGGACCAATGAGGATTTTCCACGTGTAAAATTCTCATTGGCCGGAGGAAACACGTGTTGGCTCACCGTTAGGACAGATGTCATCCATTCATTGGACAGGAGGCGCCTATGATACGTCGACACGTGGCACGGCCCAACAGAGGCCGATTCCGGTGAAAAGGCCGGCCCATTTGACTTGGTCAAAATGTAACAGGCCGGCCCACGGAAAGCATGTTAACGACCTGTTCGTATATAGCCCATTTACGGCTCGCTAACTCACGGCTCGTTACACCTATCGGAATTAAGCCTAGTAGCTTCATCTGGGCCGTCCAATATGATTCCAGCCCGTTGTAACTTCCGGCCCATGTATGGCCCGTGATGTCTTTCGGCCCATACGAGGCCATTTGTAACTCTTGGCCCATTAACGGCCCGTGGTGAATCTGGCCCGCAATGAACAGTGTATCACTTTATACCCATTAACAGCCCATTATTCCATTGGGCCGTTTCCAACCCGTGTTATCTTCCGGCCTTCTCAGGGCCCATTTATTCTTGGGCTTATTTCCAGCATTCGGTTACTTACGGCCCGTTACTGGCCTTTTCTGCTTGTGGGCCAAATTCAGCCCGTGGTTACAATCAGCCCGTTTGCGGCCCGTTAATCCGTTGGGCCGTTTTCATAGCGTGATCAAATACGGCTGATTAAAGACGACCCGTTATGGTCGGCCCATGAACGGACGACTCCAAATCTAGCCCGTTTACGGGCCATAATGCGGTCTGTTATTGGCCCATGTTTGGCCGATCGATCATACGGCCTATAGAAGGCCCATTGATGCTACGGCCCGTAGAAGGCCCATTGATGCTACGGCCCGTAGAAGGCCCATTGTTTCTACGGCCCTTAGAAGGCACATTGTTTCTACGGCCCGTAGGAGGCCGATGGTAACTACAGTAAATATGTAGCCCATGGTTATTGTGGCCTAGTTTTAAAAAATAGGTTACTGCGGCCACTAGCAAACCACGGAAAAATAACTACACTAACTACACGCAAACAAATAAATAAGACAACAAGGAAATAAATAAGCAAGCAACTTATGCTAGGCTATCACGGCTATTACACATATTACATCCACTAGGCATCAAAGTTCGCCACCAGTGCAAATATAGGGAACAAAGCAGCAGATCATATACACTGGTTGTTAAAGTTGGCGACCAGTGCAAATAAATGCCGCGGCAAAACAAGTCCAGAGCTGAAACCACTTCAGAAGAGCTCAAGAAACAATATCCTGGGTACCCATAATGCTGGCAAGATGCTTAGCAAGCTTATTAACTTTCTCTTGTTTGGCGCTTAAATCCTCCAGCACTTGTTGTTGCACCAGAAAGTATGCATCTGAATTTTGCAGGGACTTCCTCAGTCCTTTGGCTTCCTGTCGCATAACATCTGATCAATGTCTTTCAACTTAAAGTTGAGACTCAAGAAGCTGAATTGATTCAGGCAGCGAGTTCGAAGAGCTGGCGCCAGTAGTAGTAGCGAGTAACTCGTACACTACATCAAGACATGACTTTGGGGTTGTCTCAGTGTCTTCAATATAGTTTTTATTAGCTTTCTTGGAGACCAACAGGGATGTCTCACTATCTTGAACCTTATCTGCATTACTTCCTTTACCATTGCATAACGGGGGACTCTTCTCCAATATTTTATCCGCGTTCTAAAAGAGAAACAAACAAACACATCACAGGTTTACCATGTTATATATGAAACTCATTTTGGTAAACTAGTTCAGTAGTAAGGTGGACATGATAACAACATGAAACAAACATATATCTATGCAGTATGGTCACTGTATGGTCTATATCATTCTAGTTTATGTTGCCAAATCAAGATAGAGACAGTTCGAATCATATCTATTTAAGACAAAGCAGCATAGACAGAATATAAGTGTGGGAAAGTACACAACAATAACAACACTTATAATGTGTATGGCATGAGAACATAACTGTTTATTCAATTGAAACTGAAATCAACATAGAGCGAGTTACAGCAGCAAACACGTTTAAGAAACAGGTTTAAAACATACGTGTTGCACCATTGGAGTTTTAGTTGCATCCTTCAAATTTGAAATTAGTTGGTATGAGTAAATACAGTGATGCAAGAGCAAAGTAGTATGAACCATAGCTACGGAACCTGACCTGAGAACAATTCTTCTTTTGCTTTAAGCATTGACTTAGGGTTCGGAGTGGTGGTCCTCGTGCTTTAGCTGGTTCTCTGTCCAACTGGGTAGGGGTACAATCTGCGTGAGTCTGGGTTATGTGTGGTGGGGCTGGTTCTTGGGCAAGTACAACCGTGGTTCTGTCTGCATCGACAGGTAGCACGATCTTTTATGAAGACCGTGTTTTTACTCCCACAGATACTGCCATCACCCCTCCAATTCAAATGGCTGATAAACTTGAAAAGTAATTGAATGTATAGACATTGTAAGATAGATAGTTGCAATGGATAGTAGGGAAGAAAACATGGCATAAAATAATTCACATTTATGTTGTCTAACCAAACAGAATAGCAGGACATAATTTCACATATATGATGGCTAATTAAACAGGATAGCATGACACAATTTCACATGTATGATGGCTAACTAAACATGATAGAATGACATACTTCAAAATATGATGGCTATGTAAACATGATGACATGATATAACTATACGATGTGTCTATTAAAGTGGTTGGCATGCCATAAATCACAAACATGCCGTCGAAGGAAAAATGATGGCACGATATAATTCACGGATAGAATGACAAAATTCAAAATATGATGACTATGTAAACATGATGAGATGATATAACTATATTATGTCTTTAGAAAAAAGGGTTGGCATGCCATAATTCAGATACATGCTGTCTATGTAAACATCATGGCATGATATAATTCAAATATATGATTTATATACTAAGCAAGTGAGCAGAGGGCAATCGCATATTTGATGTGTCAACTAAGGAGACGGCATTCAATATTGTGTATATGATGTAAAAACTAAGCATTGCAATACAACATATGCATGATATGAGTAATATAACCCTGCCAAGTTTGAGCATACACCTCAGGGGGATAATAGGACTGGTCATCTGCCTCTGAATCCTCCTCTGAAGAGCTATCTGTAACCAGCAAGATATCTGCTTCAGCAGATAGCATTGTCTGCTCTGAAGACCTTGTTTTCACTCCAGATTTCTCCATCACCAATTCAAATGGTTGATGCACATGAAGAGTAGTTGAATATACAAACATTGTCGACAAATGCAACGAGAAATACAAAAAAGGATGACATGATATAATTCACATATATGACGCTTGACTAAACAGCATGGCATTGCATAATTCACATATATAATGCCTTGCAACAAGATAGCATTGCATAATTCACATATATAATGTCTTGCAACAAGATGGCATTGCATAATTCACATATATGGTAATTAGACACTAAACAGGTGGTATTCACACAAAGCATGTCTAAACTAAGAAAATGACATAGCAATGCAAGATACCATACACACGATATGAGCAACATAACCCTGCCAAGTTAGAGCATGCACCTCGGGGATAGGATTGATCATCTGTCTCGAATCCTCCTCAGGAGCTATCCGTAACCAACAAGACATGCTTCCGTCAAATAGCATTATGCGCTTTGAAGACCTTGTTTCCACTCCAGATTTTTCCATGACCGTGCCGAATGGCTGATGCACAGGAAGAGTAATTGAATGTACTAAAATTGTTGACAAATTTAACACGTAATAAAAAAATGATGGCATGATATAATTCACATATAAGATGATTGGCTAACCAGGGTGGCATTGCAAACTTCACATATATGATGCCTGGCTAAACAAGATGGCATTGCATGATTCACATGCTCGATAAAGAAACTAAACAGACGGCATTCACACAAATCATGTCTAAACTAAGCAGATGACATATTTGATGTATAAAGTAAGCAATGCAAGGCACCATATGCATGATATTACCAACATCAGCATGCCAAGTGAGAGCAAAGACCTCAGGGGGTAAATAGGAGTGGTCTTCTCCTTCGGAACCCCCCTCAGAACAATTATCTTCCTCTTGATTACAATCCACAATGGGTGGAGGGGGGCTGCCTTTGCGCCCACCATGGAGCGACGTCTGCATGAAATTTTATTGCCACGCAAGGCTTGTCTCTTTTTCTCTACATGTTCAGTTCCATTGTGTACGATAACTGACATGCATAGGAATAAAACATAGTGAGATTATGTAAGGAGTGCATGCACAAATCCAGAGTGATGGTAGCAAACTGTGGATAGACCCAAAACCAATGATAGCAGGTAGATAATAGCTTTAGTTAAAACATACAGATAATGGCTCCTTTAATGTTTGTTTGCACCCAACATGAAAGTCATAGTAGACACCCGAGATTAACCAGATAGTAGACAAATAGTACTGATTGCTGCCCCATTATGTACCCCACAACCATTTAAAAACTCAAGTTTCAGCATTAGTTTGGACCTGACTCGAGTCTAATAGGTGAACACGACAATAAAGTAGCATGTCATCATATCAAGCGATGCATAACGTAAGTAGACACGGAAGAGTGCGACCTCTCATGCGGACCCGTGTAGTCCTCAAGGTCATCTGCTTAGTTGATGATGGTAATGCAGTTGTCGTGGCTGCCGGTGGCGGGGAAGAAGATCTGAGGTGGCGAAAGACAGTCTGGAGAGCGGATCCCTGCTATGGTGAACCCTTCCATCATTGGAGAAGCTGAGCTGGGGTGGAACACAACGCATCAGGAGCAGGACAAACCACACAAGGTTTTCTTTGACACATATCTGTAACAGAAGTAATTATGTAAGGGCTTGTTTGAATTTGAGGATTCTAACAATGCAGGGATAGGAAATAGACAGGAATATGATAGGAATGCACATGCAAAACAGAGAATTTAAAAACACAGGATTTCTGCCAAACTGGGTGTTTGGTTCACAAGAATTGGAAGATCACAGGATGGAAAGAAGCATGGTGAGATTAAGTCAAACCACAAGAAAATGTACGGTTATAATGCTATTATGCTACTATCTCTTAGTCTTGTGCTTCATGAATAGGAATTTGAAAAGGAGGACAAGTGGAAATTAAAATTCCTATGGTTTTTCTTTCAAGGAGACACTAAAGGAACAAATCCTACAGTTTTCCTTTGCTCCATTCCTTTGAACCAAATGCATGAATAGTAGTACCATAGGAAACTTTCCTATTCCTATGTTTTTCTTTCACTTTTCCTTTCAAGCACTGGCGATTCTAGTAGACAGGCTTGAGCAAGGAAAAGCCTACACTCAAAAAATGTTTTTGTGCTACTTCTACTACTTTGGATCCAGGCCACTGCCCCACTAGCTCAACTCCCAGGCCCATCGACAAATGCACAACTCAAATGCGCAGAGATAAATAATGATGGCATTCAAGAGAGTCCATCACGAATAGCTAAGTTGCCTGGTACCTCACTGCTTGTCATGTAGTAGGATAAAATAATCATATTTAACGTTACTACATGTGCTCAGTGGACAATATATATAACATGTAGAGTAAAAAAGAGATGCAACAAGTGTACAACCTCTTTGGCGAAGCCATGACGATCTCAACGTGATTGGGTTGGTCGGTGAGGATGCTCCGGCTGACTTGGCTGTCGGAGGAGGGGAAGAAGATCTTAGGCGTCTGGAGATGGAGCCCGGGGTACTGCTCCGCTGTGATGGAGGGTTTCGTCATTGGAGCAGCTCCCATGAGTTGTACGACGCCGAGGCTGAAGCAGGACAAAAGAGACAACGTTAACCTGAGTGGAATTCTAATAGCATCTCCAATAGATGACATAAAATACATAACCACAAAGTGCTAGATGTAAAATACATCAGTCGCTCATCTCTGAACTTAACTGTCGAAACTGAATTTAACTGTCGAAACTGAACTTAACTGTCGAAACTGAATTTTACTGTCGAAACCGAATGCACTAGTAGCAAAAAAGCAGTAGCAGCAGCACGTGCGAGAGCTGGGGCAGCTGGTCGTGTAGCAGCATCAGGGTGAGGCTACACGTCAGTTGACTGACTTTTTCATCACTCGTCAGTCGATTTTCCAGCCGTTGGACATGAAATCAAGGGCCTACAGTTCATCTTCAACCTCCACTCCCCTGAGCCGCCAGCCACCACCAGCCAAACCGCCGCCCCCCGCCGCCCACGATCGGCGGTGCGCCGCCCCGCCCACCCCGAAACCACTCCCCACCGTTGGTCCGCCGCCGCCCTGGCCATCCCTCTAGGCCCCCCCGTGCCGAGCTTTTTCTCCGGTGATCCCCGCTCCACCGCCCCACCACCGCCCCCACCCTGAACCCTAAGATAGACAGTGGGGTACCTATCCGACGAGCCCCCCTCCCCGCCGCGGCTGGTTTTTCCATAACTCCGGCGAGCCCCCACCCCCTGAAAATTGACTGACCCAAAAGTCGATTCAGTCGACTGAAGTGTAGCCAAATCGGAGCAGCATCGCAAGCAAGAGCAAGAGCGAGAGCAGCAGGGCGAGCGCGAGCGCGAGCAAGAGCAATAGCAAGAGCAGACCAGGCAGGGGACCGAGATCAAGAGCAAAGCACCAACGCGAGCGAGAGCTAAAGCAGCAGCTCCTACTGACGTGGACATTGCCGCCGAGGGAGCGACGCCATGGAGGAAGTGGCCGGCGACGCCGCCGTGGATGGAGCCGCGCCATGTTGGCTCGGGACCGAGCGCCGACAGCACCATGAGATGGAATCAAGAAGAAAATGCGGCGATTAGTGTACAACCTCTTTGGTGGCACTGATTAGGCCTCAGCTTCATTCGAGGAAACAGTGATGATGCTGCTCTTCCGGTGGTGCAGGTGAAGACAGCGGTGTGGGAATGGAGGTGACACGAAAGACGAGGGGAATGTCGGGGCAGCTCCTTAGAGGTGGAGGGAGGGGTGGCTGAACCGGCGGGATGACTAGATCGATGACGGATCCTCATCCAGTACGGTGGATGAGGGACGTCGAGGTGTTGCTGTGGACGACGTCGTCGGCGAAGAGGCTCCGGCCGGGTGGCGGACGGAGGAGGGTGTGGGGCTTCACGGGTTTTCGCGGCCTCAATGTACGAATGGGTGGGCGGATGGGATGGGAGTGGGGAACCATGGCTTAGGGACGCGCTTCTCTGAAATGTGGTGTAAGTTACGAAGGTACCCCCACTGATTTGAGCTAGGCGGTTCTTTCGGTTCAGGGGTATCACGTGCATTTCGCGTGTCGGGATTTTGCAGGATGTGGGAGATTTTGTGCGCATTGTAATTTTGGGATAGCAAGGCGCGGGTTGAGATGGAGGGAGTTTTCGGAGCACAACAAGACAAATATATATCTTAAATATTTCGGGGTAACAAGGCACGGGTTGAAGAGGCGGGAGTTTCACAGCATGATAGATAGAGATGCTAGCTTGAAATTTCGGCATAACAAGGCGCGGCTTGAAATTTCAGGAGAACAAGCTTAGCGTGTACCAAAAAAAAGACAATTCACACCTCATCACTAGAGAGAGCCATGTCCCGTTTTACTATATTATTAGAAATGCATTTAAATACAACAAAAAAAATCGGGACAATAAACATAACGTGTACAATACTAAAACAATTTGCACTTCCCTCAACAGTAAAAAAACAATGTGTGTTGTCTAGCATATGGACTAAATTTGAGTACATTTTCCCTGTTTGAGTGGGATTGTACTTGGGTTAGTTATACAACCATCTAAATATTATCTTCACAACACACGGCATGAATATAGGAGAAGTAAATTCCTATGTAAATACGAAGTACATGTACAAACGATCTCAAATTCAAATATATGTATCCATTTTATGTTGAATTCAAATCATAGTACATGTATGCTCTAGCTAGATGTTCGGAATCTAAACCATGTATGATACTATGTACAATGTGTTTAACACATACAACACACACAAACACCATTTAGACTAGTAAGGTACACGTGCATTGCACGCATGAGATTTGGCAACCAAATTATGAATAAATACCACATTATAGCATGTAAGCTTTGAGTTATATATGCATGATGTAGATGTTCATTTAATTCTTATAGTTCATTTCATTAAAATCATCTAGTTTTTATAAGAAAGCTAATCTATTTTAAGTTCATGGAATTGTGTGTTGTAAAGCACAAAGTTAAAACAAATAATGGCAAATCATGTAAAAAACATTTGGGAATTCTGATACGGAAGATTCTAGAACAAAGTAGAAATGCTTGTGTTTTGAGGTTTGTGCATTATGCTTAAGTTCAACCATGGAGTCTTCTAGATTGTATATGTGGCAAAATCTGGTGGAATCTTGATGATATCCAATGGCCAGTAGTGCTCAAATTTGCCATCTCTGCACCACCAGATTGGCTTCATCCAACGACCATCTTTCAAAGTTAAAGTTATCCGCACACTATATAAAAAAATATATAATATAATATATAGGGGTATAGATATAGATATGTGATGCGAAAGCCACCCATCATCTCCAATTAGAATAGTGTGTCCATGCACGGATGCAATGTGGCCAAACGATGTCTGCCATCGGTATATCAAATTCAAATCAGTCTGACCTTGTTCGATGTGTATACAATACAACATGCTCATTTCCAAACCACACCGCGCATATCTCAGTCATATTCATGCATGCATGGGTTTCAAACATCACGATCTCTTATTCAAATATTTGAATTCAACTTTACATTGATTATGACCTCACCTAGTCTTTTACACCCACACAGTCGTCTTCTCTTTATAGTTGTACCACTAACTTTCACTCGTGCATGCATGCACACACACTATCAGTCGGCATTATCCATCGCACACATGCAATCTTTTTCTTCAGGTCGGTCTCCCATGCATGCACACACACACCTCCTCCTCTCCATCATATCGGGCATTCTTTATCTCTCACGTGCATGCACAATGATCGATGTTCTTCTATGTGTGTGTATATATAGCTAGGTCTTTCACAGTTTTCCACACAAACTAATCAATCTATATATCTAGTGAGGTCTCACCTTCTTTCCCACATCCACATCGATCAATCTATACCTCTCTATATAGGATTACATAGCTAATACATCCACATTAATTATATATCCAACATCCCCCCTCTCATCATCCATGCCTGCCGCTTCATCTCTTAGACGTGCGCACAGTGGCGAAGACAGGGGGCAGCAAGGGCCCTGCCCCCCTAACATCACTATATATCAAGGCTAATATGAATGTGATCATTAGACAATTGCTGGTAAAATGGTTTAAGTTGATGAATTGGCCCTCCTCATCAAGGATTAGCAATGCTTGCCCCCCTATCTCATTAATTTTTCATGGCTCCGCCACTGTGCGCAACAGCGCACGTTCTCGCCCCCTCTCTTTAAATATCGATCTTGCACTTGTGCACTCCTTCATAGTCTCCCTCCACTTGGCCCCTCGCACCATCTTCTAGCCCCCCACCAGATTTTGCCACATGTACAATCTAGCAGACTCCATGGTTGAACTTAAGCATAATGCACAAACCTCAAAACACAAGTGCTTCTCCTTTGTTCTAGAATCTTCCGTATCATAACTGCCCTAACTCTTTTTCTAGTTGAATTGCCATTATTTGTTTTTACTTTATGGTTTACAACGCACAATTCCATGAATCATAAAATAGATTAAGAGCTTCTTTGATTCAAAGGATTCTCAAAGGAATTTTGGAGGATTCTAATCCTTAGGAATTTTTCCTATCTTGGTTGTTTGATTCGCAGGATTGTAAACCATAGGAGTTTTTCCATAGGATTCATTTGCACTAGATTTCATAGGAAACATCCCATTCAAACCTCTTTGAAAGAATCCTGCATTTTTCTATGCACAATCAAACACTCGTACAATCATGTAGGATTCAAGACGACATTCCACTCTAATCCCATGTTTTTCCTATTCCCGCGTTTTGGAAATCCTATGAATCAAAGAGGCCCTAGCTTTTTTATTAAAACTAATTGATTTTGAATGAGATGAACTATAAGAATTAAACGAACGTCTACATCAGGCATATATGACTCAAAGCTTACATGCTATAGTGTGGTATTTATTCATAATTTGGTTGCCAAATTTGATGCGTGCAATGCACGTGTACTTTACTAGTACTTTGAGTATGTGCAAAACACGTAATTAGAATTCCAATGCACGCTACACAGTGTCTCTCTTAAAGTTCATGAATCCACGTGGCACATGTGGAGGCGTTGTCGCGACCTCCTTGTGTGGATTGATCACAGTGACATGCTGCTGGTTCCAGAAGAATGTACTCGTCCTCTCTAAGGCACATTGACGGTACACGCACGAAGCGAAGATGTGCACGCACGCCACACACACACTCATTCTCTCGCATGCACACGCGGGTACACGGGGGGACGCATTTTTGTAGGAAGATCCACCCCATGTGATAATTTGATGCATGTAAAGTCCTTCACTTCATTGATGGTCAATTAATATAGCGCATGCAAATTGAGTGGACGTGAGGGAGGAAGAAAGACATTACTGCTCCATTGCTTGCATGCGAGTAGTTAAATCATGGGTTGCTACTTCCATTGGTCTCCTTCATATTTTGTGCCAATTTTTGACCATATTTTTAAGTAACATAATATTTATGCATGTCATAAAAAGTGGCACAAAAAAGGGGGCCAATAAACCAGGACGCAGGCGCCAGGGCTACTGTTGGTGGCCTTTGTATTTAAATATGGACGGAGTGGAGTAGTACCATCTTTATCTTAGCCTCGTAGGGCTCTCCCAGCGCCTAGGCTCGCCTCCCTGCCTCGCCCACTGGATCCTGCCATGGAGGATACCGCCATGTATAATACCTTAGATCCCAGGATCCTGCCGGCTGCCCTCTCGCTAGGGCTAATGGCAGAGATCATATTCACGGAGTCGACTGCGGAGGAAAGAATGCGCATGCCTACGCAATGGCATGAGCAGCTGGTGCAACTATTCAAATGGGCGGTAGGAGAAGCCAAATCCCGGGACCAGTTGCGGCGGCGCCACTGGGCATGCATCGTAGGCGAGGTGAGCTGCCCTCCTTCCCCGCCAGCGATGCAGTGACCTATAGTCGGTTGCTGCTGCAGTGAACTTGCAACGCCATGTCGGTTTGCAACCTTGACAATCACTCCATCTATATGTATTGTATTCCTGTGAAAATACTTGGTCGTTTGGAAAAATATGGTAGTTAATTTATCACTAGTTTTAGAATGCTTGGTCGTGACAATCAACCGAAGCCACAACCAGAAGTCTCCATCGCGTAATACTTTACGGTCGGTCGCACCAACAGACGGTCGGTCGCACCCGCATCTCACCGAAGGTAAACGCATCGGCTTGGTCTGACATGTACGATCAGTTACATCAGCGACTTGTGCGACCGCATTTGAGCAGTGTAGTACTCCCTCTATCTCAGTTTACAGTCTTGCACGTGTACCTAGGTCATTAATTTGACCAACTTAATAAGAGGCATACATTAAAAAAATATATCATTACAAACTTCAAATATCCTTTTTTAATGATATATTATTTATGTTAAACAATTTATTTTATATAAGTTATATTGACGACCTAGATACACGTGCAAGCCTTGTAAACTGAGATGGAGGGAGTACTTGAAATTTATGTTCCACTAAACTCATCGGGAGCCGTTTCGGGCCTCAAAACCAAAACAATCAATTAATCTTTACCTTGTTCCCATCACATTCCAAAGTACTGGTGCTATAATTAAGTGCAAGCCTGCTCACACCTACTAGTACGTACCAAACCTGAACGTGTCCCACTATGCGGGTTTTAGTACTAGTGCTAGTACTTAGGTTATAAAAAGTGGAACTACCTAACCAAAAATTACTCTACCTTCCTCCTCATAAGTCCTTCTTCTTCGCCCGTCCTTGCCATGGCCGATGTGCAGAGCTCTAGGTCGAGAACTACTCGTAACAAGGGAGCAGCCACCAAGGCTGCGGAAAAAAAAGAGGGCTCGCCGCCTCGCAGAGACCTCAAAAGATCTCTCACGGGCAGGCGATGGCTCCGAGGAGCGCCCTAGCCGCGGAGGCGAACATGCCGAGCTGGCGGCGCTGGAGTCGTTATCCCTCAATGGCATGCCAGATCAACTCAATAAGCACCTCAATAAGCAGAAGGAGTTCATCCACGGCTTTGTGGAGCTGTTGAAGGAGAGCCTCGACAACATGCCCGCTGAGCTCAATGAGCAGGGGGAGTTGACCGCCGGCTTGGTGATGCTGCTGAAGAAGAGCATTGCCTCGGAGAAGAAGGCAACCGGCAAAATCCTGCAATTTCAGGAGGAGAAGGCGAAGCTCTGCCACGAGCTCGACCTGCTGAAGGAGGAGAACGCCGGCTGGAAGAACCTGCATGAGAATAGTAGTTCGTCGATGAAGATGCTGCAGGCCCTCATCATGGAACAGAAGGAGGAGTTGGCAAAGCTCCGCATCAAGCACCCGGCTGCTGTAAGGTACGTAATGCGGCCGTGGAACAGATGATGAAGGGTCACGTTGAGAAATCCCACGTCATGGACAGAATGAAGAAGATGGTGGAGGATACGTGCAAGGAGATGGAGGTCCTGGAGGCGATGAAGAAGCAGTTACGACTCTGCGGCCAGCAACCCTTCATGTATTAGAGAGCAGCACCCCAGACTTGTGTGTGCGTCTTCCTTATTTTTTGGGGTGATAATCTTCCTTCTTCTTTTGCTCCTGTGTTTCTTCTTTTGCTTCGGGTGTTTTGCCGCACGTGACACGTTCTCTGCGAGGCATGAATAGAACAATGCTAACAATGAGATGACTAGCAAATTAAATCATCTTTTATCGTCATATGGCACTGGGCTGCCGTGTTTCGTGCTCCTCCATCGTACTAGTACTCCAGTGGAAAACTTGAGTATACCACACGGTTCTTTGCTCCTCCTCCGGTCGTCGGCACATTTATATGAGCAGTCAAATCACAAGGCCCCGCCTTCCAGCAGTCAAATCACAAAGGCCCTCGCCTCTCTTGAAACCGACCAAGCTAGACTGCCCCGCCCTCTAGCCTTTTAGAAAATGTATACTTTTGTATAGTAGTAGTATCGATGTATTGCGCCTTGGAGCAAACTAACAAGATGAAATTAAAGAAAAAAAGTGGTACATATAGAGAGCGCTCGTCGCCAAATTATGCATATAGTACTAATAAAAAAGCTAGTACGTGCTTAAATGGGGTGCTAAATTCTATTAAAGAAATTAGCATACCTATTTAATTCTTGGGTTTTATTATTTATGCCGCTAGTTGTGTATCACTACTCAGTTTGCCATTAGAAGTTACAACTACTCAAAAATGCCATCGATCCGTGAGATGCCTGCTCAAAAATGCAATTAGATATCTCAAAAATGACATCGTTAAGTTAGAAGTTTGCTAAAAAATGCCATTAGACATTGTTATTTTCACGTCAAACCCGTTGACCATGTTATATGACAAAAATAAGCCGATTCTCACAATGATAAGTGTGGCCCCGCTTGTCAGGAGTAACCAAGCGAGTAATTTTACAGGAAAATAAGAACGCTGTTGGGATCAAGTAGGCCCCACACTTTATTTTACTGTAGTGAGATAGAGGGAGAGCTGGCATGTTGGTCCATCGGTATTTATGTCATTATAACATTGCAAAAGAGATTTGAGTCACAATAATGGTGTCCAGCACAATGCACCCCTCAAATAAAACTAAGCACCCTGAAATTCTTTGACAACTAAACTACTGGCTATATGATGTTGGCCATATATATTGTACGTATATAACATGAAGAAACGAGCGGTAGTACTATACCAACTAAAAGATGAATTGTAAGAAATACTAGTATGTACATACTAAAGAGTTGAAGTAACGAGAAGGAACATAACATAGTTCTGCTCGGGTCTCAGCACAACACACCCCTCAAATAAAACTAAGCACACCTAAAATTAAACTAAGCAACTAATCCAGTAGATACTGCATTAGAACCACCATGAGCAACGACACTGCCACCTTACTCGGACCCCTCGTCCACATGCTCGACTTCGTCCTTGTCCCTCTTCCTCTTGGCCGATACTTCTTTGCTTGAACCACACACTTGGCTCTTGCTCTTCATCCAACCCTTGTAGATATTGAAACAAAGGTAGCCATCCATTGCAGCGTAGTGGATGTGGTCTATATCTAGTACATTCCACTGCCATGAACGATGAAACTTGTATGGAGGTTTCTTATGTTTACTGTATGAAGGATGAACCATGGTTCCTGCCAGGGTCAGCATTGAAGGCTGATCACGGGAGGGCACCAACCCATTCTTATGGAGGTCGAAGGGGTTGCCTACAATGAGGCCTATCCGACCCAGGACTCTTCTGTCGTTCGTAAAGTCTACAGTAATGAATTTGACTAGATCTCCCTTGAGGAAGTTCTTAAATTCCTCGCACTCAACATCGGCATGGCATATGTGGTAGACCAAGCATAAGTCATGTACGCAAACCTGGATCACGGCGGGCTTCATCTTCTCTTCCTCCTTTAGATTCTTCTCTTTGTCCAGGGTTGTGGTGTACTCAACATCTAGCCTAGCGACCCACTCATCATTTGAGTTTTCGAACATGCGTCTGAAGCGAGCAAGGCATCCTTTCACCATCATGGAAGAACGGGTGTAGATGATGTCGAGCTCATCGCCGGTGATGGTTCTAACCATGTACTCACTGCCGATCATGGAGATTTGGGACGCCATGGATTTGGGAGGAGGGTTAGGATTAGTGGAACTGCCGTAATGTGAAAGGACAGGACAACTAGGAGCGAACTGCCGTAATGTTAAAGGACGTCCGGGGCGAGTAGGAGCGAACTGCCAGCGGTTTTTTGATTGTAAAAATGCTGAGTGGGGCGTGCGAACGACAGGGTAGTGGCTTGCCTGGTGGATAAATGGATTCATGCACAGTACTATGGAGGCCCAATTATATGTCATGTCTACTTGATGCCCAATTAAATGGCTTTCGATGTCATGTCAAGCATCGGGAAAATTACAGGTGATACGAAGCTTTCCATTCTCCCATGATATGAGCTTCCGAGAGCCCTTGGATCTAAGATCGAACGGTTGCATGGCGTGATTCTAGACCTATGGGTGAATATCCTATCCTGCAGGGTTATTCTGTAAATTTTCAGCAACTTAGCATGCGACCGTTCGATCTCAGATCCAAGGGCTGCCAACATCCCAAATCATGGTCGCGCCTACCATGACCGTCGCCTCGCTCACGCGGTCGCGCCCTTGGAGATTTAACATGGTGCGTTAGGCGATCTGATGTTGGCATGTCATACATAGTCATCACTTAGTCACTCATACAACAAGGTTAGCTATAAGGTTGGCTATAAGAGTATTTTTTTACTTCTCTCTATCTCTTTCTTCGTAGTATTAATTGCATTTGCCAAGGAGTGACCTCTTCCAATGAAATGGTGCTTAGATGAGGTGCTAAGGGCATTAAATGGCTTAGCAACTCAAGTCCCCAATGCATAGGTGCTTAGTTTTTTGTTGCCAAGTTTGCTTCATTTAATTAGGTATAGACTCAAAATTGTCTTTTCACCTAGGTACACGCGCTTAGCACCGTTTCTTCCTGGGCACCAAACTAGTCTCTCTCTTCTTAATTAACTTGCCACGTCAGACTTTATGCCTATGTGGCAGGCTTAAGACCTGTACGAGCAAGTACAATAGTGGGCTATAAGCCTGCTTACATGACATTTTTGCATATGTGGAGGAAAGAGGCAAGGAAAAAGTGGAGGAGTGGGCTCTCATGCAAGAGCCAACCTCTACATGGTGGAGCATTGGGAGAGGCACCTGTATACCATGGAGGTGGTCAGGAATCGGGAGACTCACGCCGGTCGTTGCACCGCAGTTAAAATGATAATGGCAAGTCAAATCATGGGGCCCACCTGTCCAACAGTAACTCGCTGTCAAATCACACAGTCCTACGTTTGCAGCAGCCTACTCCCTCATCTTCTCGCGTCTCTGTCAAACCGACTAGGCGGAACTGCCTCGCCTACCGCACGGGAAAAGCCCCGCCCTCGACTTTTAAAGAGTACAGTATACTAATTTTGTATCCATGGATTGCGCCATGGAGCAAAGCCTCAAGAAAACGGCGGTACGCATGTACGGAGTATAAAACCCGCCCATCGCGTTCGCGTCGCACCCCAGATGGTCGGTCGGTCTGGCACGCCGCTCTCCGAATGGAACGCGCGTCATATTGCATTTGCACACACATGTGGGACTGCAATTGAGAACCGAACATAGGCACACTCCATGGCCCCGCAAGTCGGGTGAGTTAATAGAAGAGAGAGACGAGCGATAGTACTAGAGAAGTGTTGTATAGACGTTGGTTCCTGGACGATTCCTGCATGACACGGAAGATCAGTTCGTCCATGCATGTGACCAGACTCCAGCAGACATGCCTGGATTGGATATCGTCTACATATCATGCAGGCTGTGTTGTACTAGGTTGTAGTTCTGATGAGAAATCTAAAAAAAGGTTTCTTGTCATCTTGCAATATTAGGTGTCATGTGCTTCGGATCACTGCGAGGGTTAAACAACGGCAACTGAGTTCCTCCAAGGCGCTGTTCATTGGGGGCACATGCACGAAGACTACTCCGCTGCCATCTAGGTCAAGCCGGCTATGTTAATTAGGACATCTATCAATGGACCCCTTTTCTATGAGTTTATCTTTAATTTGAGATATGATCCTCGTCTAGTTTTCCGTCAGGATTCATGTTGTCTCCTTTGGGTAGTGAGGTTATGGTTTCTTGTCATGTGTCATTTTTTCGTGTTATATGTTGTAATCCGGTGCTTCAGATCAAAATGATGACAACTGCACCTCCGGGGCACGTGCATGAAGACTTCTCGACAGTCATTGACGAGGTCAAGCCGGCTCTGGTAGACAAAGAAAACTAGTACTCCACTATATAGGCAGGAGCCTCCGTGCTTACTTGCTAGTGTGGCTCTCTTCACACTGTCCCGTCCTCTCTAGATCTAAACACGACAGCGGTGGCCACACTCTCTCTCTCTCTGCTCACCGCTGGTCACAGATCCGGCCGAATCCTCTCCGCCGGGGAAGGTAAGAAGGTGCAAAGTTCACGCGGTCGTCCTCGGCGAAGGGCTCTTACCCACTGCCGGTGCGTCCCGACCAGCGTGCCTTGCCGTTCTCTCCCAAGCATCGCTGGCTAGGGAGGGCCTCCGACCTCTTCTTCCTCGCTGCCATAGTGTGGGCAGATCCGGCCTCCCGCCGCCCACCTAGCGACATCCCGACGACCCTCAGGTATAACTTCCTTCAAAACCGGCCTTGCTCTACTTCCCGAGCTCCCGACATTGCTGCATTTGTATCTTTTACTATTTCTCAGGCCCCCTCATAGATAGGATCGATCGGTTGTTCGAAAGCCACCTAAATTTTTACTGTTAAGAGGTAAAACTAGTTCATGCACTCGAATCTAGTACTACTTGGTTCAAACAAGAAAGAAAGAGGGTGGGGGAAGATTTTTTACCTGAATCTAGGACTTGGTTGAAAGAGGAAATAATGGGGGCGAAAAGTAGCAGAGACTGGCTATCCAACTGGTCTCTTGGTCTTATAGGGAAATAAAGGGAAGCGCAGTACAAACTCAATATAAACATGATCTATTGGTTGAAAAAGGAAAGAAAGTGGGGACTAGGGGACAAGTCAACAGAGTAAGTCCAGCACTAGATTTGCTAGCCTCACACAGTATAAGGTGGCTATACCGAACAAAAATGGGACCAACACAGATATCCTGTTCTGATGCTTGTTGCCCCGAGCCACTCGTAATGCCACTGGTAAAATATAGCAGTCACACTGTTAAAAGTAAGGACACGTTAAACCAATGTTGTTTTCAATGTAATGCCTCCATTAATATGAATCAATGGCACTTTTTTCATGTCCTGCTAAATTTCCCATTAAGATAAGTTGCTTCTTTTCGTTAGAAATGCAACTGTCCTGGTCCGCCTACTCTCCCGTGCCCAAATACCAACTCTGTAGCAGCTGTTAATGTAATGTTACTGGTAAAATGAAGCAATGGCACCATTAAAGTAATGTCGTATTTAACCATTGTCATAGTTAATCTTAATGTGCACACTAATATCTAGCAATGTTGCTGCTTTAGAAATTGCTATTGTCCTTGTAGGATTGCCAATCAGATAAGGAACATGCTTCTTTTCATTTGATGTATGTTTCATCACTTGTTAGTCACCCTCCTTTCCACCTTTTTTGTGCAAATAGAGATATACATTTCATGCTTGATATTAGTTGAACTGCACAAATGATATCCAAATTATAGTTGAACATTCCAGGAGCTTCGCAACCAACCTTGATGTTGCTCAATTTTATTGCAACTAATGAAGAAGAAGCTCTGTGGGTTTCGTTTTCTGATGGAAATGGAACTGGGGTTGGAGCCCTTTTCTTAAAAAAATGAAGAAGAAGAAGCTGCTAGCTCATGGGACATTGCTTCATTTTAGGTGAACTGCACCAAAAGGTCCCATGAATTGAATCATCCATGTTAGTGACTGGTGTCATCCCTTCTACAATGGCTTGACTGCAGATATGGTTCCCATCACGAGATATGTTCCTTTTTAGTCTAACCGTTTGCCAAAGATCCTGCATGTTGAGTTTGCTCTTGTGCTACTGTTTTGGCACTGCCATGATAAAGCAGTAATGTTATTATTTTGCATCCTAGTCTAAGCACACCCGACCTCCATCCTTGCGACGCACAGTACCCCTCGTTTGCCACCTGCTCGACCCTAGTGCCACTGATAAAATGAAGTAATAATATAGTTAAAATAGAGCGAGTGTCCTCTCTATCATTTCATTTCCAATGTAGATAAAGAAAGTGCTTCTCTTTGTTAGTATATGTTTCATCAACTAGTCCCATTGTTAATGTTTAAGAGTTTCTGCAAACTGGGGTGCTTAATTGTAGTTGATCTGCACAAAAATAGAGATTGGAATGTCTCAAGGCCCCTCCTTGTACTACCAATGTACACTGATGTTCATCACTGGCAGAATGTGTATCGGGGAGACTTGGGTCGATTTCCAGTATGAGGCGTCGCATGGCCCATCTCGCCCTCGCAGCATGACATACTATGATACTATCGCAATATTTTCTTATATTTATTAGTATATGTTTCATCAGCTAGTGCCACTATAATGTAATCACGCCTTTTCATTATCTGTGCAAACACGGTTATTCAGCTGCTTTTTGGTGGAACTGCACAAATGTACGGATGGAACCGGCATATATGCAGAGTGCGAGGTGTGCCAAGTAAAAATTACCGACACCAACCATGCTCCATGCACGCATTGGCATCCACCACCACCAGTGGGATGTGTGGCGCTCTCTGTGGACGGATCTTTCTCGGCAACAAATCCTCTAGCCAAATACTAGTAGCTTATATTGGCAGTTTTCTAGGGAGTACTCTTTTCTAAAAGAAGCACCAATCTATTTTTCTTTATTTGTACATAGTGTCACAACTTTGACCCAAAGGTCCAAAGCTATTTTAGGGTGATTGGCATAGTACTCGGAGACTGATTGTAAGTATGATTTTCATTAGCTGTCACACTGATTGTAAGCATGAGCAGATGGAAGATTAGGTTAGTGCGAAGCTTACCTTAAACCCTACCACCACCGTTGAAACGAGGTGAGCATTGAGGGAACCATGGAGGACGGCGGGGAAGAGACGTCGCGCCATACGACCTCGTCTTGCGGTGGGAGACCAAATACTCATGTGGCTCCGGCTGGCTCTACACCCTCACGAACGACACAACGTACTTGATCGATTAGTTATCCTCTGGGTGCTCGACCTTCGACCTGTACGCCCACCACCTCCGCCTGACTTTCGCCTCAGGCGAATCTGTCTGCTCCATCGCCCAGAGGAGATACTCGGTGAACTCGAAGGACTGCGGCGTGACTACCGCCGAGGAGTACATCCCCGCCCTCATCACCGCCGTCTCGCTCTTTCGCATACATTGCCACATGGCCCTCACCGTCCTCGAAATCTCCCACTCATTGTCAAACCAAGTAAGGATCTCCTTCAACCTGGCTAACTTTGTCTGGTCGCCACCGGTGATCTGTCCTATTCGTTGCTGCATCCTCTCCATAGATGTCCTTCTGAGAGGTCCGGTGCTAGCTTTGGAAGATGGGAGGAGAGACAGTGGTCTTGCAATAGAGAAGAGGGAGAGGCGAGACGGTGGTTTTGCAATGGAGAAGATGGAGAGGAGAGGGGTGGTCTTGCAATGGAGAAGAGGGAGAGGCGAGACTGTGTTTTGGAATGGAGAGGAGAGGAGGTGGTTTTGCAATGGACAAGAGGGAGAGGAGCGTGCGGCAGCGATTTAGGATTGGACGAGAGGGCCGGCGCTATGACTGGATCAAAATCAAAATCAGTTTACCCTTCAATTAAGAAATCGACCCCACATTAACTAGTCTCCCTTTTATTCTAGGTCATAATTGACCATGATTTTCACAAATAAAATATGTGTTATACGTTGCAAAAATAATATAATTTGAAAGTACATTCAGATACGAACCAAACGATACAATTTTTGGTGACATGCATTCACATTTTGCTTGTCAAATACAGTACATGGTCAAATTTTGACCCAAAATACGCAAAATAAAAAAGTACTTCCAAGACTAGCGCCGCTTCTCTCCCCCTTAAACCACCGCCACTCCTCTCCTGTTCCAATCTAAATCCAGCACTGCTCCTCTCCTCTTCCCTTTCAAAACCACCGCCCCTCCTCTCCTGTTCCAATCCAAAACCAGCGCCGCTCCTCTCCTGTTCTAATCCAAAACCAGCGCTGCTCCTCTCCCCTTCCATTCAAAAACCACCGCTGGTGAGTAAAGGTGCTGTGGAGAAGTAGATTGATGGAGGAGTACAACCGATATGTGAGGAACGCAGACGGTGACCCTATGAAGCTAGCTAGGATGTTGGAGATACGGTCTTGGTTTGATAACAAGGACCAACTAGCGGCGGCGGCGACATCCATGGCCAAATATCTGTAACAGAGTGAAAAGGCGGCAATACTCCCAAAGGGAGTCGCGCGGGAGTACATAGAGCTACTCCTCTGGGCCATGGAGCAAACAGATTCACCGAATCCGATCGTGAGGGAGTGGTGGTGGGAGTATCAATCCTAGATGGAGCATCCACCAGAGATTGAAGGATCGAGCATCTACTGGGTGCCGTTTGTGAGGGTGTTGTGCCAGAGCGAGCCGGTGGAGTCTTAGTCGATCGAACCCAACTGCAAGAGGAGAAAGCAGTTGGCCCGACGACGCTTCCCCGCCATCCTCTCCCTCGCTGTTCACATCATCTCACGAGGCGGTTGTCTGCCGCCGAGGAATAGGAGGGGACTGCCCCCCAGCCCAATAGTCGGGCAGGTTGTGAATTGTCAGGAGGAGCTTAGGGTTATCAGTATTTGCAGGTTGTGAATTGTGTTTTGTGTTGTGTATTTTGAGAGTACTTTCAGATATGAATGTCTTTTGAATTTTAGATTTGCAGTATTGAGCATATGAAGTATTTTATGAATTCTAGAGATCTATTTTTAGCACTTAAAAAATATAGTTTCATAGGAGTATAAAAGTGCAGACAATGTGATTCTCAGAGAAGAAACAACAAGTTTCAGTTTCAGATAAGAAACTGCAAGTTCAGTTTTAGATAAGAAACTGCAACTTTCAAAGGCAGAGCATTTATATTAACACGACCTTTTCAAACAGGGATAACATCATGTTGGAAGTTTTATTCATGGTCGAAAATGGAACTACCAGCCACTTAACATCATGCTGATCAACATTCATGCATAGCACATCTTCATATGATGCACAGTCAAAAAGATATGCTATTTTCAAAATACCCACACAATGTCGAGTGTGCGAAAAACAGAGAAAACATGGACGAAGTTTTGGCAAGTGTTGGACGTGGTGTGCGTAGATGACAATGGGGACCCACATGTCAATAATGGCAGAGGCAAAAAAATTGGAGATAGTTTCCCTGCATCAGGTAAAACTGAACCCGAGCGAAACAACAGTCGGGTAGTGTCACTTGGCCACTGGGCTAGTTCAGTAGTTTCGGTACAAATAAGGCACTGCCTCAGGTGGTCTGATCTCGTCCTGCGCCTTTGTGCGCTTGTCGTGGCGCTGCTGTCTACCGTTGTGAACATGCTGAGCAAACGAGAGGAATCTGGAGAGGACTGTACGTGGAGAGGCGGATAGTCGGCACCCACCAGGTCTATGGCCGTACGCAAGCAAGTGCCTCATTGAAAAAAATACTTCCTCCTAATGCTATACTGACGTTGGGCCCACGGGTTTGTCAACATAGGTACATTTCTTTTAGGTGCTTCAACGTAGTTACTAAAGGAGATAAATTCACAATGAAGTGGTGAAAGATCATGGATATCGCCTAGAAGGGGGGTGAATAGCGCTTCAAAATAATTACGGTAGGCTTGAACAAATGCGGAATAAACCTAGCGGTTAATTTGTCAAGCACAAAACCTAAAACAACTAGGCTCACCTATGTGCACCAACAACTTATGCTATGCAAGGTAAACAACTATGTGATACCAAGATATATGACAAAAACAATATGGCTATCACAAAGTAAAGTGCGTAAGTAAAGGGCTCGGGTAAGAGATAACCGAGGCACATGGAGACGATGATGTATCCCGAAGTTCACACCCTGGCGGATGCTAATCTCCGTTTGGAGCGGTGTGGAGGCACAATGCTCCACAAGAAGCCACTAGGGCCACCGTAATCTCCTCACGCCCTCGCACAATGCAAGATGTCGTGATTCCACTAAGGGACCCTTGAGGGCGGTCACTGAACTCATACAAATGGCAACCCTTGGGGGCGGTCACCGAACCCGTACACTTTGGCAACCCTTGGGGCGGTCATCGAAACCTGTCAAATTGCTCGGGTGATCTCCACAACCTAATTGGAGACCCCTACGCTTGCCCGGAGCTCGACACCACAATGATTGAGCTCCGAACACCACCAACCGTCTAGGGCGTCCAAGCACCCAAGAGGAACAAGCTCAAGGGTACCAAGCACCCAAGAGTAATAAGCTTCTCAACTTGTAACTTCCACGTATCACCATGGAGAACTCAAACCTATGCACCAAATGCAATGGCAAGGGCACACGGAGTGCCCAAGTCCTTCTCTCCCAAATCCCACCAAAGAAACTAATGCTAGGGAGGAAAATGAGAGGAAGAACAAGAAGGAGAACACCAAGAACTCCAAGATCTAGATCCAAGGGGTTCCCCTCACATAGAGGAGAAAGTGATTGGTGGAAATGTGGATCTAGATCTCCTCTCTCTTTTCCCCCCAAAACTAGCAAGAATCCATGGAGGGATTGAGAGATAGCAAGCTCGAAGAAGGTTAACAATGGGGGAAGAACACGAGCTCAAAGGATAAGGCTCAATGGGGAAGAAGGCCCCCTTTTATAGGAGCTCGCGAATCCAACCGTTATGTGCTCAGTCCGCGCACGAGTGGTACTGCTGCTCAGGGGAGCGGTACTACCGCCCGGGAGGTAGAACACAGAGAGCGGAGCAAAACAAAGGGCGAGGCAGGGCCGTATGAGTTGCAATACCGCTGGAGCCAGCGGTACTGCCGCTTGGCCCAGCGGTACTACCGCTGGGACCGCGCACAGCGCCTACCACGAGCACAGGGAGGAGGGCCATTGAGCGGCACTAGGGGAGGTGGTAGCCGTGGTACTTCCGCACACGAGCGGTACTACCGCTCCTACTGCCGCTACTACTGCCTCTAAAACCGACACGAGAAAACCACGTCTTGGGTCGAGGCGGTACCAACGCGGAACCAGAGCCGTACTACCGCTTATGGCCATGGGCGGTACTACTGTTGTGAGACAGCGGTACTACCGCTTGTGGCGATGTGCGGTACTGCCGCTCCGGCCCATCGATACTACCGCTGGCACCATACTTATGCCACTCCCACGAAAACAAGTATTCTCCAAGGAAAACCATAACTGCCATAGCATCTGCAAATGAGCTCTGAATCGAGCAAACTCAAGCTTGTTGGAAACAAGACGACAAGTAGCATCAAAACTAAGAAGAGGCAGGGGAGGTATGCCTAACAAATAGAGGAGTGAAACCTCCTACAGAGAAGAACCGACATAACCTTCAACATCGAAAACATCATAGAAGATGCGAGTGAACTCCGTTTTTGATGAACTCGAGCTTGTCATCAAGATGACCATAAGCTCCAAATCTCACAAAGAGAAGAACCAAACAAGAACCAATAAATATGATGCAAGGATGCAATGGTTTGAGCTCTCTACGAATGATACGATCAAGCTACTCATCGAGAGCCCCCCTTGATAGTACGACAATCGATCCTATAACCCAGTCTCCAAAATACCACCATGAGACCGGTAAAATAGAAAACCTATCAAGGGCAAACCTTTGCCTTGCAGATGGTCCACTTGAGCTAGATGATGACGATCTTGACTCCCTCAAGATGGACCACCTTTCTTGATTGCGTTGGCTCGATGAATGCTAGTTGATTGGTCCCCCATACTCCACTATGGGTGAGCCACTCTTCCACACATCTTCATAAGTCCATTGTCACCACAATGGATGACAAGCTTCAAGCATTTGATCTCTACGTGATGCTCCACTTGAACTTGCACACGGCAACCAAACCCCACAAGGAACTCTCACATAGACCATGGTTAGTACACAAAGCATAATGGACAATGCTTACCATACCATGGGATCACTTGATCCCTCTCGCTACATCTTCTATGCATTGTGAGTTGATCAACTTGATTCACTCTTGACTTAGTCTTGATCAACCTTGATTCTTTCCAACTCTCTTCATTTGGATGATGTCTTGAAGGTAAACATGAATGATCACACAATCTTTTTCTTCAAGACATGCTTGCAATAAGCTCAACTCTCACATGACCAGTATTTGGATAATTCTTTAATAACACCTTGGTCAACACATAAACTCCTTGAAACCAACACATGGACTTCAAGAAATGCCTATGGACAAATCCTTCAAATATAACTCAAGGCAACCATTAGTCCATAGAGATTGTCATTAATTACCAAAACCAAACATGGGGGCACCGCATGTTCTTTCAATCTCCCCCATTTTGGTAATTGATGACAATCACTTTCAAGAGAGTTTATATAAGGAATTATGCATCACCATGCAATGCAAGATGCAAAAGCTAAGGAGACAAAATCCAAATCAAAAAGAAATAACTCTATTAACTTCTTCACAAAACTCTCTTCTGAAACTTCTCCCCCATTGGCATCGATTGCCAAAATGGGAAAAAGCTTAGAAGGCCAATATAAATTGTGGTCCTCCATAAATTGTGTATTTCTCAACAAGAGAGTGGAATGCAATACACATATCCAAAGGTAAATACTTGGAGGAACACAAACTATATTGAGGCACAAATATTGCTAAAGAATGATATACCACAAAGACAGAGAGACACAAGCAATCAAGCAATCGAAAGACACCAATTGAAGCAAGCAAACAAAAGAAATCAATTGAACTAACTAGACCAAAGATCCTATGAGCCACATGAATAAAAGATATTATGATATGAACATAGGATTGTTCTAAAGAAACTAGAGAAGTTCCCCATGATTTGTGCACAAATAAGAACATTTGTATTTGAATACACCGGGCACAAAATAGGATCATCACTCCCCAAAAATCAATAGAAACTCAGAACAAATGCAAGTGAGCAATTAGGAAACAAAGCCTAGCACTTGCAACAAACACATGATTGAGCAACATGCAAAGAGGCAACTTAAGAATAGGCTCAACCAAAATGATGTGTGTGAGTCATGACAAAGCACTTGAGAAGACTAATATAAGGATGAGCATAAAGCATCAACATAGTCTTGGATCAATGAGATTCACGGTGCATGACATGACCTCCCCACACACACCCAACAAGCAAATGGGTTCACAAGCTCACTAAACTGCAAATTAAGAACCAATGCTTGTGACAACCCATGGTGAATATAGAAAAAGGAAGGTGAGGGAGTCCTGGTAGGGTAGGGTTATAGCCGTGTCAAACTTGGGTCAGATCAAGTGAACTGCCTCCAATGCATCCAAACTGTCCTGATAGGTAGGGTTATAGCCGTGTCAAACTTGCCCTCCAGCTGCTTTAAAGTCTGCGGGCCAATTCACTTGGCCATCTGGAGCAGATCGAAAGCTACGCCCCTGGCCATCAGGTCAGATTTGGGAGTTTGAACTACACGGCCGACATCCGCGGAGACTTGATCTTCGACGGATTCGAGCCACAGCCAAGCGCGCCGCACTGTCTCGATGGGCACGATCTAGCTCTGCCGTCAGACAGTGCCCTGGAGGCTGCACCGGCGTCCGCTCCAACCCTTAGCTCGGAGCCGACTCCCCCGATCGAGGACGAGTGGTTGGACACCGCCTCGGGGGCTACGATCTCAACGGCGATTGAGCCGAACTCCATCCCTGTCCTTTGTGAAGACCGTGACTCCAAGGTGCCGGACTCCTCTCCGGACTCCGAACCTCCGCGCCCCATGTCAATCGAATCCGATTGGGCGCCGGTCATGGAGTTCACTGCGCGACATCTTTCAAGACTCGCCCTTTGGTGACATCCTGAATTCACTAAAGTCTCTCTTTTATCGGAGAGCCTGGCGGACTACGATCGGGAAGGTTGGGATGCGGACGACGAAGAAATTCAACACCCACCCACCACCCACTTTGTATCTACTGTCGATGATTTAACCGACATGCTCGACTTCGACTCCAAAGACATCGACGATATGGACGATGATGCTGGAGACGACCAAGAACCAGTGCCTACAGGGCACTGGAAGGCCACCTCGTCATACGACATATACATGGTGGACATCCCAAAAGATGGGAACGGCGATCGAACAACGGAGGATGACCCCTCCAAGAAACAGCCCAAGCGCCGACGTCAGCGGCTCCGCTCTAAATCCCGCCACAGTAAAAACGTCGATTCCGGCACGGGAGAAAATAATACCCCGGACAGTGCCGAAGACAACCCCCTCCAGCAGGATTCAGCACATGAGGAGGGAGAAGCAAGTTCGCACGATAGTGCGGCAGAAAGAGAGGTAGAGGACGATAATTATGCGCCCCCCTCAGAAGATGAGGCAAGCCTCGAAGACGATGAATTTGTCGTACCTGCGGATCCCGCCGAATAGGAGCGTTTCAAACGCAGGCTTATGGCCACGGCAAGCAGCCTCAAGAAAAGCAGCAGCAGCTTAGAGCTGACCAAGACTTGCTAGCTGATAGATGGACCGAAGTCCTTGCAGCCGAAGAGTATGAACTCGAACGCCCCTCCAAGAGATACCCCAAACGCAGGCTGCTACCCCAATTAGAGGAAGCAGCACCCAAACCTACATCTCCAGCGCATGATGCGGCCGACCGGCCACCCCGTGGTCGCGACAGAGAGGCCTCTAGACCCTCCATACAAGCCGCACTCCGGCGTCGCTCGAAAAGTACCAAGGCACGGGGAAACGCGCCAGACCTGCGAGACATATTGGAGGACAAGGCAAGGCAAACAAGATCGATCTACGGATCGCGTGGGCGCCCCACGACACGTGACGATAACCGTCACGCCCGATACAACAATTCCGGTCGGGCAGAACACAGTAGACAAAGCTCATATGAGCTACGTCATGATATAGCCCAATACAGAGGCGCCGCACACCCACTATGCTTCACAGATGAAGTAATGGATCATCAAATCCCCGAGGGTTTCAAACCCGTGAACATCGAATCATACGACGGCACAACAGATCCCGCGGTTTGGATCAAGGACTACCTCCTCCATATCCACATGGCCCGTGGTGATGATCTACATGCCATCAAATACCTCCCACTCAAGCTTAAAGGACCAGCTCGGCATTGGCTTAACAGCTTGCCAGCAGAATCAATTGGTTGTTGGGAGGACCTGGAAGCCGCATTCCTTGATAACTTCCAGGGCACATACGTGCGACCACTAGACGCCAATGACCTCAGCCACATAATTCAGTAGCCAGAATAATCGGCCAGACAATTCTGGACTCGGTTCCTAACCAAGAAAAATCAAATCGTTGACTGTCCGAATGCAGAGGCCCTTGCAGCCTTTAAACATAACATCCGCAACGAGTGGCTTGCCCGGCACCTAGGACAGGAAAAGCCGAAATCCATGGCAGCCCTCACCACACTCATGACCCGCTTTTGCGCGGGAGAGGACAGCTGGCTAGCTCAAAGCAACAACTTGGCCAAACACCCTGATAGTTCGGATACCAAGGACAGCAATGGCAGGTCGCGTCGCAACAAGCATAAACGCCGCATTAATGGCAATAATGCTGAAGATCTGACGATAAATGCGGATTCAGAGGCTCTAAACCCGGTCAGCGGAAGAAGCCATTCAAAAGAAATACCAGGGCCCGTCCAACTTGGACCGAATACTCGATCGCTGTGCGGATACATGGCACCCCGAAAACCAGCCAACCACACCAACAGGGATTGTTGGGTGTTCAAACAAGCAGAGCAAGTTAAGTGTCGAACTCAATGACAAGGGGCTACATAGCGATGACGAGGAAGAGCCCCGCCGCCGAACAATAGAGGACGAAGGGCTTTCCCACACAAGTGCGGACGGTGAACATGATATCGCAACCCACATACCCAAAAGGGAGCGGAAGTGTGCACTAAGGGGCGTATATGCGATGGAGCCATCGCCCAAGTTCAACCCATGGTCCTCCTGCCCGATCACATTTGATCGAAGGACCACCCACTATCATCCGTCACGGCGGATTCGCGCATTGGTTCTTGACCCAATCATCGACGGATTTCACCTCACTAGAGTCCTGATGGACGGCGGTAGCAACTGAACACCTTTATCGGGATACAAGTCATAAAATGGGCATAGACCCTCAAGGATTAAACCCACAAAGACGACCTTTAAAGGCGTCATACCGGTGTAGAGGCCAATTATACAGGCTCGTTACACTCAAAGTGGTCTTGGATCCCGGATAACTTCCGAAGCGAAGAGTTAATCTTGACATAGTCCCGTTCATGGCGGCTATCATGCACTTGCTTGGATGAACCACATTTGCAAAGTTCTATGCGGTGCCGCACTACGCATACCTCAAGCTCAAGATGCCAGGCCCTCGAGGAGTAATCACGGTCAATGGAAACACCGAACACTCTCTCCGAACGGAGGAGCACACGGCGGCCCTTGCGGCGGAGGTGCAAAGCAGCCTCTCACATCAAATCTCGAGTCCGGCCACTAAACGTCCAGACACTGTCAAGCGCGCTCGGAGTAACCTACAACAAGACCGCCTGGCACGATCCAAGCACGCGTAGCAATCCGGCCCCAACCCCAGCCCTCGCGAAGTTGCGAAGCCAGTACTACGCGTACATAACTACGCTCTGGAGATACCATGGGCATAAGGGGAGGGGCACGACCACGGCACGCCCAGAATGGGCTCAACCGCACCAGGGGCTCCCAATTGTGTCATTCTTTTTCTTTTTCTTCCTCTTACTTTCAGGACTCTGTTCTCCAGAAGGCCTGTCCAGCATTCGCGCCGAATACACGATGCAACAGCCAGGGAAGCAGAAACTGCGTCGAGTGTCCAGGTGGTCTCTATTACGACCAGTAAACCTATTTTACATACCACACCGCAAACTTACCCCTGGAAGGGGGACATGTCAAACGTCCCGTACCTTGCTTATCGCACAATTTGTTTCGTTCTGCTTTTATTTGCAGTTTCTTTTTTGAATAACCAATATATAGCTTTTGCCTATTATTGCATTCCTTTCCTTATCTATATATATGTTCATTTCATGACATGTTGCACCAGACACTTTAGTGCGGCCAATACACCAGGGGCTTAAGTACCCCAAAAGTATGGTGTGATAAGTCCAACACTTTCACAAGTGCGGCACCCGAACTTATAGCCTTATATGCATCGGCTCGAATCATGTCTTGGGTCAATAGTTGGGTTTGCCTGCTCCCATGTTTTGGTACCTTACGTTCCATTATATCGGCTAAGGTAGCGCTGGGAGAACCACTGCGATTGTGCCCGGTTGAGCTGGGTTGAGCACCTCGGTGGAAAAGCTAAAACTGACCGTCATGATAGGGCGAGAGCCTGTCGCTGTTCGAGAGGTTTTTGGTCCCTAAAGACTTATGCCGCTTAGAGCGAAGAGTCGGCATTGTCCGCCAAGGCGTGGATAGCGCCCCAAACTCGGTCTTCGAATACTAGGGGCTTCACGAAATTTAAAATTATAGAATTCTATGGCTAAGTGAGAGTGTTCAAGCACTATAAGTCCGGTTGCCTTGTTCGTTGCGTTGAGCGCCTCCCTCGACGGACCCAAGAATGGGAACAAGAGCGCTCAAGTTTATCCCGAACACCCCAGCACTCGTGGCATGGGGGCTGAAGCCAACGACTTGCCATCTCTCAAATTTGATAAACAGCCTCACAGAAGGTAATATTTTAAATTAACAAGCGTTGCTTAGCGCATATGAACAAGTTTTCAGCGTACAGGATAACAAATGCAAGTCTATTAAAAAATTACATCTTTGGAGCACTCATCCGCTATACGGCGGGCACCCTTCAGGACGCCCTCATAGTACATTTCGGGCTTGCGATGCTCCTTGCCCTTCGGTGGCCCGTCCGTCACAAGCTTCTCCTCATCCAGCCTGCCCCAGTGCACTTTAGCATGGGCAAGGGACCGACGGGCACCTTCAATGCAGACGGAGCACTTGATGACTTCAATCCATGGACAGGCATCCACCAGCGACTGCACTAACCCGAAGTAGCTCCCAGGCATGGCTTCCAATGGCCACAGCCGAACTATGAGGCCCTTCATGGCCTGTTCGGCGACCTTGTGGAGCTCGACTAGCTGCTTCACTGGTCGCTCAGGGGCACGGACGTTCGCCTCGGATATCTGAGACCATAACACCTTCTCCGTCGAGCTCCCTCCTTGGCACGGTAGAACGCGCAAAGATCGGACACACTACGGGGCAGATCTGCGAATGCTCCTGGAGAGCTCCGGATTCGGGTAAGTACTAGATAATTGACTTTTACATTCTTGCTCTGCATAAAGAATGCCTTACCCGCCGCGATCTTCTTTATTGCCTCAATCTCCTGGAGGGCTTTTTGGGCCTCGGCCTTAGCAGCTTTGGCACTCTCAAGAGCCGAGGCGAGCTCGGACTCTCGGGTCTTCGAGTCACGCTCCAAACCCTCGTGTTTTTCCACGAGAGCCTGGAGCTCTTGCCGTACCTCCGCCAGCTGCGCCTCCCCCTTCTCTCGCTCGGTGCGCTCCGCGGCCGCTTTGTTTCGGCCACGGACACCGCCTCCTTCAGGGTCGCCACCTCGCTCGTGGCCCCTGCAGTACCCATGTTATTCCTGTTATCTTTTGCAACCGAATCCTTTCTATAAGGTATTTCTTTAATAAGGTATTACTTACCTTCCTTGTCCTCGAGCTGCTTCTTGGCAAGGCCGAGCTCGTTCTCGGACCGCTCGAGGCTCTGCTTCAATGCATTGACCTCCATGATCGGTCTGGCGGAGGTCAGCAGCGCAACCTGCATTCCCATATTGACATACTTATGTTAGACTCCTGCGTATATCTTTTTAGATCCTTAGTCCGGCTTTTCTTTCCGAACACTGAACTAAGCATCAGGGGCTACTGTCTATGCGGTAATATTTTTACATATTCTAAACTTACCTCAAAGCCTGTTAGAAGGCTGGTACAGGCTTCAGTTAGCCCGCTCTTGGCGGACTGAACTTTCTGGATCACCACACTCATAACAGTGCGGTGCTCCTCCTCGATGGAGGCGCCGTTAAGCGCCTCCAGTAAGCTATCCGGTGCCTCCAGTTGGACGGAGGACACCGGCGTCTTACCCTTCCTACGAAGGGGCCGCTTGCCGGACTTCAGAACCGCTGAAGGTTCCGGTATGGAGTTCGAACAAGGGTCGGGCTTAGAGCCCCTGGGGGTCTCGCTCCCCTCGCGCCTGGAGTCCGGGAGGCTGCCTTGCGGCGCCTCCTGCGCCACCTCCTCTTGACCAGGCCCCCTTGGGGCCCCACCTCGGCGTCGTCCGCAGCGTGAGGTGAGGAGGCGGCCGGAAGTGAAGTACTCTCCACTTCCGACGAATTCAGGGACCCGCTCGACGAAGCGGCGAGCTCGTCTTTCGGCGGGCTGCATGATTGTTCAGTATTAGAGAACACTATGCAATGGAAAAAGAGCCATGGGTATCTGGACACTTACGATCTCGCCAGGGGCTTGGCCCTTGTTGGCCACTCCTCCTCGTCGTTGTCGGCGTTGGTGGAGATGTCTAGAGGAAGGGTCCTTCCCTTCTTGGACCCTCCGGCCTCCCGGTTAGGCGGCCTTCCTTTTCTTCTCCCCCGGCGGGAGAGGCTTCTTCCTCCTCCTCTTCCTCGGAGGAGGATTCCGCCTCGGGGTTGTCGGGCGATGAGTGCGACAAGACTGGCGCCGGAGCTCCTTGAGTTCCGTGGCCTCCTTCTTGGCCTTCTTCTCCGGCACCATGTGAGGTGCCGGGCCAGCAGCCCCTGGCCGTCAATCGGGCGTCCGCTGGTCTTCGGCAAAGGGCCGGACAGTTAATCTGTCCGGACGTCTTCAACCAGTCTGTCAAAGGTTAGGGAGTTTTAGATCCCACATAGAGTCAAACTATGAAAACAAGAGTCCCATAAAGGGTAAAATAACTTACCTCGCTGGCTTGACGCTGCGAGCTGAATCCGCGATCTTGATGGCGGATGTAGGAGCCTCGGCGGCCTTGAACAACACCTTCCGGCATCTTCGTGCGTAGTGTCAAGAGCCTTTTCAGAGTTGGGTGCTGTGCGGATCGAACTCCCACAATTTGAAGGCCCGTTGTTGGCATGGGAGAATCCGGCGGATGAGCATCAACTGGATTACGTTGACAAGCCCGAGATTCTTGTCCACCAGGTTTGGACGAGGTTTGGAGTCCGGACAGCTCGTCCGAATTCCCCACGTCAGCCCGTCTCTTTCCATGATGTGAGCCGCGGGGAGGCCAGATCGAATTGGGGCCGCCGCCCATTAAGAGTCGCGGCTCGGTGATGTAGAACCACCCGATTGCCACCCCTTTATGGTCTCCACAAAGGAGCCCTTGAGCCATAGGACTTTGGCCATCTTGCAAACCATGGCGCCTCCGACTTCTGCTTGGCGGCCGCCCACTACCTTCGGCTTGACATTGAAGATCTTAAGCCATAAGCGAAGTGGGGCTGGATGCGAGGAAGGCCTCGCACACCCACGATAAACGCCGAGATGTTGAGGATGAAGTTCGGGCCAGATCATGGAAATCCAGGCCGTAGTAGAACATGAGCCCCGGACAAATGGGTGAAGTGGAAAACCTAGTCCATGGAGGAAGTGGGTGAGAAACACCACCCTCTCATGGGGCCTGGGGTTGGAATGAGCTGCCCCTCGTCGGGTAGCCGGTCTTGTGATGTTGCTGGACAAGTATCCGGCCTCCCGCAGCTTTGATGTGCCCCTCCGTGACGGAGGAGGCCATCCACCTGCCTCCCGCTCCGGACATAGTTGGAGAAGGTTGAGGTGGGATGTGCGGACTTGGGCGTTGGAGCTCAATTGCGCGGAAATGGATGAGCAAAGGAGGAAGAAAGCGTAGGTGAAAAGGTGGATCCTTATCCCCTTATATGGACGGACGAAGCTATGCGTCCCCCACCAGCCTGGTAAAACTCGCTTATCTCCCAAGCGCCGTAATCAAAGGCGCGGATGGGTTACCCACGTCCGTATTGATGGGAGTCCCGTAATAAGGGGGCACGATCTCCGCTTTGATAAGACGTGCCAAGGAAACCGCCTCGCTAAGCGCGATAAGGTGGAACAGTAAAAAAACGATTTGTATAAAGGCCTGGCCGTGGTGTGATGTCACGCCGCGGAATACGTCAGCAGATCTGTGCAAAAATTATTCTCTCTATGGTGGTTTGTGGAACTTGTTTTGCAGAGCCGGACACTATCCTTGTGTTCAAAACCTTCTATGAAGTATTCGGAGGAGGAACCCGCCTTGCAATGCCGAAGACAATATGCGCGCCAGACTCGTTGTCATTGAAGCCTGGTTTAGGGAGCTCTTGAGGAGTCTGGACTAGGGGTGTCCGGATAGCGAACTATCATCTTTGGCGGACTCCAAGACTATGAAGATACAAGATTGAAGACTTCGTCCCTTGTCCGGATGGGACTTTCCTTGGCGTGGAAGGCAAGCTTGGCGATCTGGATATGTAGATCTCCTACCATTGTAATCGACTCTGTAACCCTAACCCTATTCGGTGTCTATATAAACCGAAGGGTTTTAGTCCGTGGGGCGAACAACAATCATACCATAGGCTAGCTTCTAGGGTTTAGCCTCTCTGATCTCGTGGTAGATCTACTCTTGTACTACCCATATCATCAATATTAATCAAGCAGGAGTAGGGTATTACCTCCATCGAGAGGGCCCGAACCTGGGTAAAAACATCGTGTCCCTTGTCTCATGTTACCATCCGCCTAGACGCACAGTTCGGGACCCCCTACCCGAGATCCGCCGGTTTTGACACCGATAGAAGGCCTCATCAAGACGAGGGATATCAATTAAGATTGCCAAGGCCTCGTCAAGACAAGCCTGAGGAAAAAGATCTTCACCACAAAAGAGTGCATCAAGATGCAATGAGATAAGATCCACACTCAAGATAAATCCTTTCACGGAACCACCAAAGAAAAGGTGGATGTGAAATAATAAGGATATCACCTAGAGATGTAACTTCTCTCAAGTGTACAAGATTCTAGGTAGATGAAAATCATGATGATATCAATCCACAAAGAAGGATGTACACACGAAATGGTTACACAAGGAAAGAACAATATATCCCCAAGGAAGTCATAACTATACCAATAAGATATTTGCTTTAGAGCATAGCACATGGCTTGAATGGTCTTATTGTATATAAATGAAATCCTAACACACACCCATCACAGACATCACAACTACCTCCAAGAGATCATTATTGGGATGCTTTGATAAAGGAAACAAGTATCACAAGAATGAACCAATAAATTCATGCCGTGATGCAACCTACACAAGGTTGAATGCAAGAAATGTATGCATGAAGTAGATACTTGTTACCGAGATAGCATTGGAAGGATGTAGTAGATACCAATTGAAGGTAGATAGTAGTTTGTTGATCATCCTATATTGACTCCACTAAGCACATGGTGACACCACCTTCCTTGTGAGTGAGTCAATCATACAATGTATCTCCAATTGTTCCTAGAAAAATCAACACAAACGAAATGGTACCCAAACTCATTGGACCAAAGAGTTAGAAACACCAATACATAGGACAAACTCCACATAAATATGTGCACATAGATATGAAATAGAATTTCATGCACATCTCATCCAATTTGAGACTTGGTGGAATTTCCCCTATAGATTGTGTCAAAGAAAGAAAGCATGCCAAAGATACTGCATGAAGTTAATATGCATGCTCAATACTTTCAAGAACCGATACAAATTGACAAAGAAATACCAAGTGAAGAAAAGATACCAAATGAATAAATCAACACTTGGAGGATATCAACTGAAAGATACATCAAGGAATGAGATATCCATTGATACATGCAAAAAGAGAGATGTCAAACTCCCCAAAGAGAGAATGGTTCCAAACAAACCAAGTGCTCTACAAAGTTTCATGATGGCACAAAGTACCAAAAAGAAACGGTTTGCATTCCACCAACACACACTTGATAAGGATCACAAGGTGAGTGTTCTAAGAACAATAGGATAGCTCCCCCAAGCATTGTGCATGATAGAGAATTTGCATTTGAATACAAAAGGCACAAGATGGGATCACCACTTTCACTATATCTATACAAACACTAGACAAGCTCAAGGAAATAACAAGATCCACAAGTGGTATGGAATACAATGGGAGTTGACAAAATCCTTGGCAAGAGATAAGGCAAATAAGAGCAAAGGCCAATGTAAAGATGATCAATAAATTCTACCACACATAAGTGAGTACCAATTGTCAAAAGACAAGAAGTATTTGGAAATAATTGCCAGTGGTAGATAACAAGGATATCCAACATCATCTTCACAACAAACACAAGCAGATTGCAACTTGTAGAGCTAACATGTCACCTAGGATCAAGATAATTAATAATATCAACTCTAAGTGACAAAATATCAAATGTACACATTTTCTAAGCTTGTAATATGCACATAGCATATTAATCCCCCATAATGTGATACCAATGAAAACTTTACAAGAGGCAATAAGAGGATCCGACAAGAGATAATCAATGGAATTTTTAGAATTTGAATTTCTCATGAGAGATATACCACCTAGCGACTAGATAATCTTGTAACATCAATACTAGATGGTATTCCTCATGTACACACATTTATAGGATTGTGAGGTGCACAAAGCACATCACTCCCTGAAAATGGGATGTTCCATTAATCTCTCACACGAGCCAATTAAGATACAAACAAGATGCAAAAGGCTCAACACACAACTCACACGTACATGAAGTGCAAACCAACATACGCATACTTGATTACTCAAGATAAGAAAATAGGAAGCACACATATACAAACACATGCAAGGTACAAAACCAAAACATGCAAAGGGGCAAGTAACTTTCAATATAAAGAATTTAAGTACAAGTTACCGCAAGGAGGCACATTGGATATGATATAGAAACTTGATAATCCGAATGACTTGGCTTGAGACAATATGAATGATGAAGACCCCTTAATTCTTCATAATGTAGCCAAGTCTCCAATGCCCTCCAACAAAACCTATTGGTCAAGTTTGAGCTTGTTTGTCCCCAACCAAGTTGGGTCCTAAGAAGTTAGTCACAATAGGCTTGGCTACCCAAATGGTTCTTTGCTTGACACCACTTTGAGTACCAATAAACTTGGCAAACACATTGCCAACCTTATCCTTCCCAAGAGAATAGATATCATCAATAATAATTTGGTTGGATGAGTTACTACTAGTGCATGACGAAGCGAGGTGACCTTTCTCACGACATAAGTAGCAACGTCTACTCTTCACTTTCTTCTCACTTGATTTCTCAACAAGCATTAGCTTGAGTATTCTTGGGAAGAGGCCTTTCTTCAACTTGTGGTTGAGCATGAGATTGAACTTGTGGCCGCTTCCCTTGATGCTTGTCACTAATGGCATTCTTCTTCAATGGGCAAGATCTAACATGATGCCCTTCAATTTTGCACTTGAAGCAAATGATCTTAGCCGAATTCTCGACTTGTTTTGGCCCTTCTTCTTGTTTCTCTTGGACTTATTATTATTGGAGTTGAATCCAAGTCCACCCTTGTCATTGGGGGATTTTTGCACACTCAAGATATTGTTGAGTGTGGCCTTCCCTTCATGACACTTTTCCAAGTCTTTCTTTAAAGAAGTGACTTGGGCCTTGAGCTCTTTGATTTCCTCTACATGGTTAGTCTCAACACAAGTACTAGAGGAAGTATACGCTTCATCGTTAGAGCAACAAGGCAAGGAAAGCAATTCATCACAAGATGTACCAATGTTATGCATAGATGAATTACAAGGACTAGCACAAGGCAATATAGCATTTTGACTAAAAGTAGTGCTAGTATCCACATGAGGCTCACTAGATGTTACCTTAGCAATCATGTCCTCATGAGTTATCTTTAGCACATTATGGGATACTAGAAGATCATCATGAGAGCTTGAGAGCTTTTCATGGCTTTCTTCCAATTTCCCATAATTGCTAGATAGCAACTCAAGTTGAGCCCGAAGCTCAACATTCTCCTTCAAAATGGATGCTTCACAAGTAATAGAGTTAGTAGCACAAGCATCATCAATAATAGCAAGAGGAGAAGGCGACTTGGCAATATATTTTGAATATGAAGCTTTAAGTTGTGCATGAGACTCGGTGAGTTTGATGAGCTCACTCTTAATGACCCTTGAGTCATTTTCGAGGTGCCCAAAGTCCTCAAGAAGTTTAGCATGCGCAACTTCAAGCTTCTCATTTTTAGTTTCAAAATCATTGGCCACCTCAAGAGCTCTATCATGATATTCCTTCACTCTAGATAATTCTAGAGCAAAAGTATCCTCAAGAGATTCCTTGGTGGTTTGTTCAAGTTCAAGAGCTTGAGAGAGTCCGCAATCTCATTAGCGTAATCACGCTCATGACCTTCCATTTTTTCAATGGTGACCTCATGCTCCTCGAGATGAGATTCCAACTCCTCAATATATTTCTTGCCCTCAATGACAATGGACATGATTTCCATGAAGTTGGAACGAGCAATTTTATTTTTATGAAGAGCTTTAAAAATCATTTCCCCCTTAATTTTTAAGGAGGTAACATTATCATTCTCTTCATCATTATCCTCATCATCATTAGCATTAACATCATCATCAAGAGACATATTGGGGTTCAAAGTAGGAGATACCCTTGAAGCCTTAACCATAAGGCATAAAGCAATAGATGATGATGTAGGATCCCTTGAAGCACCATTTGAGACCACATCTTGTTCCATGGAGTGTTCGGTTTCCTCTAAATTGTTAGCACAACATCTCGAGGAAATACAAGCATTTTTATCACGGCAACAAGATATAGCAAGCATATCATCATGAGATTTAATCAAGCAATTTCTACATGATATGCAAGAACTATTAACACAAGCATGTGAAACATTTGAAGTGCTTGAATTGTTAAAGTCCAAAGATGAAGCATTTAAATAAGGAAGTGATGAAGGATCATCAACAATAAGCCCACTATCATCATTGCAAAAAACACCACTACTCACCATATCATTACCTTGTGGCAAACCACATGTAGGTGAAGTAGAATAAGTTGAGAAGGCAACACGGTCGGAGGTGGAGGGAGAACAATCATCCCCACAAATCTTGGACACGCCATATTTATCTTGAAGCTTTGTCCACAACTCATGAGCATCCTGGAATGGCATGAGTTGAAATATCACTACATTGCTCAAAGCATCGAAAAGCACATTAGAAGCTTGAGCATTGATATAAGAGTTTTTCTCATCCTCTAAAGATAATCATTGAGGATCGTTTGGAGGAGAAAAACCCATATCTACAATTCGCTCTAAATATGGGTCCATGACCCTAAAGAGATTACACTACAAAAAGACACACATCCGTGACATTTTGGGCCGAACAAAAAAAAATCTGTCATACTTATGACACTTCTATGACAATAATTATGACAAAACATGGTATCATCATAGATGTGGTGGGGTCCTACTTCTATGACAAAAAATCATGACGGCAAATGGGCTTTTCGTCCTGGGCGGGCCGGAGACGCAGGTGCATGACATTCTTTGGGCCGTCCATGACGAAAAAAACCATGGTAGAAGCGAGGGCGAGGAAAATATCGGGGTGTTCCCGATTACGGTGGGTGGCCGGGGCCGAGCGATGCGCGTTTCTCTCGTACACGCACGCGCGTGGCTGCGAGGCGTTGGGCTCTAACTGGACCCGAGCGAGGCGTTGGGCTCTAACTGAACCCGAGTGATTGCACTGCAGGCTACACGTTACTGAACCCGAGTGATCGATCGATGGCTGTTAATCGAACCCGATCGAGCGATTCTTCGCTCTCGCTGCTAATCAAGCCGATCGATGTTGCCTATGAATGAACAGTGAGCGTTGCAGGGGGGGGGGGGGGGTTGGATGAACAGTTCTCGGTGGGGGTGGATGAACAGGACCCCGTGGTGTTGCCTCTGGATGAACAGTACCCCGATCGTTCGAGCCGGTTGGGGCTGGATGAACAGGACCCCGTGGAGAGCAGGATGAACAGTAGACGGTGGAGGGCTGGATGAACAATAGCCCATGGAGGGGTGGTTGAATAGGAGCCCGTGGAGAGGGCTGGTTGAACAGTATCTGGTGGAGTAGCGCGCGGTGGAGGCTGGATGAACAGGAGCCCGTGGATGAACAATCGCAGGTGGAGGCTGGAGGAGGTCGACGGTGGATGAACAGTAGCTCGTGGAGGTTGGAGGGGGTCGACGGTGGAGATGAATAGTATCCCGTGGAGTCCCATTTTGCGGTATGCCACACCCCTCCCGATGAACAGGACCCCCGTTTCGACCGTAGCGCTCCAACACAAGTCTGTTTCCTCCGTTTTGCGGTACGCCACACCCCTCCCGATCAACATGACCCCCATTTCGACCGTAGGAGGTTTGTTTCCTCCGTTTTGTGGTACGCCAGACCCCTCCCGATGAACAGGATCCCGTTTCAAACGTGGCCGGTCGAACACAAGGCCATTTCCTCCGTTCTGCGGTACGCCAGGCATCGTTTCCATCGGATGTTCCGCCCAAGCCGGTTGGTTCCCACGCGTTCCGTTGCCTCCCGATGAACACGACGCATTCCATTGCCTCCCCATGAACACGACGACGACGCTGTTTCTCCGTTCCGATCCAGCCATGTACACGAGCCCTTGCCGTACGTACGCGCGAGTAGGTGTTCGAGACCTCGCCCGTATGTACGTACGTGGCCGTATTTACTTTCTTGCACCCTGGCCGCTGTACGTACGTGTACATGCTACGTGCGCGCCTCTACTATGACACGTGCGTGCCTCAACATCGACCAGTATGTACGTACACGTTCGCGACCAGAATGACAACGCTACGTACGCTTCGACCAGGTGGGTCCCGACTGTCAGGCACTTCCTTGCGTGCGAAGATGTAGCTGGTGGGTCCCAGCAGTTGATACGTCTCTGTCGTATCTATAATTTTTGATTGTTCCATGCCAATATTATTCAACTTTCATATACTTTTTGGCAACTTTTTATACTATTTTTGGGACTAACATATTGATCCAAAGGCCGGTGCTAGTTCCATGCATGCTGCATGTTTTTGGTTTCGCAGAATATCCATATCAAACGGAGTCCAAACGGGATAAAGACGGACGGAGCTTATTTTTGGAATATTTGGAAAATCTGGGAGAAAGATCAACGCGAAACGGTGTCCGAGGTGGGCACGAGGTAGGGGGAGCGCCCTACCCCCGAGGGCGCGCCCCTGACCCTCGTGGGCCACCCGTAAGGCGGTTGACGCCCTTCTTCGGCCGCAAGAAAGCTATTTTTTGGTAAAAAAATACGGCGAAGGTTTCAGTCCAATCGGAGTTACGGATCTCCATATATACCCGAAACGGTGAAAGGGCAGCAGGGAGAACGCAGAAACAGAGAGAGACAGAGAGACAGATCCAATATCGGAGGGGCTTTCGCCCCTCCCACACCATGGAGGCCAAGGACCAGAGGGGAAACCCTTCTCCCATGTAGGAAGGAGGTCAAGGAAGAAGAAGACGAAGGGGCCCCCTCTCCCCTTCTCTTCCGGTGGCGCCAGAACGCCGCCATGGCCATCATCATCACCGTCATCTTCACCAACAACTTCACCGCCATCATCACCAACTCCCCCCCTCTATGCAGCGGTGTAACCTCTCTCTTACCCGCTGTAATCTCTACTTAAACATGGTGCTCAACGCTATATATTATTTCCCACTGATGTATGGCTATCCTATGATGTTTGAGTAGTTCCATTTTGTCCTTTGGGTTATTTGATGATCAAGATTGGTTTGAGTTGCATGTTTTATTATTGGTGCTGTCCTATGGTGCTCTTCGTGTCGCGCAAGCGTGAGGGATTCCCGCTGTAGGGTTTGCAATATGTTCATGATTTGCTTATGGTGGGTGGCGTGAGTGACAGAAGCACAGACCCGAGTAAGTAGGTTGTTTGCATATGGGATAAAGAGGACTTGATGCTTTAAACCTATGGTTGGGTTTTTACCTTAATGATCTTTAGTAGTTGCGGATGCTTGCTAGAGTTCCAATCATAAGTGCATATGATCCAATTAGAGAAAGTATGTTAGCTTATGCCTCTCCCTCAAATAAAATTGCAATAATGATTACCGGTCTAGTTATTGATTGCCTAGGGACAAATAACTTTCTCGTGACAAAAAGCTCTCTACTAAAACTAATTTAGTTGTGTCTTTATCTAAACAACCCCTACCTTTTATTTACGTTCTCTTTATATTCTTGCAAGCCTATCCAAAAACACCTACAAAGTACTTCTAGTTTCATACTTGTTTCCGGTAAAGCGAACGTCAAGTGCGCGTAGAGTTGTATCGGTGGTCGATAGAACTTGAGGGTATATTTGTTCTACCTTTAGCTCCTCGTTGGGTTCGACACTCTTACTTATCGAAAGAGGCTACAATTGATCCCCTGTACTTGTGGGTTATCAAGACCTTTTTCTGGCGCCGTTGCCGGGGAGTTATAGCGTGGGGTGAATATTCTCGTGTGTGCTTGTTTGCTTTATCACTAAGTAATTTTTTATTTGCTGTTCTTAGTTGTTCTTTATCTTTAGTTATGGATATGGAACACGAAATACCAAAAAAAATTAGGTGTACTTGTTGCTCATGGAGATGGGGAACCTCCTAAAACCCTCGATGCTCAATATGTGAAAAATATTATGTACCACTTTGATAATCCTGAGAAAACCTCATTCAATTTGGTAATGGGAGTAACGTTGGATCAACGTGAATACTTTAGGGATTATCGCTTGACACAAAAAGGGAAACTATTATGGGATCAAATTTATATATTGAAGTGGTATGCTCGGCAAGTATGCTTGAATTATGATTATAATTGTTGCTCTAGGATGAAGGCTCCACACCTTCCCTTTTCATGCAAATTTAATGATAATGAAACCTTGGCTTCTTATGCTAGAGGTATATATGATTACTATGATGTGGAACAAATAGAAGAATTTGTTGCTTTTAAGGGTGCTTATGAAATTGAATCTTTGTTTGAAAAATATGAAGCTTTTGATGATGATGTTTATAGGCCTGAAAATTTAGCTATCCTAAAATATTGCTATGATAATTATGAATATAATTCCTATATTAATGCGCTTATTGAGAAAGTCTCCGCTGTCCAAGAAGAGACTAATATTTTGCAGGAATCTATGGAAGAAGAAGTTGATGAAACTGTGAGCTCATTGGATGAAAAAGATGATGAGGAGAGCGAAGAACAAAAGGAGGAAGAGCGGATTAGCTACCTGTGCCCACCTTCTAATGAGAGTAACTCTTCAACTCATACATTGTTTAATTTCCCTTCATGCTTACTGAAGGATGATTTCTATGATGACTGTTGTGATCCCGTTGATTCTCTTGAAATATCCCTTTTTGATGATGCTTGCTATGCTTGTGGCATGATGCCAATATGAATTATGCTTATGGAGATGAACTTGCTATAGTTCCTTATGTTAAACATGAAATTATTGCTATTGCACCCACGCATGATAGTCCTATTATCTTTTTGAATTCTCCCGACTACACTATATCGGAGAAGTTTGCTCTTATTAAGGATTATATTGATGGGTTGCCTTTTACCGTTGCACATGATAATTTTGATGAATATAATATGCATGTGCTTGCTGCTCCTACTTGCAATTATTATGAGAGAGGAACTATCTCCACCTCTCTATGTTTCCAACACGATAAAATTGCAAGAAACTGTTTATACTATGCATTGGCCTTTACTTTGAGTGCATGAATTGTTCTTTTATGACATGCCAATGCATAGGAAGAGAGTTAGACTCCGTCATTGCTTGATATATGTTTCTTTGTGCTCACTACTAAATTACAAATCATTGTTAATTAAAATTGCCTTTGATATACCTTGGGATCCGGGTGGATCCATTACTTGAGCACAATATGCCTAGCTTAATGGCTTTAAAGAAAGCGCTGCCAGGGAGACAACCCAGAAGTTTTAGAGAGTCATTTATTTCTGTTGAGTGCTTTCATGTAGTTTAAAAACAACAAAAATAAAGAGGGGAACCCAAAACTTTTTCAAAAAGGAAAGTGAAAGTGAGAAAGACAAGCATTGTTGAAGTGGGAGAGCTCCTTGAACTTTGTTCATGCTCACGCCAACTTTGTGAATCTTGATTACAGAAACTTTTCAACAAAAAAAATTATCCCCTTGTACAATTCCATTGTATTATAAAAATAATGTGCCAAGGTTTGCCGTTAGGATGTTTACAATACTTGTTGGTTTGTACGGTGCAGGACAGAAACTTTGGCTGTAGTGCGCGATTTTTAATTTTTTACTGGAACGTCAAATGGTTCCGATTCTTTTTGCACTGTATTTCTGTGAATTTTTTTAATTTTTACTAATTTTGGAATTATTTTTCAAGTATCATAAGTATGGTGAATGTTCAGATTGTTACAGACTGTTCTGTTTTAGACAGATTCTGTTTTTGATGCATAGTTTGCTTGTTTTGATGAAACTATCAATTTATATCAGTGGATTAAGCCGTGAAAAAGTTATATTACAGTAGACACAATGCAAAAATAAAATATGAATTGGTTTGCAACAGTACTTAGAGTAGCGATTTGCTTTATTATACTAACGGATCTTACCGAGTTTTCTGTTGAAGTTTTGTGTGGATGAAGTGTTCGATGATCGAGAAGGTCTCGATATGAGGAAAAGGAGGAGAGGCAAGAGCTCAAGATTGGGGATGCCCAAGGCACCCCAAGTAAATATTCAAGGAGACTCAAGCATCTAAGCTTGGGGATGCCCCGGAAGGCATTACCTCTTTCTTCAACAAGTATCAGTATGTTTTCGGATTCGTTTCATTCATGTGATATGTGCAAATCTTGGAGCGTCTTTTGCTTTAGTTTTCATTTTTCTTATGCACCATGCTGGTATGAGATAGTCCTTGGTTGATTTATAGAATGCTCTTTGCACTTCACTTATATCTTTTGAGTATGGCTTTATAGAATGCTTCATGTGCTTAACTTATATCATTGAAGTTTGGATTGCCTGTTTCTCTTTACATAGACAACTGCCATTTGTAGAATGCTCTTTTGCTTCACTTATATTTGTTAGAGCATGCGCATACCTTTTGTAGAAAGAATTAAAACTCTTTTGCTTCACTTATATCTATTTAGAGAGATGACAGGAACTGGTCATTCACATGGTTAGTCATAAAATCCTACATAAACTTGTAGATCACTGAATATGGTATGTTTGATTCCTTGCAATAGTTTTGTGATATAAAGATGGTGATATTAGAGTCATGCTAGTGGGTAGTTGTGGATTAGTATAAATACTTGTGTTGAGGTTTGTGATTCCCATAACATGCACGTATGGTGAACCGTTATGTGATGAAGTCGGAGCATGATTTATTTATTGATCGTCTTCCTTATGAGTGGCGGTCAGGGACGAGCGATAGCCCTTTCCTACCAATCTTTCCCCCTAGGAGCATGTGCGTAGCACTTTGTTTCGATGACTAATAGATTTTTGCAATAAGTATGTGAGTTCTTTATGACTAATGTTGAGTCCATGGATTATACGCACTCTCACCCTTCCACCATTGCTAGCCTCTCTAGTACTGTGCAACTTGCGCCGGTACCATAAACCCACCATATACCTTCCTCAAAACAGCCACCATACCTACCTATTATGGCATTTCCATAGCCATTCCGAGATATATTGCCATGCAACTTCCATCATCATCATATACATGACTTGAGCATTTATTTTCATATTGCTTTGCATGATCGTAAGATAGCTAGCATGACATTTTCATGGCTTGTCCTTTTTTTATGTCATTGCTACGCTAGATCATTGCATATCCCGGTACACCGCCGGAGGCATTCATATGGAGTCACATCTTTGTTCTAGTATCGAGTTGTAATATTGAGTTGTAAGTAAATAAAAGTGTAGCGACCCGACCCGAATGGATCAAGTCTTTGTGCTTAAGTGTCATCCCTGGATCGTATGCTGACACACACAGTACTCGAGGATTTATAACAGAGGTAAATCACATGTATAAAGTAACGTAAATACTATTACCTCAATCCAAATAGCGAAAGTAACAAGGTTGTGGATTACCATCAACACCAACGGCAAAGTTGAGTGTAGAAATCGTAACCCTAACGTATCACTTACTCGTCGAAAGAAATCCTGCAACATGAGACGTTGTAGCCACAAAGGGTCAGTACATTGAATGTACTGGCAAATTCACACCATAGGATAATGATGAATAAAGGCTATCACTACATGCATATTTGGCTGGTGGAAAAGCTCTATGGTTATAATGTTTTTGCGAAAAGCCAATTTTTTCCTACTGCAAAGGAATAAATTTTATTTAACTATCATGGTGGTTGTTAAACATTGAGAATGGTTGACAACATTCTCAATCCCAATTAAAAATATCATCATTAACCCAACAAAATTATTTAAAGTAACATGATGAGATTCACATGATAATCCAAGTACTAGATACTCAAGATGTCCATAACCAGGGACACGGCTAACCATGATTAGTTTGATACACT
>CM038678.1:595617585-595784166 GCA_021605205.1 Aegilops longissima | reverse complement strand
CTCGTCGGTGGCTCATGAGGAGGCGGAGAGTTCAAGGCAGGGTACCTCGCGAGGTGCCCATGGCATAAACCATGACGACCAAGAGGCGCCCGATCAGGCAGGATCGGCCGACCAGCCATGATGTCCTCCTTTCCTCTTTGGTGCAAAGAGCAAGCGCGGCCGAGCATCAAGCAAAGGCATCCGTTTGATTAACAAGACCACCAATAGCCATTTGGAAGAATCATCGTGGAGCCCAAGCGGGCGTCATCGCCAGAGCCTGGCGGCGAGGACCAACTTTAGTCGGGATAAGTGTACCCGCTGTTCCCCTTCAAAATAGCCAATTGTTGGCACCTTCCGCTCAATATTTGGGAAGAGGCCCGGGGCCTTCCGCCTATAAATAGGAGTAGCCACCCCAGTGGAGGATCTGAATCCTCATTAAGAAACCCGATAGCTAGAGGCTGTTGAACCCCACCTAGCAGTTCATCACACGCCAAGCAGACCCTCGTGAGGCTGTTCTTCCTTGTGTATTCCTCATCAGCCCAGAGGCAATCTACCACACCACACCTTTGGGTGGTGTTACACCACAATGGTGGCTGAACGATATAAATCTAATGTCTCTTGTCTTTATTAGTTTAGTAGTTTAGGTCCCAGATTCGGCGAGGTGCGAGGCGGTGGAGGTTGGATCTCGCGCACACCCGAACCTCAAGGGTCTGCCGAACCCGTGGACAACGAGGAGTAGATTCACCCTTAGTTGAGGTATGTACAGTAGCTATGTGTTTGATCTCTCTCTCTCTCTCTCTCTCTCTCTCTCTCTCTCTCTCGTGTTCTAGATTGCTTGATCTTGATGTATCGCGACTTTGATATTGTAGTTGGATCTTATGATGTTTCTCCCCTCTACTCTCTTGTAATGGATTGAGTTTTCCCTTTGAAGTTATCTTATCGGATTGAGTCTTTAATGATTTGAGAACACTGATGTATGTCTTGCGTGGGATAAGCGTGGTGACAATGGGTTATTCTATTGATTCACTTGATGTATGTTTTGGTGATCAACTTGCGGTTCCATACATGAACCTATGCATGAGGGGTTGGCTCGTTTTATCTTGACTCTCCGGTAGAAACTTTGGGGCACTCTTTGAGGTTCTATGTGTTGGTTGAATAGATGAATGCGAGTTGTGTGATGCATATCATATAATCATACCCACGGATACTTGAGGTGACATTGGGTATCTAGGTGACATTAGGGTTTGGTTGATTTGTGTCTTAAGGTGTTATTCTGAATACGAACTCTAGGGCTGTTTGACACGTGTAGGAATATTAGCAGTTAATTGGAAAGAATAACTTTGAGGTGGTTTCGCCTACCATAATCTCTTAGTTTGTTGTATAAATTCCTTGAATATCCATGATGCTAATGATATGCAAAGCCACAAGCTTGGGAAGCTATGTTTGATGAAGATGATATTTTTGTCCCCAAGCTTTGATGAGCAAATTTACTATGATGAAAGCATGCCTCCTGTCTATGATTATTATTGTGATGACACTTATGCTTTAAGAGTAATGATAACCATGAAACTTGTCATCTTGATCTTAACTTTTCCATGATAGTTATTTTGTTGAGTTGCTACCACTACTATTCATGAAGAAATTTTGCTTATGTGGGCGTAATAAAAATTCTATTCTAGTAGATCATGAAAAGAATGATTTATGTTCTGGTTATATTGTTGAATTCATTCATGATGCTACTGAAAATTATTATGAAGGAGGAATATATGCTTGTAGGAATGGCAATAATATCAAGTTTCCTCTCTATGTGCTTAAAGTTTTGAAGTTATGCTTGTTTTACCTTCCTATGCAAGTTGATTCTTGTTCCCATAAGTTGTTTGATCACAAAATCCTATGCATAGGAAGTGGGTTAGACTTAAATGTGCTAGTCATATTCTTCATGATGCTCTCTTTATGTTTCAATTCCTATCTTTTATGTGAGCATCATTGAAATCATCATGCCTAGCTAGGCGTTAAGATAGCGCTTGTTGGGAAACCCAATTTTATTTTAGTTTCTTGCTTTTTGGTTCTTTTTAGGAATAAATAATCCATCTATCTTCTGTTGAGATGTGGTTTTATGTTTTAATTAGTGTTTGTGCCAAGTGGAACCTTTGGGAAGACTTGGGTGAAGTCTTTATGATCATGCTGTAAAAAACAGAAACTTTAGCGCTCACGAGATTAGCTAGAACTTTTTAATGGAGAGTGATATTTAGTTGATTCTTTTTGCATATGATTACTAGAAAAATTACTCAGGTCCAACAATTTATTTTAGAATTTTTGGAGTTCCAGAAGTATACGTTTGAAACAGATTACTACAGACTGTTCTGTTTTTGACAGATTCTGTTTTCATTGTGTTGCTCGCTTATTTTGATGAATATATGGCTAGTAAAATAGTTTATAAACCATAGATATGTTGGAATAAAGTAGGTTTAACACCAATAAAAATAAAGAATGAGTTCATTACAGTACCTTGAAGTGGTGTTTTGTTTTCTTTTGCGGAGTTTGAGGTTTACATTAAGTTTTGTGTTGTGAAGTTTTCAAGTTTTGGGTAAAGATTCGATGGACTATGGAATAAAAAGTGGCAAGAGCCTAAGCTTGGTTCCCAAGGCACCCCAAGGTAATATTCAAGGATAACCAAGCGTCTAAGCTTGGGGATGCCGAAGGCATCCTCTTTGTCTTCGTTCATGTATAGATATGTGTTTTGCTTGGAGCGTCATTTTATTTTCTTCAGTTGTGCTTGCTTTTGAATAAAGTACCAAGATCTGAAATTCTTAAATGTTAGAGAGTCTTCACATAGTTGCATAATTATTCGGCTACTCATTGATCTTCACTTATATCTTTTGGAGTAGTTTGTCATTTGCTCTAGTGCTTCACTTATATCTTTTAGAGCACAATGATGGTTTTATTTTGAAGAAATAGATGAACTCTCATGCTTCACTTATATTTTGAGAGTCTTAAATAGCATGGTAATTTTCTTAAATAATCCTAATATGCTAAGCATACAAGATTTGTAAGAATTCTTATGAGTGTGTTGAATACTAAGAAAAGTTTGATGCTTGATGATTGTTTTGAGATATGGAGGTGATAATATCAAAGTCGTGCTAGTTGAGTAGTTGTGAATTTGAGAAATGCTTGTGTTGAAGTTTGCAAGTCCGTAGCATGCACGTATGGTAAGCGTTATGTAACAAATTTGGAACATGAGGTGTTATTTGATTGTCCTCCTTATGAGTGGGTCGGGGAATGACGATGGTCTTTCCTACCAATCTATCCCCTAGGAGCATGCGCGTAGTGCTGGTTTTGATGGCTTGTAGATTTTTTGCAATAAGTATGTGAGTTCTTTATGACTAATGTTGAGTCCATGGATTATCGCCTCACCCTTCCATCATTGCTAGCCTCTTGATTGCATTGCCTTTCTCACATTGGAGTTGGTGCAATTCGCGGTGCATCCAAACCCGTGATATGATCGCTCTTTCACATAAACCTCCTTATATCTTCCTCAAAACAGCCACCATACCTACCTATTATGGCATTTCCATAGCCATTCGAGATATATTGCCATGCAACTTTCCACCATATCGTTCTTCATGACACATTCATTGATTTGCAGCATGATCATGTAGTTGGCATAGTATTTGTGGCAAAGCCACCGTTCATAATTCTTTCATACATGTCACTCTTGATTCATTGCATATCCTGGTACACCATCGAAGGCATTCATATAGAGTCATAATATGTTCTAGTATCGAGTTGTAATCATTGAGTTGTAAATAAATAGAAGTGTGATGATCATCATTTTCTAGAGCATTGTCCCAAAAAAGAAAGGCCAAAAGAAAAAAAAGGCCCAAAAAAGGATAAATAAAAAGGCAATGTTACTATCTCTTTTCCACACTTGTGCTTCAAGTAGCACCATGTTCTTCATATGAGTCTCATATATTCTTCAAAGTAGCACCATGTTTTCATAGAGAGTTTCATATGTTGTCACTTTCATATACTAGTGGGAATTATTCATTATAGAACTTGGCTTGTATATTCCAACGATGGGCTTCCTCAAGTGCCCTAGGTCTTGTGAGCAAGCAAGTTGGATGCACACCCACTAGTTTCTTTTATTGAGCTTTCATACATTTATAGCTCTAGTGCATCCGTTGCATGGCAATCCCTACTCGCATTAACATCAATCGATGGGCATCTCCATAGCTCATTGATTAGCTGCGTTGATGTGAGACTTTCTCCTTTTTTTTGTATTCTCCACATAACCCCCATCATCATATTCTATTCCACCCATAGTGCTATATCCATGGCTCGCGCTCATGTATTGCGTGAAGGTTTTTAAGTTTGAGATTACTAGAGTATGAAACAATTGCTTGGCTTGTCATCGGGGTTGTGCATGATGAGAGCATTCTTGTGTGACAAAAATGGAGCATGACTAAACTATATGATTTTGTAGGGATGAACTTTCTTTGGCCATGTTATTTTGAGAATACATAATTGCTTAGTTAGTATGCTTGAAGTATTATTATTTTATGTCAATATGAACTTTTATCTTGAATCTTTGGATCTGAATATTCATACCACAAGTAAGAAGAATTACAATGAAATTATGCTAGCATTCCACATCAAAATTATCTTTTTATCATTTACCTACTCGAGGGGAGCATGAATTAAGCTTGGGGATGCTTGATCGTCACCAGTATCTATAATTTTGATTGCTCCATGCTATATTATCTACTTTTGGGCATATTGAGCTTTATTTTCCACTTTTATATTATTTTGGGACTAACCTATTATTAGGAGGCCCGGACCAGATTTGTTGTTTTTGCCTATTTGATATTTGAAGAAAGGAATATCAGGTCAAAAGCGGAACGAAATCATTGGAGAAGTTATTTTGGAAGGAAAGCTACCGAATGGACTTGGACCCCGTCAAGGAAGGAGCGAGGAATCCACGAGGGTGGGGGCGTCCACCCCTAAGGCGCCCCGCCTTGTGGGCCTCGTGGCTCCCAGTATTCGCCTATATATCCACGTAAAAAACTTCCGGAACAGAATATATCGGGAGTTCGCCGCCGCAAACCTCGAGCCACCAAAAACAATCGGGACCTGTTACGGCACCTGTGGGAGGAACCCTCACCGTGACCATCTTCATCATCCGCGATCTCCATGGCGAGGGGAGTAGTTCACCCTCGGGGCTGAGGTATGTACCGATAGCTATGTGTTTGATATCTCTCTCTCTCTCTTGTGTTCTTGATTTGTACGATCTTGATGTATGTGAGCTTTGCTATTATAGTTGGATCTATGTTTCTTCTCCCCTTTACTCTCTTGTAATGGATTGAGTTTTCCTTTGAAGTTATCTTATCGGATTGAGTCTTTAAAGATTTGAGAACACTTGATGTATGTCTTGTCGTGTGTGTATCATGGTGACAATGGGATATCACGTGATTCACTTGATGTATATTTTGGTGATCAACTTGCGGGTTCCATACATGAACCTATGCATAGGGGTTGGCACACGTTTTCGTCGTGATTCTCGGTAGAAACTGGGCACTTTTTGAGGTTCTATGTGTTGGTTTGAATAGATGAATTGAGATTGTGTGATGCATATCGTATAATCATGCCACGGATACTTGAGGTGGAGTATCTAGGTGACATTAGGGTTTTGGTTGATTTTATCTTAAGGTGTTATTCTAGTACTAACTCTAGGGCTGTTTGTGACACTTATAGGAATAGTAGGATTGATTGGAAAGAATAACTTTGAGGTGGTTTAGTACCCTACCATAATCTCTTCATTTGTTCTCCGTTATTAGTGACTTTGGAGTGACTCTTTGTTGCATGTTGAGGATAGTTATGTGATCCAATTATGTTATTATTGTTGAGAGAACTTGCACTAGTGAAAGTATGAACCCTAGGCCTTGTTTCCTATCATTGCAATACCGTCGCTCACTTTTACCACTTGTTACCTTGCTGTTTTTATATTTTCAGATTACAAAACCTATATCTACCATCTATTTTGCACTTGTATCACCATCTCTTGGCTGAACTAGTGCACCTATACAATTTATCATTGTATTGGGTGTGTTGGGGACACAAGAGACTCTTTGTTATTGGTTGCAGGGTTGCTTGAGAGAGACCATCTTCATCCTCGCCTCACGGATTGATAAACCTTAGGTCAGCCACTTGAGGAGATTTGCTACTAGGCCCAAGCGTCTACAAGAAGAAGGTTGCGTAGCAGAACATCAGCGCTACCTTGAAGCGGCGCCCATGGCGCTTATCTCCAGTGGCTCTCCCTAGTCGAGGCCCCTTGAGCATGGCGCCCATACCAACCGGATCTGCTTGCTGTTGCTCCGACTCTCGCTCGCTCGGCGCTACTGCTCTTGCTCGGCTCTCGCTCGTTGCTTTCATCGCCCAGTGCTGCTGCTCAAACCTCGCTTCCTTTCGGCGCTCTTGCTGCTCTCCCCTCGCTCGTCTTTCTTTTCTGCTCCGATTGCTTCCCTTGATCGGTAGATAAACTTTTGGTGATCGATTTTGAGGGGTGGGGGGCTCGCGGAGTTAGGAAGAACCACCATGCGAGGGCGGGGGCTCATGGGAGAGTACCCCACTATCTATCTTAGGGTTCAGGTTGAGGCGGGGCCTATAGGGCTGGCAGGCGGCCGGCGGTGGGAGATTGTTTGGGCGGCGTGGGCAGTTGTTGGTGGTGGTGGCGGCTCGAAGTCGGAGTTGAAGATGAGCTGAGCCCTCCTAAACTACATGTCAAGTGCCTCTCTGCTACCATTGTGTTCGGTTTAACGGTAACATTCAGATTCCTGATGAAATTTCAGTTTGTGATTAAGTTAGTCAACAGTTTTTACCTAATCTGTTGTGGTCAATTGGTTTCTTGATGTAAATTTTACATCATCTATTGGAGATGCTATTAGAATCCCACTTGAGATTGTGATGTACATCTTGTGCTGCTTCGACCTTGGCGTCTACGGCTCCAAGGGCTGCTTACGCTTGGCGTCTTCGGCTGCTCGAGAAGCGATGAATAGTATCTACATCTAATATCTGGTTCACCTAGGGTATGCCTATGTTGTTCATCTTGGGTGGAAAACAAATAGTAAAGCAATCATCATATCTTTTATTAAATTAAAGCAATCATCAACTTGCTATCATTATTTTGGATCCATCCTTTGGTTGTTACCATCACTCTAAATTCTGCATGCTCTCCTTAAATAATCTCACCATATTTTTTTGTATGCATATAGGATATTGTACCTGATCATGCTGAACATGTAGAGAAAAAAGAAGAGTTTTGCTGACAATACAATGTCATCTGAGACATCGCTCCATGGTGGGTTCAATGGAAAACCACCCCTCTCCAGAATGTAATCGAGAGAGGAAGATATACGTACGAAGGATTGAGGCCTTGACCACTCCTATTTACCCCCCAAGGTGTTTGCTCTACCTTGGCATGATGATGTTAGTCATATCATGCATATTGCCTTACGATTACCTACTTTTGACATCATATATGTCATCTGCTAGTTAGATATGTTACGTGATGTCACCTATTTAGTTTCTATATCATATATAGAATTGTGCGGTCTCATGTCTTTTAGCCAGCCATAATATACATGAAATGTGCAATGCCATCCTGTTAACCAGGCATCATATATTTGGTGATATCTTGCCATCACAGCGACAATGTTTGTACATTAAACTACTCTTCACAGTGAATCAACTTAATTTGGGTGGGAGATTGAAAATGCAGGTGAAAACAAGGCCTTGGTACATGAGAGACGATTGCTACACAGCCAGCAGATCTGTTGGGTCCCGATAGCTCCTCGAGAGATGGATTGAGAGGCAGATGACCAGTCCTATTCCCCCACGAGGTGTATGCTCTAACTTGGCATGGTTATCTGCTCATATCATGCATATGGTGTCTTGCATTGCATAGATTAGACATCATATACACAATGTTCAACACCATGTTCTGGTTGGACATCATATCTAATGCCCTCTATTTTAGCATAAATCACATATGTGAATTAAATGATGCGATCCTGATTACTTAGATAACATGTAGGTGAATTATGTCATGCGATCATGTTTAGTTATTCATCATATCTTTGAATTATGTTATGCTATGCTATCCAGTTTAGATAGACATCATATATGTGAAATTATGTCATGCTATCTGTTTTAGTTAAACAATATACAAGTCAACTATTTCATGCCCTCTTTTTCCACACTATCTATTGCATCTATATCTCATACAATGTCTATACATTCAACTATGTTTCTGTTTATGACCATTTGAATTGGAGGCGGGTGATGCGGCATCTAGCGGACTAAAACACAGGTCTTGAAATAAAAGCAGTGCTACCTCTTGGTGGAGATAGCACCCGGTTGTACATGCACGAATCAGCCCTACCATAACCCAAACTCTCATGATTGTACCCTACTTGCGATGAAGAACCAGCTTCACCAATCTAACCCCAGCTTGAGATATAACGAGTTCACTGTTGACACGGCACCATCTCCTGCAGGCTCCCAAACAAGAGCAGTTAGTAAGGCAGCTCCGATTGCCCAAAGGGCCGATACTACCACAGCGAACCCCAACTCCACGGTTAATGCGCCTATTCACGTGGAGAGAGCACAACCAGCTAGTGTTTAGCATCTACCGCATTGATGTTGTTAAATCGTATGCGTATCTTCCCATCTTGGAATATTATACTAAAGATGAAAAAATGCGATTCTTTAGGTGTTTGTCGGGAGTTATGTGTAGTAATGTTATTCATAGCAATTACTTTGCTTTGTCCCATACATCCTACCTCCATGATGGTTATTGATATGTCTCCAACGTATCTATAATTTTTATTGTTTCATCCTATTATATTATCTATCTTGGATGTTTATGGGCTTTATTTTACACTTTTATATTATTTTTGGGACTAACCTATTGACCCGAGCACAGTGCAGTTCTGTTTTTTCCCTTGTTTGATGTTTTGAAGAAAAGGAATATCAAGCGAATTGAAAGCGGATGAAATACGGAGAAGTTATTTTTGGAAAAAAGCAATACGGAGAACTTGGTCCACGTCAAGAGCGAGGAAGGCACGAGGCGAGGCGCGCCACCTGGCGCGCCCTCCTCCCTCGTGGGCCTCTCTTGGCTCCTGACGTGCTTCTTTCACTATATATTATATACCCTAAAACTTTGGGGAGCAGAATAGATCGGGAGTTCCGGCCGCAAGCCTCTGTAGCCACCAAACCCAATGGGGACCTGTTAGGCACCTACTGGAGAAATTCATCATCCGGCGCTCTCATGGCCAGTGTCGGCGTTGCGAATGGGGTCCCAGACTTGCACACTGCGGCTGCGGCGTGGCTCGAAGGAGGCCCGGCCACGGCCCATCTTCATCAAGCATAGCTCAAGACCCTCGCGAGGCCAAGCCTCATGAGGCGGGCGACGAGCTTCCTCGAGCCACGGCCTCGTCAGAGTGGCTCATGAGGAGGCGGAGAGTTCAAGGCGGTACCTCGCGAGGTGCCCATGGCGCCAACCATGGCGACCAAGGCGCCCGATCAGGGCGCCCGGCCAGCGATGTCCTCCTTTCCTCTTTGGTGCAAAGGGCAAGCGGCGAGAGCATCAAGCAAAGGCATCCGTTTGGTCCAACAAGACCAAGACCAGCCCAGCGGCTGGAAGGAGTCGTGGAGCCCAGCGAGCGTCATCATGAGAACCTTTGGCGGCGGACCAACTTTAGTCAGGATAAGTGTACCCTGTTCCCCTTCAAAATAGCCAATTGTTGGCGCCTTCCGCTCAATATTTGGGAAGAGGCCCAGGGCCTTCGCCTATAAATGGAGTAGCCACCCGAGGCGGAGGATCGAATCCTCATTAAAACCATGTAGCTGTGAACCCCCACCTAGCAGATTCATTACACCCGCCAAGCAGACCCTCATGAGGCTGTTAGGTCCTTATGTGTTCCTCATCCGGCTGAGGCAATCTACCACACCACACCTTTGGGTAGGGTGTTACACACAATGGTGGCACGAACGATATAAATCCCGTGTCTCTTGTGCTGTTCCGTTTAGTAGTTTAGGTCCCAGCGATTCAGCGAGTGCGAGGCGGTGGAGGTTGGATCTCCGCGCACCCAGTGTTCGAACCTCAAGGTCTGGGAACCCAAATCCGACATTTGGCGCGCCCGGTGAAAGTGCGCGGAATACCTTCCGCCGCCTCGTTCTTCCCGACCATAACCGCGTATCGGCGTCGTCGGGCTCGCGCCGGCGAACCGCCCTACGCCTCCATGTCGCCTGGGACGGCTTAGGCGGGCACCCTCGTCGTTCCTCACGCCCGCTGTCAACACTGCCGCAAGCCCAGCGGGGAAGCAGACGTAACGTCGTCCTGCGCTCCTCGGCGACCTCTCAGGGAGGCCGCACAGCTTCGTCACCCACCCGTCGCGGTTCCTCCGGTCGTCGCGGCCCTCTGGCGGCTCGCGGCGCCGCCTTCCAGCCCATATGTCAAGACATTAAATGCGCGGTCGGCGCCGCCTCCACTGACGCGGGGCTCCCTCGGGCGGACGGAGCCGTCGGCGGGCTAACCTTGACTCTCGGGATCATCCACCTTTCGGCCGGCTCGGGTGCCTCCCCATGCTCTACACCCACCATCGCCGGTTGCCGTCACGGGACCCTCGTAAATGGCGCCCGGCCTCAACAGCGTACTCTCGGTCGGGGCCTTCAACCTACTCTGCATACCGGGGCGGTTGCAGCCAGCCCGGCCTTAGAGGCGTGGGAGGAGGTCATCCGGCTCCTTAGGGCAAATCCGACCCGGTGACCGGCACCTACAACAACTTCCGCGGGCCGGTGCGACCGACGCCATTTACCGGCCTCCCTACAATGCCATCCTTGGCTATCAGCATGGCCAAATTCATGGCGCAACCCACCCGGTACAACCTCATGAAAGATGCCGGAAGCGTCGTCCTCACCGTGCCGGAATCTAGAAGGTGCTTGTCAGGCTTCGCCCTCAAGGCGGCGGCAGCAGCCACGGCCCGCCGTCTGAAGCCCTCAAGCCCAAGGCTGCGCCAACCCAGAAAAAGCGTTGTTCCTCAAGACAAAGGGAGACCAGCGGATACCTATCGGCGAGGGGGTCCTAGCGCCACCTTCACCATAGGCGCCAACCTCGAGCCGGCGGAGGAAGCCTGGTCAAGTTCTGCGTGCGAACAAGAAGGTGTTAGCACAGGAGCCCGATCGGTGGCGGGGATCCACGAGGCGTGTCGAGCACCACCTCAACGTGTGCCCCAATGTGCGTCACGTAAGCGAAGGCGAGAAGGCGATCCAGCGAAAAACAGGCCTTCATCGTCCAAGAGACCCGCAAGCTAGAAGCAGCCGGGGGTTATTAGTCCGATACTCAGTTGGCTAGCCAACCCGTGGTGGTGCCAAGAAGGGAGAAAGGGCGCATGTGTGTCGACTTCACCAACCTCAACAAAGCATGCCAGCAGGATCCATTCGCTCCCTCGCCATCGACGGATCGTGATTCCACCGCTTGATGTGACCTGTTATGCTTCTTGGGCGCCTTTTCGGGTATCACCAAATCAAGATGGCGGTGGAAGGCGTGGAAAAACTGCCTTCTTAACCGTTGTGGAGTGTCTTGCCCATGCATGCCATTCGGGCTGTGAGCAACCTTCCAGCGGCTCATGCACATCACCTTGGGCCCACAGCTCGGGAAGAATGTGGAGGCTACGTCGGCGACATCGTGGTGAAGTCTCATGAGGCCAAGACCTTGATACAAGACCTGGAAGAAACCTTCGCGAGCCTCAGCAGGTGAGCTGCGACTCAACCCGGAGAAGTGTGTGTTTGGGTTCCCTCGGCAAGCTCCTTGGTTTCCTCGTGTCCCACCCGAGGCGCCGAGGCCAACCAGAGAAAAGGTCAAGGCGGTTGAGGACATGAGCCACCAAAGACCCTCAAATCAGACTCAGGCGGCATGCTTGTTGTGCGGCCATTCATCTCCCGATTGGGGAAGCGGCGCCACCTTTCTTCCGCGATGAAGAAAAAGGGCCCTTGAATGGGTGAAGAGGCCGACAAAGCGTTCAAGACCTCAGAGGTACTGACCAGCCCTCTAGTGATGGTGGCCCGCCCAGAGGCCCTTGGTACTCTACCTGCCCCTCCCTACTCCCTTCATGTACAGTGTGATTAGGGAGGGCGTCGAAGGCCAGACCAGACCACCGAGAGCTAAGAGCAAGGCGAATCGAAGGAACCATGGCGACACATGCGGAAGAAGATCAGCCATCAATGAGAGCACACCAAGGCGGGAGGCCCTCCATCCAAGCACCCACAGGCGCCGTCGCCTCGGGAGGCACCACAGCTTCGGAAGGCACCCGGCACCAGCGCCCCTAGCCTTAGCGAGCACCGGTGTGCATGATCAGCCAGGTGTTACAGGATCTTGAGCCACAGTACCCCATGGCTCCTCCGCTGTTGGTGGCATCGCGCAAGTGCGGCACTACTTCGAGGTCATCCAATCAAGGTTGTCTCGGCATACCCCGGAGAGGTGCTCGGGGAGCCTTTCGGGGAAGGGTGGCGGTGGAACATTGAGCTGCAAGCATTCCAGCTCGAGTTCGGCCAACGAGTCATCAAGGGGGCATATTGGCAGATTCGTGGCGAATGGAGCGTCAGACCTCGGGGCGGCGAGGATCGTCCTCTCCGAGGCGAAGCGCGAAGGATTCGGTCATGTGCCGGGCGTTCTCGGGCAGGCGCTAGGGCTGAGGCGGTGCTCATATCTCCCGCTCGGACAAGCTCTACTATGTCGTGCAGCTCTGTTTCGGCGAGGCGAGAAGGTCTCAACAATATAGCAAAATACTGAGCGATGGCCAGCGGGTGCAGAAGGCACGCTGCCACAGGGGTGGCATGCCTACCATCAAGGCGATTCGCAGCTCCTCGTCAATTTCTCCAACAAGGTGTCTGAGCCAAGAGATGAACACATGGAGCCTACCTTGGCGGAGTCCATGGGATGGAGAAAGCAGTTACAGGGGTTGGAGCTGCGGCCGTGCCCATGGCATCAATCAGAGGCCGGCGACAGCCATAACGAGCCTCAGGAGGTTACCCCGGAGGCAGGCGTCTTGAGAATGGCTCTTCAAGCCCTCGGCCACCGCCGTTATCAAGCACCCACAGCCTCGGGTGGAGCTCCTCGACCACACCTCGGGAGCCCGGCACATGGCCCGACCTCGAGCACGCCTACTCCCTAACGATGGAACCTCAAGAGGGTGCTGGATCACAGACTCAAGAGTTATAGCGTGGAACTTTGGGAGAAGGAGGAGGAGGCGGAGGCGTGTGGCCTTGGACCACGGCATCTGACATCATGGATGGAGAGCTCTCAGGAAGCGACCGAGCAATATCCTGTGCGCATCACCGGGGAGCAGGGGAAGGGCTGGCGAATATACATGGTGGAGATTGTAGGCACCATTAGTCATCCACGGGCCCTCGTCGGCAAAGGCGTTCCATAGCGGTTTCTATTGGCCCCTCCGCTCAATGATGCTATTGAACTTCGTGAAGGCTTGCGAGCTTGCCAATTCCATACCAAGCAGATCCTGACTGAGAGGTAAACCATCCCCTCACTTGGCCATTCGCGATGCAGGGGGCTGGACATCCTGGGCCCTTTTCTCGGGCGCCGAGAGCTATCGCTACCTCTCGTCGCCGTGGACAAATTCACCAAGTGGGCGAAATCGAGGCGTCCGCACCATCCGCTGGTTGCGGTCCAAGTTCATCAAAGGGCATCGTGAGCGGTTCCGGTCAAGAACATCATCCCGACAGCAGTTCACGATTCACGGTAACCTTTTAAAACATCTGCGCTAACCTTGGGGCGCGAATATTCTACAACGATGGCGCACCGCGGCAGGCGAGCGGCAGACCAGCGCGAGAAAGTCTGAGAGCCTCAAGACGGGGCGTTCAAGAAGAAGCTGGAGGCTGGCGAGAGGCTGGTATGGCGACTTCAGTCCGTGTTGTGGTCCATCCGCTGGCCGCAACCAAGCCAACTGGAAGACCCCTTCTTCACGGTCTACGGGCAGCGGTCCTCCCTCCGAGGTCAGCGTCGATCCGCCTGCAGTCTGGCGTTCGATGAAAGCATGCGGGGCGCCATGCGAGGGCGGCCCTCGTCTTTGGGGAAGCTCGTCGGCTTTGTTTGGCGACAAGGTACCGCCCGAGCACTCGTGATACCACTACGCAACATCCGCCCAGAACTCTCGAGGTAGACTTCGTGCTCGGCGGAGTCCTCTCAGGAGGACTGCATAAGCTCTCTCCCATGGGAGAGGCCCGTTCAGGTTGTTCATGTTTCGAGGCACGGCTCCGTGCGCTGGAGACTCAAGAGGAAGTACCTACTCTGAGCGCGTGGAACATCCGGCACCTCGGGAGGTTTACCCTAAAAGGCCAGTGCACGTGAAGAAGGCGAATGCATGAAGCTCATTCTTTTGGAGAAGGCCCGGTGCACATGAAGAAGAATAGCACATGAAGCTGTCGGCGTTGGAAAAGGCCCGGAGCCCGTGAAGAGGCGGCCTTGTGAAGCTTGCTTCCCGAAGAAAGGCCGAGCTTTGTGAAGAAAGCGAGCGCTGTGGTGTCGCGTTACGGAAGGGCAGGAGCCCGTGAAGGGCAACGCCGTGGCTTCTTCCCGGAAGAAAGGCCGGAGCACTGTGAAGGGCAATACTGTGGCTTCATCGCCCGTGACACTCTCACGTAATAATGAGTTGGGGATGCACGGTCTCGAAGTGTCGGCCTCATGCCACAGGAGCTCCCTCCCGTGATGGCAGCACTTAGCTCATATTTGGTGAAAGGCGAAGACTAGACTAGGTGCAGAGCGGCTTTTCATTTGCTTTACGAAGTTGACTAGTTATTCCCATTTGGAGTTTTTATCGAAACTATACATGCATCTTTTTGGTCCGTGGTTCTTCAATCTTTTACGCTCTCACCTCGATTTCTCTTGCGTGGGGACTCGCGAGAAGCCTCGAGAGCCCAGGCGTTCACCCCTATCGCTCAAGTTTTCCGCCTGGTCCTGGTGGAGCACCCTCGACCATGCCTCACAGGGCAACTGCGCCTGAACACAGGGCTGGATCGGTCGCCCAGCGGCCAGTTGGAGTTCACTTGCGAATGGGCATACAGCGAAAAGCGATGTCGGGATAACAAAGCGATACAATAATTAGCAGCGTTAACCGGCTCCCCACGGGGCCACATTGTTGCCTTTGCGGGGAGAAAGAAAGGAAAAGGACAAAGCGGTGAAGCCGCCCGTGCGGCCCTCTTGGAAGCTCGATCGTCTCGAACTCGGCGGACTCCTCTCGCTTCAAGAGCCTGGCGGCGGCGGACCGCTGCACCCAGCGGTAGCGGCAGCGTGGGGGGCTGGTGGCCGCTTCTGGAAGAATCACCACCGAAGAAGAGCTGGTGAAGCGTGAGTCGGGCATCGCCGGAGCCGCATGTGCGCCCTCTCCATCACGCCGAGGGCTGAGTCCTCGGCGCGGTGGTATCTTCGAGCGCACCCCATGCGGCGACCGTCTTCCCGAACACCCTCACGTGGGGGTGGCGTCGCCGTCGTGCTTGAGTGCAGGGAGCACTGCCGTGGCGAAGACCACGCCTGTGGCGAGCGTCGCGGCCAGCGGGTGGGGACGAGTCCCCTATGCGAGACCTCGACCCTGAAGCCGGCTGCAGCCATCCGCTGGAGCGGCCACCAGGCGCCGGTGAGGAGCTCACCGGGGAGGCGGGAGGCTGAAGCCGAGACTTGGGGCTCCTCCGCCCACATCATGAACTCGGCGGCCTTCGGCCCGGCATGGGCGCGGCCTTGGGGCCTGCGGCAGGCACGCCCTCCGACCATGGCCCGGCCGCTCGTGCGCCCGAGCCGAGCCTCCCACGACCGCGGGGGACCGCGTGGAGGCCCGCAGGATGCGGCGACCTCGACCAGCTTAGGCGGAGGAGGAAGACCGACTGGCCTTCCCTTCTCTGCGGCGAGAACTTGGTGGAGCCATGGAAGAAGAGAGACAAGAAATGAAGGCTGGAAGGCGCGCCGTTAAGTGCCTTATAAGCCGTGAAGGCCAACCGTCGCCTCCACGATCACGGTAATCATGACCCGACTCGCATGCGAGGACTTGTCGAATCGGGTGGTTGCGAGGCATCATGGGGAAGCGATGCGCAGCGTCCAATCAACCGCCACAGCGTGCGCCCATGGCCGTGAGCTGTTAGAGGCCATGCAGCCGCGCTTGCCCTTCGCCTCTCCTCGGCCAAGTTGAGGCGGCGTGGGCAGGGGGCTGTCCGGAGTTACAGGAATGGGGTCCCGGACTTGCACTGCGACTGCGGTGGCTCGAAGGGGCCCGGCATGGCCCATCTTCATCAGCATAGCTCAAGACCCTCACGAGGGCCAAGCCTGTGAAGACGACAAGGCTTCCTCGAGCCGCGGCCTCGTCGGTGGCTCATGAGGAGGCGGAGAGTTCAAGGCAGGGTACCTCGCGAGGTGCCCATGGCATAAACCATGACGACCAAGAGGCGCCCGATCAGGCAGGATCGGCCGACCAGCCATGATGTCCTCCTTTCCTCTTTGGTGCAAAGAGCAAGCGCGGCCGAGCATCAAGCAAAGGCATCCGTTTGATTAACAAGACCACCAATAGCCATTTGGAAGAATCATCGTGGAGCCCAAGCGGGCGTCATCGCCAGAGCCTGGCGGCGAGGACCAACTTTAGTCGGGATAAGTGTACCCGCTGTTCCCCTTCAAAATAGCCAATTGTTGGCACCTTCCGCTCAATATTTGGGAAGAGGCCCGGGGCCTTCCGCCTATAAATAGGAGTAGCCACCCCAGTGGAGGATCTGAATCCTCATTAAGAAACCCGATAGCTAGAGGCTGTTGAACCCCACCTAGCAGTTCATCACACGCCAAGCAGACCCTCGTGAGGCTGTTCTTCCTTGTGTATTCCTCATCAGCCCAGAGGCAATCTACCACACCACACCTTTGGGTGGTGTTACACCACAATGGTGGCTGAACGATATAAATCTAATGTCTCTTGTCTTTATTAGTTTAGTAGTTTAGGTCCCAGATTCGGCGAGGTGCGAGGCGGTGGAGGTTGGATCTCGCGCACACCCGAACCTCAAGGGTCTGCCGAACCCGTGGACAACGAGGAGTAGATTCACCCTTAGGTGAGGTATGTACCGTAGCTATGTGTTTGATCTCTCTCTCTCTCTCTCTCTCTCTCTCTCTCTCTCCTTGTTCTAGATTTGTACGATCTTGATGTATCCGACTTTGATATTGTAGTTGGATCTTATGATGTTTCTCCCCTCTACTCTCTTGTAATGGATTGAGTTTTCCTTTGAAGTTATCTTATCGGATTGAGTCTTTAATGATTTGAGAACACTTGATGTATGTCTTGCGTTGGGATAGTGGTGACAATGGGTTATTCTATTGATTCACTTGATGTATGTTTTGGTGATCAACTTGGGGTTCGCCCATGAACCTATGCATAGGGGTTGGCTACGTTTTATCTTGACTCTCGGTAGAAACTTTGGGGCACTCTTTGAGGTTCTATGTGTTGGTTGAATAGATGAATCGAGATTGTGTGATGCATATCATATAATCATACCCACGGATACTTGAGGTGACATTGGGTATCTAGGTGACATTAGGGTTTTGGTTGATTTGTGTCTTAAGGTGTTATTCTAATCGAACTCTAGGGCTGTTTGTGACACGTATAGGAATATTAGCGGATTAATTGGAAAGAATAACTTTGAGGTGGTTTCGTACCCTACCATAATCTCTTAGTTTGTTCTCCACTATTAGTGACTTTGGAGTGACTCTTTGTTGCATGTTGAGGGATAGTTATATGATCCAATTATGTTATTATTGTTGAGAGAACTTGCACTAGTGAAAGTATGAACCCTAGGCCTTGTTTCAACACATTGCAATACCGTTTCGCTCACCTTTTACCACTTGTTACCTTGCTGTTTTATAATTTCAGATTACAAAACATATATCTACCATCCATATTGCACTTGTATCACCATCTCTTAGCCGAACTAGTGCACCTATACAATTTACCATTGTATTGGGTGTGTTGGGGACACAAAGAGACTCTTTGTTATTTGTTGCAGGTTGCTTGAGAGACCATCTTCATCCTACACCTCCCACGGATTGATAAACTTTAGGTCATCCACTTGAGGGAAATTTCTTGTCCTACAAACCTCGCACTTGGAGGCCCAACAACGTCTACAAGGAGAAGGTTGCGTAGTAGACATCACTTATAATACAACAATTTTCCCATTTTCCTCTATAGAGAAGGACCGATTTTGAAGCTCGGGATGAGGTAGCGTGTGCTAATACCTACCTATCTTCAAAAGAATGCTTGGTGGCGATGTCGAATTACTTAGAGCGTACTTCACCGGCAAAAAACTCATCAAATTCCCTTACGTTCTCCGAGACACATTTCTTGTCGATGGTAGGGCAGCTCTTGTTTTCATCTTTGGTCCCAAAGCAAGAATGTGGTAGGTCTATGAGCTCATTTTCTATTTTACGTACTATATTCTTGGGTCTTACTTGTACTCTGTTCATGTAGAACAAATTGTATTCAAACACTGAAGAACAAGCATTTCTAATTTGAAATTCCATTGCTATTATAGTTAAAAAAAAAGTGCTAGGCGTTAATTGTAAACCGCCCTACATATGCGCTTCTTGACCAAGTATGCTTATGCCCATGATTAATACTTATGATTAAGCGTAGTTATGTACAAATGCATTCCTCGACGCCCTAGAGCCTAAACGCGCTTAAAGCGCTTCGCTTAGCGCGCCTTTTAACTATGATTGCTATCGTGCATCTTTGTTTTGCTCTTGTATCATTGTATTTACTCATACAAACTTATTTTAAAATTGAAGGATCCAATCGAAACTTCAGTAGCACTGCCGAGGTATGATACGCATGTTTCTTTAACAGGCTTACTCTTATCAATAGCTCTGTTGATTTCAATTTCAATTGTGTATACTGGTTGACTACTCATATCATGCACATTACTAGCATCACAGCGAGCCAATAGTATTGTTGTACATATAGACTAGTGGTACCATCTGAAATCTTGTTATGAATAGTTATTAGTTTCCCACGCTTTGTATTCTTTCCTTTGCTGCTTTGTGTCAAACTGATATGACTTGAACCGTGTCTCTATTTTGATTTGGCAAGACAATGCACGTGACCATGGGACATAGATATATGTTGGTTTGATGCTTTTATTATGTACTAGTACTTAGCAATAGAAGACTTGGTAGTTTAATCCTATCCACCTTACTAATGAAGCGAAGTTCCATAGAAATGAGTTCCATATACTAATCGATAATAGTATGTTATGTCTACTTGTTTCTTCTTTTACTGTCTGACGAGAATATTGGGGAAGAGTGCCTTATTAAGCAATGGTAAAGGAAGTAATGCGAGATAAGGTTAGGGATAGTGACACATCATGTTGGTCTCAACAAAGCTAATAAAACAACTAAGGAAGACTATCTACGAAGACGGTGAGACAACCCCAAAGTCTGTCTTGGTTTAGTGTTGGAGATTCTTGGCCACTACAGCTTGCACAAGCTATTCAAACTCCTTTATGCAGATCAGTTCGGTTCCTTGAGTCTCAACTACAATGGCTGAAAGACATTGATCAATGTCTTTAACGACAAAGCGGAAGGGCTGGCGGAAGTCACGGAGCATTCGGATCACATACTTTTTACGAATTGCAACGACAGCGTTGGAGGATTTTGCGTAAACAGGACAAAGCTAATAAGCTTGCTAAGCTTATTGCGGCATGATGGATAACACGTTTCTTGAGCTCTTATGAAGTTGTTTCATAGTTATGCTCTTGTTTTGTTGTCGTGTTTATTTGCTTGCGGTGGCCAATTTTGACGGCGATGTATGTAATATCTTTGCTTTGTTCCCTATATTTGCCTTTGGTGGCGAACTTTGATGCCCGATGGATGTAATATATATAATAAGCGGTAATAGGCTAGCGTTAATTGCTTGCTTATTTATTTCCTTGTTGTCTTGTTTAGTTGTTTGCTTGTAGTCACTGCGGTTCTTTTACGAATGTTTTTCTAGTGGCCACGGTAACCTATTTTGGAAACTAGGCCAAAATAATCATGGCAGCGGACTATTGTAACCATGGGCCTCCTGCGGGCCGTATGATCCATGGGCCTTCTAGCGGGCTGTAGGATCCATTGGCCTTCTATCTGATGTAGGATCCATGGGACCTTCTGAACCGTCACGATCCATGGGGCTTTTACGGGCGTAGGATCCATGGGCCTTCTCGTGGCGTATCGTCATTTAAGCCCGATCATAGGCAGTACTATTAAGTGGACAATAACGGTCCATTCTTGGCCGTGTTGATAACTCTATGAAAACAGCCCAGCGGGTTTTTTACGACATAAAGCACCGCATAGCGATATTAACGGGCCACAAGCGGGCGGCTGTAACCTGAGCTGAATTTGCCTAGCAAAAATAGCGATAATGGGCCATAAGTAATGCTGAATCTGGAAATGAGCCCAGAATAAATGGGCCTGAGAAGGCCAAAAGATATCATGAAATTTGAAATGGCCCCAGCGGAATAATGGGCGTTAATGGGTATAAAAGTGATACCTTTGTTCATTGCGGGCGATTTTACACAGGCGGGCGTTAAAGAAGCGAGGGTTACTAAGGGGGCCTCATATGGGCCAAAAGGCGTCATGGGCCATACATGGGCGGAAGTTAAGCAGGTTGGAATTATATTGGGCGGCCAGATGATGCTCTTGGGCCTAATTGGATGGGCCGTGGGCTGACCACAGGATAGCCGGGCTATAAATGGGCTATGTCACGGCGGGCCGTTAACGAGGGCTTCTTGGGCGACCCGCCACCTTTGACCAAGTCAAGCGGGCGGCCTTTTCACGAGAATGGGCCTCTGTTGGGCGTGCCACATGTCGGTGTATCATAGGCGCTGGGTCCAATGTGTGGATGACATACATCCCAAGGTGAGCCGACCGTGTTTCCTCCGACCAATGATGATTTTACGTGGAAAATCCCAATTAGTCGGGGCATTAACAGGTTATCGGATCCAAAACCGGACTTGATAGCTTAACGGTGTTCCATTACGGTGGATGCCGTGTTTCGGTCACCCTTGGCGAAAGCATACGAAGCCACGATTCACAAGTCATGAAGTGGACACTTCCATGATGATAATTTTGGTAATGTCATGGAACACTTCTCTGACGACAGTATGACTATCTTGATTACTCGTCATAAATTTGTCATGGATGTACATGCATGACGAAAACATAACCCTACGGTGACAAATGCATTATCATCGGAAGTGTATTTTTTTGTAGTGTTAAGCATGCGAATTACCCAAACATCAAAATTTGTGCCATCGAAACTAAGAGTGTCAGAGAATCCTAAACCCCTAGTCGACATCCTTACTCTCTAGGCGGTTAAGCCTAATAAAGAGAGACGATGCTCTGATACCAATTGAAAGATCATGGATGTCGCCTAGAGGGGGGGTGAATAGGCGCTTTAAAATAATTACGGTAGGCTTGAACAAATGTGGAATAAACCTAGCGGTTAATTTGTCAAGCACAAAACCTAAAACAACTAGGCTCACCTATGTGCACCAACGACTTATGCTATGCAAGGTAAACAACTATGTGATAGCAAGATATATGACAAGAAACAATATGGCTATCACAAAGTAAAGTGCATAAGTAAAGGGCTCGGGTAAGAGATAGCACGTGGAGACGACGATGTATCCTGAAGTTCACACCCTTGCGGATGCTAATCTCTGTTTGGTGCGGTGTGGAGGCACAATGCTCCCCAAGAAGCCACTAGGGCCACCGTAATCTCCTCACGCCCTCGCACAATGCAAGATGCCGTGATTCCACTAAGGGACCCTTGAGGCGGTCACCAAACCCGTACAAATGGCAACCTTGAGGGTCACACGAACCCATTACACTTTGGCAACCCTTGAGGCGGTCACCAAAACCCGTCAAATTGCTCAGGCGATCTCCACAACCTAATTGGAGACCCCTGACGCTTGCTGAGCTTTACACCACAATGATTGAGCTCAGAACACCAACTAACTGTCTAGGGCAGCCCAAGCACCAAGAGGAACAAGCTCAAGGGTACCAAGCACCCAAGGTAATAAACTTCTCAACTTGTAACTTCCATGTATCACCGTGGAGAACTCAAACCTATGCACCAAATGCAATGGCAAGGGCACAGGTGCCAAGTCCTTCTCTCCCAAATCCCACCAAAGCAACTAATGCTAGGGAGGAAAATGAGAGGAAGAACAAGTAGGAGAACACCAATAACTCCAAGATCTAGATCCAAGGGGTTCCCCTCACATAGAGGAGAAAGTGATTGGTGGAAATGTGGATCTAGATCTCCTCTCTCTTCTCCCCCAAAAACTAGCAAGAATCCATGGAGGGATTGAGAGATAGTGAACTCGAAGAAGGTCAACAATGGGGGAAGAACACGAGCTCAAAGGATAAGGCTCAATGGGGAAGAAGACCCCCTTTTATAGGAGCTCCCGAATCCAACCATTATGTGCTCAGTTCACGCACGAGCGGTACTACCGCTTAGGGGAGCGGTAATTCCGCCCGGGCGGTAGAACACAAAGAGCGGAGCAAAACAGAGGGCGAGGCAGGGCCGTATGAGCGGCACTACCTGGAGCCAGCGGTACTACCGCTGGGACTGCGCACTGCGCCTACCACGAGCACAGGGAGGAGGGCCATTGAGTGGCACTAGGGCGTTGGTAGCCGTGGTACTTCCACACACGACCGGTACTACCGCTCCTACTGTCGCTGAACCCAACACGAGAAAACCACGTCTCGAGTCGAGGCGGTACCGGAGCCGTACTACCGCTTATGGCCATGGGCGGTACTACTACTGTGAGACAGCGGTTGAGGGAGTCCTGGACTAGGGGGTGTCCGGATAGTCGGACTATCATCACGGCCGGACTCCAAGACTATGAAGATACAAGATTGAAGACTTCGTCCCGTGTCTGGATGGGACTTTCCTTAGCGTGGAAGGCAAGCTTGCGTCTGGATATGTAGATCTCCTACCATTGTAACCGACTACATGTAACCCTAACCTATTCGGTGTCTATATAAACCGGAGGGTTTTAGTCCGTGGGGCGAACAACAATCATACCATAGGCTAGCTTCTAGGGTTTAGCCTCCTTGATCTCGTGGTAGATCTACTCTTGTACTACCCATATCATCAATATTAATCAAGCAGTAGTAAGGTATTACCTCCATCGAGAGGGCGAACCTGGGTAAAACATCATGTCCCTTGTCTCCTGTTACCATCCGCCTAGACTTACAGTTCGGGACCCCTACCCGAGATCCGCCGGTTTTGACACCGACATTGGTGCTTTCATTGAGAGTTCCTCGTATCGTCACCGATAGGCCGATGGCTCCTTCCGATCATCAACAACGACGGTCCAGGGTGAGACTTTTCTCCCGGACAGATCTTAAATATTCGGGCTTTTGCTGCGGCCAGTCAGCAGCCATCTGGAGCAGATCAAGCTACGCCCGCCCATCGAGTCAGATTTGGAAGTTTGAACTATCGACCGATATCGCGGAGACTTGATCTTGACGGATTCGAGCCGCAGCCAAGCGTATTGCCTTGTCTCGATGGGCATGTTCTAGCTCTGCAACGAACGGTGCCACGAGGCCGCACCGACATCCGGCTCGACCCTTAATCGGGCCGGATTCCCGATCGAGGGCGAGTGGTTGGACACCGCCTCGGGGCTACAATCTCTCTGGCGATTGAGCGAACTCCATCCCTGTCGCTGCGAAGACCTCGACTCCGGTGCGGACTCCTCTCCGGACTCCGAACCCTCCAGCGCCCCCTTGTCGAATCCGATTGGGCGCCGGTCATGGAGTTCACTACGCGGACATCTTTCAAACTCGCCCTTTGGCGACATCCTGAATTCACTAAAGTCTCTCTCTTATTGGAGAGCCCTTCCGGACTACGGCGGGAAGGTTGGGATACAGACGGACGAAGAAATTCAACGCCCACCCACCACCCACTTTGTAGCCACATGCCGATGATTTAACCGACATGCTCAACCGACTTGAAGACATCGGCGGTATGGGCGGCGATGCGGGAGGCGACCAAGACCCAACACCTCGAGGCACCTGGAAGGCCACCTCGTCATCGACATATACATGGTGGATATCCCAAAAGATGGGAACGGCGATGGAACAACGGAGGATGACACCTCAAAAAGCAACCGGCGCCCGGCGTCGGATCGCCGCTCTAAATCCCGCCACAGCAAAAATGGTGATTCCGCACGGGAGATAATAACACCCAGATAATAGCAAGAAGACAACCCCTCCAAAGGACTCGGCCACGGGAGGAGGAGAAGCAAATCCGCATGGCAGTCTGCGAGAAGAGAGGTCGAGGGCGACAATTATCGCCTCCCTCCGAAGATGAGGCAAGCCTCGGCGACAGCAATTTATCGGTGCTGAGGATCCCAAGAAGAAGGCGTTTTAAGCGCAGGCTTATAGCCACGCAAGCAGCCTCAAGAAAAGCGAGCAATGACTTAGAGGCTGACCAAGGCCTGCTAGGCGACAAATGGACTGAAGTCCTTGCAGCGAAGAGTATGAACTTCGAGCGCCCTCCAAAAGCTACCCCAAGCGCAGGCCATTGCACGGATCGAGGAGGAAGCACCAAGTCACAGCGCCGCGACATGGCAGACCAGCCACCCGTGGTGCGACGGAGAAGCCTCTCGGCCCTCCGCTCAAGCCACACCCCGCGCCCGCTCAAAAAGTACCAAGGCACAGGAAAACGCGCCGGACTTGCGAGATATATTGGAGGACAAGGCAAAATATACAAGATCGATCCACGGATCGGCGTGGGCGTAGCGACAGGATGATTACCGTCACGCGGATCAGACAAACCCGGCGGGCTGAACACAATAGACAAAGCTCATATGAGCTACGTGCGTGATATAGCCCAATCTGAGCGCCGCACCCACTATGCTTCACGGATGAAGTAATGGATCATCAAATCCACGGGTTTCAAACACTTAAACATCGAATCATACGATGGTACCACGAGATCTCATGCATGCAGATCGAGGACTATCTCCTCCATATCCACATGGCCCTTGCGTGATGATCTACATGCCATCAAATACCTCCCTCAAGCTTAAAGGACCAGCTCGGCATTGGCTCAACAGCTTGCCAAGCAGAATCAATTGGTTGTTGGGAGGACACGGAAGCCGCATTCCTTGATAACTTCGAGGGCACATATGTGCGACCACCGAGACACCGATGACCTTAGCCACATAATTCAGTAGCAGAAGAATCGGCCGAGACAATTACGGACACGGTTCTAACAAAGAAAAATCAAATCGTTGATTGTCCTGGATGCGAGGCCCTTGCAGCCTTCAAACACAACATCATGACAGAGTGGCTTGCCCGCACCTAGGACAGGAAAAGCCAAAATCCATGGCAGCCCTCACAACACTCATGACCCGCTTTTGTGCGGGAGAGGACAGCTGGCTAGCTCGAAGCAACAACTGAAGGAAATATGCCCTAGAGGCAATAATAAAGTTATTATTTATTTCCTTATATCATGATAAATGTTTATTATTCATGCTAGAATTGTATTAACCGGAAACATAATACATGTGTGAATACATAGACAAACAGATAGTCACTAGTATGCCTCTACTAGACTAGCTCATTAATCAAAGATGGTTATGTTTCCTAACCATAGACATGTGTTGTCATTTGATTAATGGGATCACATCATTAGGAGAATGATGTGATTGACATGACCCATTCCGTTAGCTTAGCACTTGATCGTTTAGTATATTGCTATTGCTTTCTTCATGACCTATACATGTTCACTGTAACTATGAGATTATGCAACTCCGTTTACGGAGGAACACTTTGGGTACTACCAAACGTCACAACATAAGCTGGGTGATTATAAAGGAGTACTACAGGTGTCTCCAAAGGTACATGTTGGGTTGGCGTATTTGAGATTAGGTTTTGTCACTCCGATTGTCGGAGAGGTATCTCTGGCCTTCTCGGTAATACACATCACATAAGCCTTGCAAGCATTGCAACTAATAAGTTAGTTGTGAGATGATGTATTACTGGAGCGAGTAAAGAGACTTGCGGTAGCGAGATTGAACTAGGTATTGGATACCGACGATCAAATCTCGGGTAAGTAACATACCGATGACAAAGGAACAACGATATGTCGTTATGCGGTTTGACCGATAAAGATCTTCGTAGAATATGTAGGAACCAATATGGGCATCCAGGTTCCGCTATTGGTTATTGACCGAGAATGGTTCTAGGTCATGTCTACATAGTTCTCGAACCCGTAGGGTCCGCACATAACGTTTCGATGACAGTTGATTATGAGTTTATAAGTTTTGATGTACGAAGGTTGTTGAGTCCGGATGTGATCACGGACATGACGAGGAGTCTCGAAATGGTCGAGACATAAAGATTGATATATTGGAAGCCTATGTTTGGACTTGGAAAGGTTCCATATGAAAACATGATTTTATGGAACACCGGGGTTACGGAACCCCGAAGTCAATGGGCCTTGATGGGCCATAAGGGAGAAGAGGAAGGGCCGGCCGGGGCAGGCGCGCCTCCCCTCTAGTCGAATAGGACAGGAGAGAGGCGGCGCCTCCCTCTTCCCTCCCCAATCCTAATCCAACTAGGAAGGGGGAGTCCTACTCCGGTGGGAGTAGGACTCCTCGGCAGCGCCTCCCTAGGGCGGCCGCACCCCCTTGCTCCTTTATATCTGAGGGCAGGGCACCCATGACACACAAGTTGATCTACGGATCGTTCCTTAGCCGTGTCGGTGCCCCCTCCACCATATTCCACTTCGGTCATATCGTCGCGGAGCTTAGAAGCCTGCGCGATGAAGTCATATCGTCGCGGAGCTTAAGCGAAGCCCTCGTTGGTGGAGCATCATCATCGTCCTGCGCCGTCGTCTTGTGGAACTCATCCCCGACGCTTTCTGGATCGGGCCGGGGATCGTCATCGAGCTGAGCGTGTGCTGAACTCGGAGGTGCCGTCGTTCGGTACTTGGATCGGTCGGATCGTGAAGGCGTATGACTACATCAACAGCGTTGTTATAACGCTTCGCTTACGGTCTCACGAGTGCGTGGACAGACACTCTCCCCTCGTTGCTATGCCATCACCATGGTCTTGCGTGTGCGTGGGAAGTTTTTGAAATTACTCGTTCCCCAGCGATGGCATCCGAGCCTGGTTTTATGCGTTGATGTCATATGCACGAGTAGAACACAAGTGAGTTGTGGGCGATATAAGTCATACTTGCTTACCAGCATGTCATACTTTGGTTCAGCGGTATTGTGAGATGAAGCGGCCGGGCCGACATTACGCAGCGTCGCTTACGCGAGACTGGTTTCACCGCTTGAGCACTAGTTGCTTAAAGGTGACCGGCGGGTGTCTGTCTCTCTCACTTTAGTTGAACCGAGTGTGGCTCGCCCGTCCTTGCGAAGGTTAAAACAGCACCAACTTGACAAACTATCGTTGTGGTTTTGATGTGTAAGTAAACGGTTCTTGCTCAGCCCGTAGCAGCCACGTAAAACTTGCAACAACAAAGTAGAGGACGTCTAACTTGTTTTTGCAGGGCATGTTGTGATGTGATGTGGTCAAGGCGTGATGCTATATTTTATTGTATGAGATGATCATGTTTTGTAACCGAGTTATCGGCAATGGCGGCAGAAGCCATATGGTTGTCGCTTTATTGTATGAAATGCAAGCGCCATGTAATTGCTTTACTTTATCACTAAGCGATAGCGATAGTCGTAGAAGCAATAGTTGGCGAGGCGACAACGATGCTACGATGGAGATCAAGGTGTCGGCGCCGGTGGCGATGGTGATCATGGCGGTGCTTGGCGATGGAATCACAAGCACAAGATGATGATGACCATATCATATCACTTATATTGATTGCATGTGATGTTTATCCTTTATGCATCTTATCTTGCTTTGATTGTGGTAGCATTATAAGATGATCTCTCACTAAAATTATCAAGAAGTGTTCTCCCGAGTATGCACCGTTGCGAAAGTTCTTCGTCTTTGAGACACCACGTGATGATCGGGTGTGATAGGCTCTCGTTCAAATACAACGGGTGCAAAACAGTTGCACACGCAGAATACTCAGGTTAAACTTGGCGAGCCTAGCATATAACAGATATGGCCTCGGAACACGGAGACCGAAGGTCGAGCGTGAATCATATAGTAGATATGATCAACATAGTGATGTTCACCATTGAAACTACTCCATCTCACGTGATGATCGGACATGGTTTAGTTGATTTGGATCACGTAATCACTTAGATGACTAGAGAGATGTCATCTAAGTGGGAGTTTTTAATATGATTAATTAAACTTAAATTTATCATGAACTTAGTACTGATAGTATTTTGCTTGTCTATGTTTCTTTGTAGATAGATGGCTCGTCTTTGTTGTTCCGTTGAATTTTAATGCGTTCCTTGAGAAGCAAAGTTGAAAGATGATGGTAGCAATTACGGACTGGGTCCGTAACGAGGATTATCCTCATTGCTGCCTGAAGAATTACGTCCTGGAAGCACCGCTGGGTGCAGAACTGCTCTTGCGAGAGCAAAGCGAGAAGTTGTGAGCGTCTGGCGAGCAAAGTGATGACTACTCTATAGTTCGATGTGCCATGCTTCTGGCTTAGAACCGGGTCTTCAACGGCGTTTTGAGCGTCATGGAGCATATGAGATGTTCCAGGAGTTGAAGTTAATATTTCAAGCAAATGCGGATTGAGAGATATGAAGTCTCCAATAAGTTCTATAGCTGCAAGATGGAGGAGAATAGTTACATCGGTGAACATATACTCAAAATGTCCGGGTATAATAATCACTTGATTCAACTGGGAGTTACTCTTCGGATGATAGTGTCATTGACAAATTCTCCAATCACTGCCACCAAGCTACAAGAGCTTCGTGATGAACTATAATATGCAAGGGATGACCAAGACAATTCCGAGCTCTTACATGATGCTAAAAGCATGGAGGTAGAAATCAGAAAAGAGCATCAAGTGTTGATGGTCAACAAGACCACTAGTTTCAAGAAAAGGGCAAAGGAAAGAAGAAGGGAACTTCAAAAGAACAGCAAGAAAGTTGCTGCTCAAGAGAAGAAACCCAAGTCTGGACCTAAGCACTGGCCGAGTGTTTTCTTGCAAACAAGCTGGACAGGAAGCGGAACTGCCCCAAGTATTTGGCGGATAAGAAGGATGGCAAGGTGATCAAAGGTATATGTGATATACATGTTATTGATGTGTACCTTACTAATACTCGCAGATGGTACCGGTATTTGATAATGGTTACATTGCTAATATTTGCAACTCGAAGCAGGAACTACGGATTAGCGAAGATTGGCTAAGGGCGAGGTGACGATCTTGCGTGGGAAATGGTTCCAAAGTCGATGTGATCGCGATTGACACGCTACCTCTACATCTACCATCGGGATTAGTTTTAGACCTAAATAATTGTTATTTGGTGCCGTTAAGCATGAACATTATATCTGGATCTTGTTTGATGCGAGGCGGTTATTCATTTAAGACAGAGAATAATGGTTGTTCTATTTATATGAATAATATCTTTTATGGTCATGCACCCTTGAAGAGTGGTCTATTTTATTGAATCTCGATAGTAGTAATACACATATTCATAGTGTTGAAACCAAAAGATGCAGAGTTGATAATGATAATGCAACTTATTTGTGGCACTGCCGTTTAGGTCATATCGATGTAAAAGCATGAAGAAACTCCATCTTGATGGACTTTTGGAATCACTTGATTATGAATCACTTGGTACTTGCGAACCGTGCCTCATGGGCAAGATGACTAAAACGCCGTTCTCGGAACTATGGGCGAGCAACTGATTTGTTGGAAATCATACATCTTGATGTTTGTGGTCAATGAATGTTGAGGCCTTGTGGTATCGTTATTTTCTCACCTTCACGGATGATTTGAGCAGATATGGGTATATCTACTTAATGAAACACAAATCTGAAACATTTGAAAAGTTCAAAGAATTTCAGAGTGAAGTGGAAAATCATCGTAACAAGAAAATAAAATTTCTACGATCTGATCGTGGAGGAGAATATTTGAGTTCTGAGTTTGGTTTACATTTGAAACAATGCGGAATAGTTTAGCAACTCCGCCACCGGAACACCACAGAGAAATGGTGTGTCGAGCGTCGTGTCGTACTTTACTTGATATGGTGCGATCTATGATGTCTCTTCTGATTTACTTGCTATCGTTTTGGGGTTATGCTTTAGAGGCGGCCGCATTCACGTTAAATAGGGCACCATCAAAGTCCGTTGAGGCGACACCTTATGAACTGTGGTTTGGCAAGAAACCAAATTTGTCGTTTCTTAAAGTTTGGGGCTGCGATGCTTATGTGAAGAAACTTCAACCAGATAAGCTCGAACCCAAATCGAGAAATGTGTCTTCATAGGATACCCAAAGGAGACTCATTGGGTACACCTTCTATCACAGATCTGAAGGCAAGATTTTCGTTGCTAAATTCGGATCCTTTCTAGAAAAGAGTTTCTCTCGAAAGAAGTGAGTGGGAGGAAAGTAGAACTTGATGAGATAAGCATGTCTGCTCCCTTATTGGAAGGTAGTTCATCACAAGAAGCGGTTCTGTGACAACTACACCAATTAGTGAGGAAACTAATGATGTTGATCATGAAACTTGAGATCAAGTTACTCTGAACTCGTGGGTCAACGAGTAAAATCGCACAGTGAGTGCGGTAATCCTATTCGGAAGTCATGTTACTTGACCATGGCGAACCTACAAACTATGAAGAAGCGATGGTGAGCCCAGATTCATAAAATGGCTGGAAGCCATGAAATGCAGATGGGATCCATGTATGAAAACAAAGTATGGACTTTGGTTGACTTGCCGATGATCGGCAAGCCATTGAGAATAAATGGATCTTTAAGAAGAAGGCTGCGATGATGGTAATGTAATCATCTATAAAGCTCGACTTGTTGCGAAAGGTTTTCGACAAGTTCAAGGGGTTGACTACGATGAGACTTTCTCACCCGTGGCGATGCTTAAGTCTGTCCGAATCATGTTAGCAATTGCCGCATTTTATGATTATGAAATTTGGCAAATGGATGTAAAACTGCATTCTTGAATGGATTTCTAGAAGAAGAGTTGTATATGATGCAACGAGAAGGTTTTGTTGATCCAAAGGGTGCTAACAAAGTGTGCAAGCTCCAGTGATCAATTTATGGTGCAGTGCAAGCCTCTCGGAGTTGGAATAAGCGCTTTGATAGTGTGATCAAAGCATATGGTTTCTATCTGAGACTTTTGGAGAAGCTTTGTATTTACAAGAAAGTGAGTGGGAGCTCTGTAGCATTTACGATATTATATGTGGATGACATATTATTGATTGGAAATGATATAGAATTCTGGATAGCATAAAAGGATACTTGAATAAAAGTTTTTCAATGAAAGACCTCGGTGAAGCTGCTTACATATTGGGCATCAAGATCTATAGAGATAGATCAAGGCGCTTAATTGGACTTTCACAAAGCACATACCTTGATAAAGTTTTGAAAAGGTTCAAAATGGATCGAGCAAAGAAAGGTTTTTACATGTTACAAGGTGTAAGATTGAGTCGGACTCAATGCCCGACCACAATGAGAAGATAGAGAGAAATGAAAGATGTTCCCTATGCTTCAGCCATAGGCTCTATCATGTATGCAATCTTGTGTACCAGACCTAGCGTATGCTTAGCAATAAGCTTGGCAGGAAGGTACCAAAGTAATCGAGTGGATCATTTGGACAGCGGTCAAGAACATCTGAAATACGAAAAGGACTAAGGATATGTTTCTCGTATATGGAGGTGACAAAGAGCTAGTCGTAAATGGTTACGTCGATGCAAGCTTTGACACTGATCCGGACGATTCTAAATCATAAACCGGATCGTGTTTTTATTACGGAGGAGCTGTCAGGTTGGTGCAGTTCTAAACAAAGCGTCGTGGCGGGATCTACATGTGAGCGGAGTACATAGCTGCTTGAAGCAGCAAATGAAGAGTCTGGATGAAAGAGTTCATTTCGATCTAGGTGTCATACCTAGTGCATCGGGACCAATGAAGATCTTCTGTGACAATCTTGGTGCAATTGCCTTGGCAAAGGAATCCAGATTTCACAAGAGGACCAAGCATATCAAGAGACGCTTCAATTCCATTCGGGACCAAGTCCAAGTGGGAGACATAGAGATTTGCAAGATACATACGGATCTGAATGTTGCGACCCGTTGACTAAGCCTCTTCCACGAGCAAAACATGATCAGCACCAAGACTCCATGGGTGTTAGAATCATTCTTGTGTAATCTAGATTATTGACTCTAGTGCAAGTGGGAGGCTGAAGGAAATATGCCCTAGAGGCAATAATAAAGTTATTATTTATTTCCTTATATCATGATAAATGTTTATTATTCATGCTAGAATTGTATTAACCGGAAACATAATACATGTGTGAATACATAGACAAGCAGATAGTCACTAGTATGCCTCTACTAGACTAGCTCATTAATCAAAGATGGTTATGTTTCCTAACCATAGACATGTGTTGTCATTTGATTAATGGGATCACATCATTAGGAGAATGATGTGATTGACATGACCCATTCCGTTAGCTTAGCACTTGATCGTTTAGTATATTGCTATTGCTTTCTTCATGACCTATACATGTTCACGTAACTATGAGATTATGCAACTCCGTTTACGGAGGAACACTTTGGGTACTACCAAACGTCACAACATAACTGGGTGATTATAAAGGAGTACTACAGGTGTCTCCAAAGGTACATGTTGGGTTGGCGTATTTGAGATTAGGTTTTGTCACTCCGATTGTCGGAGAGGTGTCTCTGGGCCCTCTCGGTAATACACATCACATAAGCCTTGCAAGCATTGCAACTAATAAGTTAGTTGTGAGATGATGTATTACGGAGCGAGTAAAGAGACTTGCGGTAGCGAGATTGAACTAGGTATTGGATACAGCGATCAAATCTCGGGCAAGTAACATACCGATGACAAAGGGAACAACGTATGTCGTTATGCGGTTTGACCGATAAAGATCTTAAGTAGAATATGTAGGAACCAATATGGGCATCCAGGTTCCGCTATTGGTTATTGACCGAGAATGGTTCTAGGTCATGTCTACATAGTTCTCGAACCCGTAGGGTCCGCGACGCTTAACGTTTCGATGACAGTTGATTATGAGTTTATAAGTTTTGATGTACGAAGGTTGTTGAGTCCGGATGTGATCACGGACATGACGAGGAGTCTCGAAATGGTCGAGGCATAAAGATTAATATATTGGAAGCCTATGTTTGGACTTGGAAAGGTTCGGATGAAAGCAGGATTTTACCGAACACCGGGGTTACGGAACCCCGAAGGTCAATGGGCCTTGATGGGCCATAAGGGAGAAGAGGAAGGGCCAGCCAGGCAGGCTGCGCCCCTCCCCTCTAGTCCGAATAGGACAAGGAGGGGCGGCGCCCCCTCCCCTCCCCTCCCAATCCTAATCCAACTAGGAAGGGGGAGTCCTACTCCGTGGGAGTAGGACTCCTCCAGCCCTCCCCTAGGGCCGGCCGCACCCCCCCTGCTCCTTTATATCTGAGGCAGGGGCACCCCATGACACACAAGTTGATCTATGGATCGTTCCTTAGCCGTGTCGGTGCCCCCTCCACCATATTCCACTTGGTCATATCGTCGCGGGCTTAAGCGAAGCCTGCGCCGGTGAAGTCATATCGTCGCGGAGCTTAAGCGAAGCCCTCGTCGGTGGAGCATCATCATCGTCCTGCCTTCGTCGTCTTGTGGAACTCATCCCGGCGCTTTGCTGGATCGGAGCCGGGGATCGTCATCGAGCTGAGCGTGTGCTGAACACGGAGGTGCCGTCACGTTCGGTGCTTGGATCGGTCGGATCGTGAAGGCGTCGACTACATCAGCAGCGTTGTTATAACGCTTCGCTTACGGTCTCACGAGGTGCGCGGACGGACCTCTCCCCTCTCGTTGCTATGCCATCAACATGGTCTTGCGTGTATGCGTGGAAATTTTTGAAATTACTCGTTCCCCAACAACAACTTGGCCAAACATCCCGATAGTTCGGATACCAAGGACAGCAATGGCAGGTCGGCGTCGCAACAAGAACAAAGCGCCGCGTGCGGCGATATCATGAAGATACGATGCGTCAATGCCGTATTCAGAGGCTCTAAACCGGTCAGTGGAAGAAGCCATTCAAAAGAAATACCCGAGGCCCGTCCAAATTGGACTGAATACTCGATCGCTTGTGCGGATACATGGCACCCCGAAAAACCAGCCAATCACACCAGCAGGATTGTTGGGTGTTCAAACAAGCGAGCAAGTTAAGTGCGAACTCAATGACAAGGGCTGCATAGCGATGGCGAGGAAGAGCCCGGCTGCCGAACAATAGAGGCGAAGGGTTTTCCTACACAAGTGCGGACGGTGAACATGATATCGCAACCCACATACCCAAAAGGGAAGCGAGCGTGCACTAAAGGGCGTATATGCGATGGAGCTAAATCGCCCCAAAGTTCAACCCATGGTCTTCCTGCCCGATCACCTTGATCGAAGGACCACCCACTAGCATTAAATCCACGGCGGTTTCGCTACATTGGTTCTTGACCCAATTATTGACGGATTTCACCTAACCAGAGTCCTGATGGATGGCGGCAGCAGCCTGAACCTGCTTTATCAGGATACAATGTGCAAAATGGGCATAGACCCCTCAAGCATTAAGCCCACAAAGACGACCTTTAAAGGCGTCATACCGGGTGTCGAGGCCAGTTGTACGGGCTCAGTTACACTCGAAGTGGTCTTCGGATCCCTGGATAACTTCCGAAGCGAAGAGTTAATCTTCGACATCGTCCCATTCCGCGGCGGCTATCATGCCTTTGCGGACGAACCGCATTGCAAAGTTCAATGCGGTGCCGCACTCACGCATACCTCAAGCTCAAGATGCCAGGCCCTCGAGGAGTAATCACGGTCAATAGAAACACCGCGCGCTCTCCGAGCGGAGGAGCACACGGAATCCTCGCGGCGAGGTACAAAGCAGCCTCTCACAGCAATTCTTGGGTCCGCCACTAAGTGTCCGGACAACATCAGCCGCCCGAGTAACCTACAACAAGACCGCTGACACGATTCAAGCATCGCGTAGCAATCCGGCTAACCCAGCCCTCGCGAAATTGCGAAGCTAGTATTACGCGTACATAATTACGCTCTGGAGATACCATGGGCATATGGGGAGGGCAAGACCACGGCACGCCAAGAATGCGGCTCGACCGCACTGAGGGGCTCGATTGTGTCATTCCTTTTCTTTTTTTCCTTTTTCTTCCTTTTTTCTTACTTTCAGGACTCCATCTTTCAGAAGTCCTGTCCGGCACTAGAATCACCGAACTCACGATGCAACAGCCAGGGAAGCAAAAAGCCACGTCGAGTGTTGGTGGTCTCTATTCTGAGCATTATAACTGTTTTACATACCATCCTGCAGCTTACCCCTCGAGAGGACATGTTAGATAGTCCCATCCTTGCTTATCGCACTATTTGTATCGTTCTGCTTTCATTGCAGTACCTTTTTGAATAAATAATACATAGCTTTTGCTTATTATTGCACTACTTCCTTTATCTATACATATGTTCATTTCATGACATGTTGCAACCGTACACTTTGGTACGGCCAATACACCAGGGGCTTAAGTATCCCAAAATTATGGTGTGATAAGTCCGAACACTTTCACAAGTGCGGCACCCCGAACTTATAGCATTATATGAATTGGCTCCGAATCATGTCTTGGGTCAATAGTTGGGTTTGCCCGGCTCCCGTGTTTTGGTACCTTACGTTCCGTTCTATCGGCTAAGGTAGCACCGGGAGAACCACTGCGATTGTGCCCCAGTTGAGCTGGGTCGAGCACCTCAGTGGATAAAGCTAAAACTGACCATCATGATAGGGCGAGAGCGATCGCTGTTCGAGAGGTTTTTGGGTCCCTAAAGACTTATGTAAGCTTAGAGCGAGGAACCGAATTGTCCGGCCAAAGAGTGGATAGCGCCCGAACTCGGTCTTCGAATACTAGGGGCTTCACGAAATTTAAAATTATAGAATTCTATGGCTAAGTGAGAGTGTTCAAGCATTATAAGTCCGGTTGCCTTGTTCGTTGTGTTGGCGCCTCCTAGATGGGCCCAGAATGGGAACAAGAGTGCTCAAGTTTATCCCGAACACCCCAGCACTTTCGTGGCATGGGGGCTGAAACCAACGACTTGCCATCTCTCAAATTTGATAAGCGGCCGCACAAAAGGTAATATTTTAAATTAACAAGCGTTGCTTAGCGCATATGAACAAGTTTTCAGCTGCAGGATAACAAATGCGAGCCTATTCAAAATTACATCTTTGGAGCACTCATCCGCTATTCGGCGGGCACCCTTGAGAGGCCCTCATAGTACATTTCGGGCGTCGATGCTCCTTGCCCTTGGTGGCCCGCCGTCACAAGCTTCTCGCATCCAGCTTGCCCGGTGCACTTTAGCACGAGCAAGGGCCCGATGGACACCTTCAATGCAGACGGGCGCTTGATGACCTCAATCCATGGACAAAGGCCCACCACCGGCCGCGCACTAAGCGAAGTAGCTCCTGGCATGGCTTCCAATGGCCACAGCCCGCTTATCGAGGCCCTTCATGGCCTGTTCGGCGACCTTGTGGAGCTCGACCAGCTGCTTCAGCTGGTGGCTCGAGGGCACCGGATGTCCGGCCTCGAAGATCTTGAGACCAGAACACCTTTTCCGTTGAGCTCCCTCCTTGGCGCGGTAGAATCGGCAGATCGGATACACTATGGGGCAAATCTGTGAATGCTCACGGAGAGCTCGAATCCGGGTAAGTAATAGGTAATTCACTTTCACATGCTTGCTTTGCATAAAGAATGCCTTACCCGCCGCTATCTTCTTTAACGACTCAATTTCTTGGAGGGCTTTTGGGCCTCGGCCTTAGCAGCTTTGGCACTCTCAAGAGCCGAGGCGAGCTCGGACTCTCGAGTCTTGAGTCACGCTCCAAACTCTCGTGTTTTTCCACGAGCTTGGAGCTCTCGCCATTCTTAGCCAGCTGCCTCCCCTTCTCTCGCTCGGTGCGTTACATGCAACCGCTTTGTTTTCGACCCACGGACACGCTTCCTTGAGGTCGCCACCTCGTTAAGTGGCCCTACAGTACCATGTTATTCCTGTTATTTTTGCAACGAAACCTTTCTATAAGGTATTTCCTTAGCAAGGTATTACTTACCTTCCTTGTCCTCGAGCTGCTTCTTGGCAATGCCGAGCTCGTTCTCGGACCGCTCGAGGTTACTGCTTGATCATGATGACCTCCAGCGATCGGTCTGGCGGAGGTCGGCGATGCAGCTGCATTCCCATATTGACATACTTACATTAGACTCCTGTAAATATCTTTTTAGATCCTTAGTCCGGCTTTTCTTTCCGAACCGAACTAAGCATCGAGGGCTCTTGTCTATGTGGTAATATTTTACATATTCTAAACTTACCTCAAAGCACATTAGAAGGCTGGTACAGGCTTGGTCAGCCCGCTCTTGGCGGACTAATCTGTCGGGATCACCGCACTCATAACAGTGCGGTGCTCCTCCTGATGGAAGCGCTGTTAAGCGCCTCGATCGCTATCCGGTGCCTCGGTTGGGCGGAGGACACGGCGTCTTACCTTCTTGCAAAGGACCGCTTGCGGACTCGGAACGGCGAAGGTTCCGGCATGGAGTCCGGACAAGGTCGGGCTTAGAGCCCAGGGGTCTTGCCCCCCACGCGCTGAGTCCGGGAGGTGGCCTTGTGGCGCCTCTGCGCCACCCCTCTTGACGAGGCCCCCTTGGGGCACCACCTCAGCGTCGTCCATGGCGTGGCGAGGAGGCGGTCGGAAGCGAAGTACTCTCCATTTCCGCTGAACCCAGGGACCCGCTCGACGAAGTGGCGAACTCACCCTTGGGCGGGCTGCATGATTTTTCGGCATTAGAGAACACTATACAATGATAAAGAAGCCATGGGTATCCGGACACTTACGATCTCGCCAGGGGCTTGGCCCTTGTTGGCCAATCCTCCTCGTCGTCGTCGACGTTGGTGGAGAAGTCCGGAGGAAGGGTTCTTCCTTCTTGGACCCTTGGCCTCCCGGTTGGGGGCAGCCTTCCTTTTCCTCTCCTCCCTGCTGGGGAGAAGCTTCTTCTTCCTCCTCCTCGTCCTCGGGAGAAGATTCGCTTGAATCGACAAAGACCTTTTGGCGTCGGGAGCTCCTTGAGATCCGTGGCCTCCTTCTTAGCCTTCTTCTCGGCACCACATGGGTACCGGAGCCAGCAACCCGTCAATCAGGCGTCCGCTGGGTCTTCAGCACGAGCTGGACGGTTAACCTGTCCGGGCGTCTTCAACCAGTCTGTCGAAGATTAGGGAGTTTTAGATCCCACGAGAGTCAATCTATGAAAAAGAGTCCCATAAAGGGTAGAATAACTTACCTCGCCGGCTTGGCGCGCGAAATGTATCCGTGATCTTTGTTAGCGGATGCGGGGCTTCAGCGCCCTTGAGCAGCACCTTCCGGGCATCTTCGTACATAGTGTCAAGAGCCGGCTCAGAACCGATCTTGTGCGGATCGAACTCCACAAATTGAAGGTCCATTGTTGGCATGGGAGAATCCGGCGGATGAGCATCACCTGGATTACGTCGACAAGCCTGAGATTCTTGTCCACCAGGTTTCGGACGCATGTTTGGAGTCTGGATAGCTTGTCTGAATCCCCCCACGTCAGGCCCGTCTCTTTCCATGAGGAGAGCCGTGTGGGGAAGCCAGATCTGAATTCGGGGGCCGCCACCCATTTAGGGTCACGTGGCTCGGTGATGTAGAACCACCCCGATTGCCACCCCTTTATTGTCTCCACAAAGGAGCCCTCGAGCTATAGGACTTTGGCCATCTTGCCGACCATGGCGCCTCCGCACTCCGCAGCGGCCTCCCACAACCTTGGCTGACATTAAAGGTCTTGACCATAGGCGAAGTAGGGCTGAATCTGCAGAGGAAGGCCTCGCACCTGACGATAAACGCCGAGATGTTGAGGATGAAATTGGGCCAGGTCGTGGAAGTCCAGGCCGTAGTAGAACATGAGCCCCGGACAAATGGGTGAAGTGGAAAACCTAGTCCGCGGAGGAAGTGGGGAGAAACACCACCCTCTCATGGGGCCTGGGGTTGGAATGAGCTGCCCGCGTCGGGCAGCTTTGTCTGCGATATCGCGGGACAAGTATCCGGCCTCCCGCGATCTTGTGATGTGCCCTCCGTGATGGAGGAGGCCATCTACCTGCCTCCCGCTCCTGACATGGTTGGATAAGGTTGAGGTGGGATGTGCGGACTTGGGCGCTGGAGCTCGAGTGTGCGGAAATGGATGAACAAAGGAGGAAGAATGTCAGGACCCCGATCCTAGGTCACACCGATCTAGCATGTAACACATCATATCACTTTGCGGCCTCACGCACGGTATTCCCACGGGTGTCGCCTTACCATGGCCCGGGACCGTTTATGTCTTTTGGCTCACGTATATGATAGTGTCGCTAGCATCCATATGACGAAGAACCGGGCCGACATGGCTGGTCGTGAACCAAAGCGGCACTAACCTATGGGGACGAGCATACATGAAACACTTGAGCATGTCGGTCATCAGCGTATGAACTTGGGCTGTAGCACTGGCTAACAGACTCGGTATCCCGGCTGTAGCAGGCTAGGCAGGACTCCAAGTATCACCGCGTGACATTTCCCGAAGAACGGACATAAGAACGAAATGAATCACATGCGGCCATCAAGTGTCCAAGCGGTAGTCTTTGGGCTAGCGAGGACTCCGGTGAACCAGGGCTGGCGGACTACTATCGCTCGAAGCACGAGACTACATTTCCCCATATGAGAGGCTGCCAAGGATAAACAACTAGTTTGTCGGCTCCCACACATACCAAGCATTTCAAACATACACACAATATGCTCAATATGTGTAAATCTGACGTGGCATCACAACATAACTCTCGACTCAAAATATTATTCATTAGGCTCCGAAGAAGCGAGATATTACAAACATGGGTCTCATGACCCAACACTCGAAACATACAAGTCAAAGCACAAGCGGAAACTAATCATGTCCGAGTCTGAGACAACTATAAATGAAGAAGGTGAGAAGCGACTATCTACCAGATCTGCCGAGGCACAAGATCGTAGCTGAGGTATCAAGCTAAGCGTCGAAGTCCACGTGGAACTACTAAGCGAGGCCGCGTCTCTCTGCAAAACATAAAATAAGCAAGCGTGAGTACAATTGTACTCAGCAAGACTTACATCAGATCTAACTACATATGCATCATTATCAAAAGGGGTGGTGGAGTTTGATTGCAGCAAGCCAGCTTTGACTCGGTGGCTATCTGAACTACATTGCAAGTAACTCTTTTGAGGTGGCGCTGCGAGTCCACATATTCACCATGGCAATACACCACTATGGACCCGCTCCCGTCTCCCTCACGAGAACGCCATCCATAGCACTCACGCTTATCTTGCGCGTTTTAGGGTATCCACTTTCACTTGTCTATGAACCGATATAGGCAACCCAGAAGTCCTTCTCCGTGGACACGGCTATTCGAATAGATCATATTAAACCCTGCGGGGTGTACTTCTTCACACGCTCTCACCACTTATAAATGCGTTTACGACATGTACTCGGCAACCTTCAGCGGAAGCCCAGCGTGGGTGTCGGCCACGGCCTACCTAAACACTCAAATCCCTAGTCCGGGTTTATCGCCTATTCGGGTTCCATCCGCAGGAGTCGGCGAGGTTTCCCATACAGCCCGAGCGATGTGTGCGGGGTTCCCGAGATACCAAGCGGGCACTTTCGGTACACGAACACAGTGCCTACCGCAACACAACCCACCCCTAAGGTCAGCGTTGCGTGCGGCCCCACATGCTACAAACACGAAACTACTTGCAACTCCCGGATGAGGACAAGGGTGGTCAAGAAGCCGAGAGGGTCCATTGGTTTGGGCCCAATGCGTGGTAGTAGCTAGTTCATGGATCACAAACACAGAACTCAGTTCACGAGGGCGGCTGCAATGAGACAACCCACCATGTACTCCTACATGGCCTCTCACCGCTACCTTTACCAAATCGTGTTCACACACTTAGCTCACACACGATAGGACATGTTCATAACATTTCCAATTCATTCCCGATGAATCAGACCCGACTCAACTCTAAGCGTGCAGGCATGACAAGCAAGCATAAATGAGTAGGCACAACATGGGCTCAAACAACTCCTACTCATGCTAGTGGGTTTCATCTAATTCTTGTGGAATGACAGTCATGCAAAGGATCAAGGGTTCAGCTACCGCAGCAAGTAACAGTTGAATCGTTGTTGTCCTAATGCAATAAAATAGAGCAGGAGCGAGAGAGTGGGATTATATCGGAATGAACAAGGGGTTTTGCTTGCACAGCACTTCGAAGATAATAGTTCTTCATCGGTGTCATCGAATAATCATCGTCGGTACATCGCTCTACGGAGGGACAATTACCGGCAATAAGAGAGAACACAATCAATGCAATGCACATTCACATGAATGACATGTCATATTAAGGTACTGAATTTACCTAATGCAATAATAATCCAAGTTAGTTGAAGTGGAATTCAAACAAGGTTGAATTCCAACTCAAAATGCTATTTCTAAGATTACCCTAATCATGATTCATCCTATTCTGTGATGTTAACTTGTTTAAACATGCATGATCATGGCATAAACAGATTCTTCATATTTTTCTGATCATTTTTCATATATAAATTATTTCCATCCGAGTTGCGGTTGAATTTATATGATTTTTAGAAGTTTAGGACATTTTCTGAAATTTACTGAATTAAATTAATTTAGAAACCTAATTATGGCGTCAGCCTGACGTCAGTGTGACGTCAGCGGTCAACTGGGCCGCTGTCCAGGTCAAACCTGACGTGTGGGGGCCACACGTCAGTGACTAACTAACTAACCCAGTTAATTAGTACTAACCGGGGTTAGTTAAGTTAGTTTAAAACCTAACTAGAGTAGTTAGTCGGGCGGGGCCCGCGTGTCAGTGACACGGGGTGGTCAAACCCCGGTCAAAAAGGTCATCGCCACCCGGCGGCTTGCGCCAGCGACGTCGATCCATGGCGAACAAGTGCGATAAACCATTCCGGCCACCAAAAGGCGGGGAGGGACCTCTGAGGAGCCGGGATCTGCCGAGGATCTGGTGGGGTTAGCCGGGGTCAGGCGGCGGTGTTCGCGGAGTGGAGCCAGGCGGCGCGGAGTTCGGCTAAGCGGCCGCAGTGTTGTGGTTCGTGGGGAGTGAGCGGAGGTGCTAGGCAGCACCTAGAGCGGAAGGGGCAGCGTCGGAGCTGCAGCGAGGCGAGGCGCTCGGGGACCGAGCTCGCCCGGCCATGGCGGGCCAGCGGCTTGGTGCCAGCAGGCGGTAGCTCTGGTAGCGTGGGGCGGGGATGAGGGAAAGGAAGAGGAGCTCACCGGGGGTCGGAGAGGGATCGGTGAGCTCGGGGAGGTCTGGCGGCGCCGAATCGGCCGGAGGCGGCTCGGGTGCCCGAGGTTGAAGACGAGGCGAGGTCGGCGTTCGAGGCGTTGGGGTCGCGTGGGTCAGCGGGGTCCGGGCGGCGAGGCGGAGCTATTGGGCACGCCGTGAGGCAAGGGAAGGCGGTGGCCGGCGGCGAGCGGTGGCGCTCTCGGTGTCGTTCGGGAAAGAGAGAGAGAGAGTTCGAGGGAGGGAAGGCGAGAGAGAGTGGGGAAGGACCGGGCGCGCGTGGCGTCATGCTGGGATCGAGCCAGGCGGGCGAGGCAGGCAGGCAGGAAGGGAGGTGGCGTGGCGCGCGGAGCCTTGCAGCGTCGAGCACGCGCCATCCTCCCCGGCGAGAGGAGGTAGGCGACAGGGAGGAGGCGGTGGTGGGCTGGGCTGGCCAGCTGGGCCAGCCAAGCCGCACTGTGCTGGGCCGGTGGCGCCAGGTAAGCCAGGTAAGGGCTTTTACCTATTTTGTTTTCTTTCTATTATTCTGACATTTGTTTGATTTATTTAAGATACCAAACTAAATTATTTAATTATGCCAATTTTTGCAGGAGCTTGCTATATTATTCCAGAGCTCCTCAACAAAAGGGCACAATTTTGGACAATATTATATATATATAATAATATATATCCAAGGCAAATATTTAATGTATTAATTCCAAATGTCCAAAGTAAATACTTATGAGATCCTAAAAATATTGGTTAGATTGTTAACCTGTCCAATATTTTCAGAGGAGCCACATGAGCATTTTCTTGGACCTTTTGGAAGCGATTTTTATTTAGGTCATTTCCAAAATGATTACGAGGTTTCACAAATCCCATTTCAATTTTCATGGAAATTAACATGATGACATGAATGCCTTAATGCAACTAATGTCAAGCAATTCTAGGGATGTGACAACTCACCCCCACTAAACAAGAATCTCGCCCCGAGATTCAAGACGTGAGGTAAGAGGAAAAGGAAGGTCACAAACTATTACAATTTCCATGATCCAATTGCTTTCTCGAAGATGTTGGTCTACTCCATCTTCTTGGTCTTGACGTCTTCGAGATCTTTACCCGACTCGACAACAGAAAGAAGGGAAACCCTACATGATTCGATCTTAATGAAGATTAGGTAAACATGATCAACTCACGGACTGAGGTGGTGACACATCTCGAGTTGAGATATAAAATGCATCGAGAGGATGGAAGAACAACAACGAGGTTTGATTAGTGGCAACAATTCCACGCTTAGGGAGATGGTGGATGGTGTCGGTGGCGAAGATATTTACCATGATACCGTAACAGGACATCTCGAGAAAGGTGGCGCAAGAACTATTCCCTTAAGTGGCAAAAAAATTACTTTTGATCCATAGATCATTGGAACTCTTTATACCAGCCTAAGACAATCCAAAGCGATCATTTGATGGAATGCAAGGAATGGTACACTTGGACTGAAATGGATGATGTAGACTACCTTGTTGAAGACAACGCAATGGATGATTTGCTTATCATCGAAGAGAGGACCCATGGTAAATCCACTTTGAAGATAAACACGGACAAGAATTGCTAAGAAGGCAGTCTATAGCGAGATAGCACAAGGACGGTGCAAGCTGGGAACGAAATGCAAGCTGTTGAATGTTCCAACTATCATATCTGCTGAGATTCAGATCTGGTTGGTGGTAGGATATTCAGACTCAAAGACGTCTGGAAAGGAAAGGTTGCAACACAAATCGGCGAGATGGCGTTGCGAGATTCTCGGGACATGAACTACGATAGCAAGCTCCAAAACATGAGCTGGTTCGCTACAAACACTGTGAACACATTGTCCCGGACAAACATGGCCACGTAGTAGTCTTATAATAGAATGCTACCGAGTTGGTGGGGAGCCATCATCGAGGGTATCGAAGTCTTTACACAAGTCCATGGATTAGATCCCAAGCATAGACTTCTTTTCCTTGATCAAGTCAATCGGTGGCTTGGTGTGCTATGGAATCCATATGGGATGAAGATGATCGATCTATCGGACCATAGAATACTTATGCGTGCATGGTGACTTGGGATGATTCCAAAGAAACAAAACAAACCCTTCTCAAATTCATGGCGGCAACTTACACCAGATGCACATGAATTAGAGGAAGTCACTACTTTCATCCAAACATATGCTTCATGAACGAAACACGAAGAAATGCTTACACAAGTTTCCAATACTAGGTTGATGCTCAACATGACCCATGGGGGAGATAAAATGCTACTGGTGGCTCAACAGCAACTTATCGGAATTTCCATATCACTGGACTTCCACCATCATGTGAACATGTGATAGTATTGGTCAGACCAAAGATGTAATGGTGTATGCTCGAAGGATCAACCACGAGTAAGACAACATTGCGAATATCGTTGGTTCTGATTTGACTTGACAATGGCCCATACTCAAGTCAAAGAATTGGTAGGACAATAGGTCCAACAAGCGATCACGAGGACCAATCGATGAAGATATCATCTTTCTTCAACACACTACACAAGAATATCCCTTTAGGTCGAACTAGGTTAGGCAAGCTTTTATCTTCCAACTCTCCAAGTTGTTGTCTAGCTTAACCAACTAGCTCAGGGGTATCCAACACAGATTCTTGGAGGAAGGGTGGTTCACAAGAAACCAACTTGATCACGAGCTCAACATAACGGTCAGGAAACAATCCGGTAACACTTCCAAGAAGATAATTGGAAAGTCACGAACCACCGGTATGTTACTAAGCTCGAGAACAATCTTGCTTTTCAGGGCAAGACGATATGATCAAATGAGTGAGGACTTGACACAATCCTAACTCATCACTCGAGGTGTGCACCAGAAATAAAGGCTAGGTAGCACGATCAATCTTAGGATGAGGGTTTAATAACCAACATGCTAGAATGGGAATATTGTCCATTTGCTGCCAAGCAACGAGTTGCTCAGAGTATTGATTTCACACATCACAATTCACTTGTCGGCATTCCGGTTACAACAACACGAAGATCGAGGAATGAATGATGATGGTGAGAAGTATCACTGCATCGAGAATGCATAAGAGGAGGTGCAATTCCCATGACACTCTTGACATAAAGATGGTAACACTCCAAGGTAGAACAGAATCAGAAGCTGAATTGGCATTTGATCTGCGGGATACAACTACTTTGACCCAATCCTAGAAATGGATGAAGTCTTCGAGTTTGTTTCTCCTAGTCATTCGGAATAGAATGGCTTGACGGACCACAAGGATAAAATGCATCGATGAACACAAATGCACACATACCCTTGGCTATCAATTGATAGATGAAGGTCAGAAGGCATCTAAGAGAACAACTCAAAGGAACATATAACTTTCGAGTTGTGGGCCTTACAGATTAGTATGTCGAGCAAGCTCAACATTTCTTAGGATAACCCATGCAGAAAGGTAGGATTGGCAGATTCACAATTATGAATGGAGAACTCCTCAAGAGCACTCTTATTGTGATCTTTGGCTCAAAAGAACTTCTGCCATAATTAGTTCATGGTATTTGGAAGAAGGAGATACCACGGACCTCGAGGACTACCACAAGGTTACTAATGTCCTAAAGGCACTAGCAAATACTAACAACATGAAGTAGGATGAATCTCGGGTTCAACAACCCAGGAGTAGCATACCTACTACTAAATGGCATCGCGGGATGCTTTCGAAAATGATGGCCAGAATCATCGCACTGGGGATACAAAAGCATTACTAATTTGCTAGGTGACTTCCTAAACACCTAGGGTCATAATAGTAGTTCCAACATATATGTCAAGGCAATAAATTACCCCAACGCACCGGTTAGTGTGCTTATTCGACCAAAGAGGACATCGGAGCATGAAGGAAAGGATTTGCAATTGCATCGACTATTTAGAGACACAGGATGACTCGGACAGCATAACGGCTGTAAATGCTCAAAATGATTTGAGACATCCTGCGAGAAAATGGTGGCATAACCACCCAACAACATCATAACAAGATTCAGGGATCAACGGTTATCATACGAGAGTAGTAGGAACTGATCGGAGATTAAAACCAACAATCTTAAAGGTCTATGGATTAGTAACACGTCATCCTCGATAGATAGATGAGAAGCCTAGTTCTTAAACCCGTAGAAGAGAAGAGGATGACTTTCGGATCGAAGGCCATGAGGTATAAGGAGTAAAAAGAGCCTTACGTTCCTTCCACAATCAATTCCTTTACATAACTAAAGCATTTCTAGACACAACTTGACCAGTTTGGCTTGGTAATCCTCTGACGGTCGGGCTCGATACCAGCGCTGTCGGGACCCGATCCTAGGTCACACCGATCTAGCATGTAACACATCATATCACTTTGCGGCCTCACGCACGGTATTCCCACGGTGTCGCCTTACCATGGCCGGGACCGTTTAAGTCTTTTGGCTCACGTATATGATAGTGTCGCTAGCATCCATATGACGAAGAACCGGGCCGACATGGCTGATCGTGAACCCAAAGCGGCACTAACCTATGGGGACAGGCATACATGAAACACTTGAGCATGTCGGTCATCAGCGTATGAACTTGGGCTGTAGCATCGGGCTAACAGGACTCGGTATCCCGGCATAGCGAGCTAAGCAGGACTCAAGTATCACCGCGTGACATTTCCCGAAGAACGGACATAGGAACGAAATGAATCACATGCCGCCATCAAGTGTCCAAGCAGTAGTCTTTGGGCTAGCAGGACTCCGTGAACCGGGCTGTAGCGGACTACTATCGCTCGGAAGCACGAGACTACATTTCCCCATATGAGAGGCTGCCAAGGATAAACAACTAGTTTGTCGGATCCCACACATACCAAGCATTTCAAACATACACACAATATGCTCAATATGTGTAAATCTGACGTGGCATCACAACATAACTCTCGACTCAAAATATTATTCATTAGGCTCGAAGGCGAGATATTACAAGCATGGGTCTCATGACCCAACACTCGAGCATACAAGTCAAAGCACAAGCGGAAACTAATCATGTCTGAGTACGAGACAACTATAAATGAAGAAGGCTGAGAAGCGACTATCTACCAGATCTGCCGAGGCACAAGATCGTGCTGCGAGGTATCAAGCTAAGCGTCGAAGTCCACGTGGAACTACTAAGCGAGGCCGCGTCTCTCGCAAAACATAAAATAAGCAAGCGTGAGTACAATTGTACTCAGCAAGACTTACATCAGATCTAACTACATATGCATCATTATCAAAAGGGGTGGTGGAGTTTGACCGCAGCAAGCCAGCTTTGACTCGGTGGCTATCTGAACTACATTGCAAGTAACTCTTTTGAGGTGGCGCTACGAGTCCACATATTCACCATGGCAATACACCACTATGGACCCGCTCCGTCTCCCTACGAGAACGCCATCCATAGCACTCACGCTTATCTTGCGCGTTTTAGGGTATCCACTTTCACTTGTCTATGAACTGATATAGGCAACCCGAAGTCCTTCTCCGTGGACACGGCTATTGAATAGATCATATTAAACCTGCGGGGTGTACTTCTTCACCTGCGCTCACCACTTATCGCCGCGTTTACGACATGTACTCGGCAACCTTCAGCGGAAGCCCAGCGTGGGTGTCGGCCACGGCCTACCTAAACACTCAAATCCCTAGTCGGGTTTATCGCCTATTCGGGTTCCATCCGCAGGAGTCGGCGAGGTTTCCCATACAGCCCGAGCGATGTGTGCAGGGTTCCCGAGATACCAAGCGGGCTTTCGGTACACGACCCGCAGTGCCTACCGCAACACAACCCACCCCTAAGGTCAGCGTTGCGTCATTGACATGCTACAAACACGAAACTACTTGCAACTCCGGATGAGGACAAGGGTGGTCAAGAAGCCGAGAGGTCCATTGGTTTCGGGCCCAATGCGTGGTAGTAGCTAGTTCATGGATCACAAACACAGAACTCAGTTCACGAGGGCGGCTGCAATGAGACAACCCACCATGTACTCCTACATGGCCTCTCACCGCTACCTTTACCAAATCGTGTTCACACACTTAGCTCACACACGATAGGACATGTTCATAACATTTCCAATTCATTCCCGATGAATCGGACCCGACTCAACTCTAAGCGATAGCAGGCATGACAAGCAAGCATAAATGAGTAGGCACAACATGGGCTCAAACAACTCCTACTCATGCTAGTGGGTTTCATCTAATTCTTGTGGAATGACGAGGTCATGCAAAGGATCAAGGGGTTCAGCTACGCGCAGCAAATAACAGATTGAATCGTTGTTGTCCTAATGCAATAAAATAGAGCAGGAGGCGAGAGAGTGGGATTATATCGGAATGAACAAGGGGTTTTGCTTGCACAGCACTTCGAAGATAATAGTTCTTCATCGGTGTCATCGAATAATCATCGTCGGTACATCGCTCTACGGGAGGGACAATTACAAGCAATAAGAGAGAACACAATCAATGCAATGCACATTCACATGAATGACATGTCATATTAAGGTACTGAATTTACCTAATGCAATAATAATCCAAGTTAGTTGAAGTGGAATTCAAACAAGGTTGAATTCCAACTCAAAATACTATTTCTAAGATTACCTAATCATGATTCATCCTATTCTGTGATGTTAACTTGTTTAAACATGCATGATCATGGCATAAACAGATTCTTCATATTTTCTGATCATTTTCATATATAAATTATTTCCATCAGAGTTGCGGTTGAATTTATATGATTTTTAGAAGTTTAGGACATTTTCGAAATTTACTGAATTAAATTAATTTAGAAACCTAATTATGGCGTCGACTGACGTCGATGTGGCGTCGGCGGTCAACTGGGCGCTGTCCAGGTCAAACTTGGCGTGTGGGGCCACACGTCGGTGACTAACTAACTAACCTTGAGTTAATTAGTACTAGCAGGGTTAGTTAAGTTAGTTTAAAACCTAACTAGAGTAGTTAGTCAGGCGGGGCCCGCGTGTCGATGACAGGGGTGGTCAAACCCGGTCAAAGGTCATCGCCACCGGCGACTTGACGCCGGCGACGTCGACATGGCGAACAAGTCACGATAAACCATTCCGCCACCAAAAGGCGGGGAGGGACCTCTGAGGGGCTGAGGATCTGCCGAGATCTGGTGGGGTTAGCCAGGGTCAGGCGGCGGTGTTCGCGGAGTGGAGCCAGGCGGCGCGGAGTTCGGCTAAAGCGGCAGCGGTGTTGTGGTTCGTGGGGAGTGGCGGAGGTGCTAGGCGCACCTAGAGCGGGAGGGAGCCTGGTCGGAGCTGCCAGCGAGGCGGCGGCGCGAGGCACAGGCTCGCCCGGCCATGGCGGACGGCGGCCGCCATGAGGCAGGTGGCTCTGGTAGCGTGGGGCGGGGGATGAGGGAAAGGAAGAGGAGCTCACCTGGGGTCGGAGAGGGATCAGTGAGCTCGGGAGGTCTGGCGGCGCCTGAATCGGCCGAGGCGGCTCGGGTGCCGAGGTTGAAGACGGCGCGAGTCGGCGTTCGAGGCGTTTGGGGTCGCGTGGGTCAGTGAGGTCCGGCGGCGGGCGGAGCTATTGGGCCGCCGGCGAGGCAAGGAAGAAGCGGTGGCAGCGGCGAGCGGTGGCGCTCTCGGTGTCGTTCGAAAGAGAGGGAGAGAGAGTTCGGGGAGGGAAGGCGAGAGAGAGGGGGAAGGACCGGGCGCGTGGCGTCATGCGGGATCGTCAGAGCGGCGAGGGAGGCAGGCAGGCAGGAAGGGAGGTGGCGTGGCGCGGGCGGAGGCCTTGTGCGTCGAACACGCGCCCATCCTCTGGCGAGGAGGTAAGCTGACAGGAGGAGGCGGTGGTGGGCTGGGCTGGCCACCGGGCCAGCCAAGCCGCCTTATCTTCAGGCAGTGGCGCCAGGTAAGCCAGGTAAGGGCTTTTACCTATTTTGTTTTCTTTCTATTATTCTGACATTTGTTTGATTTATTTAAGATACCAAACTAAATTATTTAATTATGCCAATTTTTGCAGGAGCTTGCTATATTATTCGAGCTCCTCAACAAAAGGCACAATTTTGGACAATATTATATATATATAATAATATATATCCAAGGCAAATATTTAATGTATTAATTCCAAATGTCCAAAGTAAATACTTATGAGATCCTAAAAATATTGGTTAGATTGTTAACCCTGTCCAATATTTTCAGAGGGCCACATGAGCATTTTCTTGGACCTTTTTGGAGCGATTTTTATTTAGGTCATTTCCAAAATGATTCTGAGGGTTTCACAAATCCCCATTTCAATTTTCATGGAAATTAACATGATGACATGAATGCCTTAATGCAACTAATGTCAAGCAATTCTAGGGATGTGACAAAGAAGGCGTAGGTGAAAAGGTGGATCCTTATCCCCTTATATGGATGAATGACTATCGTCCCCACCGACTGGTAAAACTAAGCTTATCTCCCAAGCGCCGTAATCAATGGCGTGGATGGGTTACCCACGTCCGTATTGATGAGAATCCCGGAATAAGGGGGCATGATCTATGCTTTGATAAGACGTGCCAAGGAAACCGCCTCGCTATGCGCGCTAAGGTGGAGCGGTAAAAAGCGATTCATATAAAGGCTGGCCGTGGTGTGATGTCACGCCCGCGGAATACGTCGTGGATCTGTGCAAATGTTATTCTCTCTACGGTGGTATGTGGAACTTGTTTTGCGAGCGGACACTATCCCGTGTTCAAAACCTTCTATGAAGTATTCGAGGAGGAACCGCCTTGCAATGCGAAGACAATATGCGCGCGGATTAAATGCGTCATTGAAGCTCGGTTCGAGAGGCTCTTGAGGAGTCTGGACTAGGGGTGTCGGATAGCGGACTATCATCATGGCGGACTCCAAGACTATGAAGATACAAGATTGAAGACTTCGTCCGTGTCCGGATCGGACTTTCCTTGGCGTGGAAGGCAAGCTTCGCGATACGGATATGTAGATCTCCTACCATTGTAACCGACTCTGTGTAACCCTAACCTATCCGGTGTCTATATAAACCGGAGGGTTTTAGTCCGTAGGACGAACAACAATCATACCATAGGCTAGCTTCTAGGGTTTAACCTCCTTGATCTCATGGTAGATCTACTCTTGTACTACCCATATCATCAATATTAATCAAGCAGGAGTAGGGTACTACCTCCATCGAGAGGGCCCGAACCTGGGTAAAAACATCATGTCCCTTGTCTCCCGTTACCATCCGCCTAGAAGCACAGTTCGGGACCCCCTACCCGAGATCTGCCGGTTTTGACACCGACAGCGGTACTACCGCTTGTGGCGATACGCGGTACTGTCGCTCCGGACCAGAAGTACTACCGCCGGCACCATACTTATGCCACTGCCACGAAAACAAGTATACTCTAAGGAAAACCAGAACTGCCATAGCTTCTGCAAATGAGGTCTGAATCGAGCAAACTCAAGCTTGTTGGAAACAAGACGACGAGTAGCATCAAAACTAAGAAGAGGCAGGGGAGGTATGCCTAACAAATAGAGGAGTGAAACCTCCAACAGAGAAGAACCGTCATAACCTCCAACATCGAAAGCATCATAGAAGATGCGAGTGAACTCCGTTTTCGATGAACTCAAGCTTGTCATCAAGATGACCATAAGCTCCAAATCTCACAAATATAAGAACCAAACAAGAACCAATAAAGATGATGCAAGGATGCAATGGTTTGAGCTCTCTACGAATGATACGATCAAGCTACTCATCGAGAGCCCCCCTTGATAGTACGGCAATCGATCCTATAACCCGGTCTGCAAACTACCACCATGAGACCGGTAAAATAGAAAATCTATCAAGGGCAAACCTTTGCCTTGCACATGGTCCACTTGAGCTAGATGATGACGATCTTGACTCCCTCAAGATGGACCACCTTTCTTTATTGCGTTGGCTCGATGAATACTAGTTGATTTCTCCCCCATACTCCACTATGGGTGAGCCACTCTTCCGCACATCTTCACAAGTCCATTGTCACCACAATGGACGGCAAGCTTCAAGCATTTGATCTCTTCGTGATGCTCCACTTGAACTTGCACACCGCAACCTGACCCCACAAAGAACTCGCACATAGACCATGGGTTAGTACACAAAGCATAATGGACAATGCTTACCATACCATGGGATCACTTGATCCCTCTCGGTACATCTTCTATGCTTTGTGAGTTGATCAACTTGATTCACTCTTGACTTAGTCTTGATCAACCTTGATTCTTTCCAACTCTCTTCATTTGGATGATGTCTTGAAGGTAAACATGAATGATCACACAATCTTCTTCTTCAAGACATGCTTGCAATAAGCTCAACACTCACATGACCAATCTTTGGATAATTCCTTAATAACACCTTGGTCACCACATAAACTCCTTGAAACCAACACATGGACTTCAAGAAATGCCTATGGACAAATCCTTCAAATATAACTCAAGGCAACCATTAGTCCATAGAGATTGTCATTAATTACCAAAACCAAACATGGGGGCACCACATGTTCTTTCAAGCGGGGAGCTGGCAGGTATCATCTATTATCACTGGGGCAGCAAGTATCAGCTGGGTTGTGGGCTGCCCCGTCTAGGCTTTCTTTTCTAGCATGCGCAGCCCACAACATGTCGGTTTGTATTTTCTTGAGGGTCGTCATGTATCGACCGGCCTATGGACCTCCCATCCGAGGTTTTAGTTTTCCTGAAACATTGACAACCCAACTTATGTATTTTTTAAATAAAATGCACAGGTCTGTTCTATTTTTCTATATAAGAATAGGAACGCCTGGTCCAACTTATGTTTCCCTTCTAACTATATTATGTATATTTAAATTATTTATATGTTATTATATATTATTGTTATTGTCATCATATATTTAACAAATACTTTAATATGTAAGAAAATAATATCCCACATCTTATTAACTTATAAAAATAATTTCTTAACAATAAAATACTGGACTTTTTTGGCAACAAAAATCCTTTTTTTTAAGGGTTGGCAACGAAAATCCTGGTGATTGTGTACAATGTAATAATAAATCACTTATTATTTGAATATATTTATAACAAAATGCTCAACCCCTGTTTATTTTTTGATAACATTGCTGCGCCCAACCCAACATTATAATTAGAATCAGCCCAACAAAATCGTGTATTTCAAGAAAGTGCAAATGGCCTGTAATTTTTTACGAAAAAATAAATGGGCCGCATGGACGCTACATTATTTGTTCACCCAGCCCAGAAAATGGACTGTAATTCTAAAAAAAGATCAAATTGACTGTAAATTCTGAAAAAATGGGTTGAATACGTGCCACATTATTTGAGGCTGAAATGTGGACCAATAGGTCGAAGCCAATGCAAGTCATTGTCAACTTAGTCAACAAATAATTCTGACATCGTTAGCCGTTGGATTTACATCCAACGACCCGCATCCATCTTCAATCTCTCATCTTCTTCCTCCAGCGCCGCCAGGACCACCTGCTCCCGCCTCCTGCTGCTAGCAGCTCTGCTTAGCATGCTTCGCTGTGAAGCGCTACCCCATCGCCGGCCAGGCCATCCCTCCAACCCTCCACACCTCCTGTTCTTGTCCACCGACTGTCGAACCACACCGCACCAGAACCAGTTAACCCTCGTACAACTCTCCTTCTGCGACTCCACTCCCGCGTCTTCCCATCTCCGGCTCGTTGCTGTCCGGGGCCTCACCGTCGTCCACCACCTTGGATGCGCTCGGCGCAGCGTGGTCAACGTGGTACACGAACGACATCCATCGGAAGTGGACTGTACGTGGAGAGGCTGACAGCTGGCTCCACGGCCTCACACAAGGAAATGCCTCCTTATTACATGCAAAATAATGATTCCTCCACCTAACAGCTGGGACCCACCGGAAGGGCCTCTGTATTTCGTGAAAAAAATGTTCCCCCGCTGATAGGTCGGACCCACCAGCTATATCTTCGCACCCAAGGAAGTGCCTCTGAGGGAGTCCTGGATTAGGGGGTGTACGAATAGCCGGACTACCATCATCAGCCGAACTATCATCTGCCGGACTATCATCATCGACCGGACTCCAAGACTATGAAGATACAAGATTGAAGACTTCACCCCGTGTCCGGATGGGACTTTCCTTGGCGTGGAAGGCAAGCTTGGCGATACGGATATGTAGATCTCCTATCATTGTAACCAACTCTATGTAACCCTAGCCCTCTCCGGTGTCTATATAAACCGGATGGCTTTAGTCCGTAGGACTACAATCACAACAACCCTTACAATCATACCATAGGCTAGCTTCTAGGGTTTAGCCTCCTTGATCTCGTGGTAGATCCACTCTTGTAAACATCCACAATATCAATATCAATCAAGCGGGGCGTGGGTTTTACCTCCATCAAGAGGGCCGAACACAGGTAAACATCGTGTCCCTTGTCTCCTGTTACCATCCGCCTAGCCGCACAGTTGGGACCCCCTACTCGAGATCCGCCGGTTTGACACCGACATTGGTGCTTTCATTGAGAGTTCCTGCAATGTCGTCACCGATAGGCGTGATGGCCTCTTCAATCGATAACGACGCAATCTGGGTGAGACCTTTCTCCCGGACAGATCTTCGTATTCGGCGGCTTCGCCTCAAGGAAACTTCGCTTGGCCATCTGGAGCAGATCGAAGGCTCGCCCACAGCCGTCGGTCGAGTTTGAAGCTTAAACTTCACGGCCGATATCCGCGGGGACTTGATCCTCGATGGATCTGAGCCACCGGCCGGCGTGCAGCGGCTATCACGATGGGCATGACCTAACTCTGCGCGGACGAGAACCTTGGAGGCCGCACAGATCCGCTCCGACTCATAGTCGGAGTCGATCGCTCGAATCGAGGGCGGATGGCTGACACCGCCTCGGGAGCCGCAATTTCTCTGGCGATGGGCGAACACTTACCTTGTCCCACATAAAGCCCATGACTCCGAGTGCGGACTCCGAACCTCCTGCGCCCCCACGGTCGAACCCGATTGGGCGCCAATCATGGAATTCACCGCTGCGGACATCTTTCGGCTTTTCGCCCTTGGCGATATCATAAATTCATTAAAGCATCTCTACGCTATCCGGAGAGCCTGGCGAACTACGGCCGGGGCGGTTGGGACGCGGATAGCGAAGAAATTCAGATCCACCACCACCCGCCGTAGCCACCGTCGGCGATTTAACCGACATACTCGACTCGACTCCGAAGACATCGGCGGTATGGGCGGCGATGCGGAGACTCCAAGAACCGGTGCCTACGAACCTTTGGAAGACCACCTCGTCATACGATATATACATGGTGGACACCCGAAGAAAGCAATAACGAGGAACAACGGGGCCGGCGGCGCAGAGGATAATCTCGCCGATAAAGAATCAAAACAGCGGCATAAGCGCGCCCTAAGTCCCGCCTCGATCAAAGCAGCCTTCCTAACGACCCAGCGATAGAGCGAGGCAAGCCGGCGGACGATGAACAGGGGCGCGCGGATAATCAACCCCTTCACGGAGCAATCAACAGTCCGGCCACAACACGAGCATAAGAACATCGCAAAAAACTAGTCGCCCTTTGCAAGAAGTTTGAAGAAAGCGAAGCGGAAGCTCAAAACAGCGAAGACACGCTCGAGAATGAAGTGGAGCAAAGTATTCAAGACCCTTGAGACAAATATGGCAATGGCCATCAAACTAAAACTACCCGAAGCGCAAGTTGCTACGAAATTTGTGAGGAAGCGATCGAGCCTTCACAGGTCAAAAATAAAGAGGCCGCTGGCGGATAGGCAACCGGATGACGAGCCCAAAGCGACAAGCGGGGCTGCACACAAGCAATTATAATCCTGGTAAAGCAGACGGCCCAACTAGGTCCATCTACGGGCCAAAAAGAGGACCCGAGAAGTAACACACCGACAAGTGTTGAAGACAGCGGCACACCCAAATCTGAGCGCTGCACACCGCTATGTTTCACCGATGAGGTCTTTGGATCACAATTTCCAGCAGGGTTTAAACCCATAAACATAGAGGCATCTGACGGCTGATGACCCAGAGTCTGGTCATGGCTAGAGGAGATGATCTCCACGCCATAAAATACCTACCCCTCAAGCTCAAAGGGCCAGCTCGGCATTGGCTCAAAAGCCTCCCGAGAAAACTTCTTGGAAGTTGGGAAGAGCTTGAGGGCGCGTTTAAACAAATTTTCAAGGGACCTATGTCCGCCCTCCGGATCTTGACGATCTGAGTCATATAACCCAACAGCCGGAGAGTCGGTGCATAAATTCAGAACAGGTTCCTTACCAAAAAGAACCAAATAGTCATTGTCGAGACGGAAGCCTTAGCAGCTTTTAAACACAACGTCCAGAGACAGAATGGCTCGCCAGACACCTCGGCCAAGAGAAGCCAAGAACAATGGCAGCGCTAACAAGCCTCATGGCGCTTTTACTTGAGGAGAAGACAGTAGCTAGGAAGATGCAGCACCAGCGACCAGTACATCGAGATCGAGAGATGGAAAAGGAAAGTCACGGCAGCAGGAAAGATCGGCGCGGAATAAAGAAAAAAAGCCCACAGAGCACGGCGGTCAACGCGGATTCAAAAGCTTCGTGGCGGACAATAAAACCACGGCCTCTTAAGGACAAGAGACGAGCTATCAAATTTAAACAAAATTTTAGATCGGATATGTCAAATCCACGATACCCGGAAGGCACGCAAACCATACCAATCGAAATTGTTGGGTTTTAAACAGTCCGGCAGACTTAATGCGGACACAAAGAACTCGTCGTAGCGAGGACAATGGCGAGCCCCACCGGCGAGAGCCGGAAGTCAAAGGACTTTCCTCGAAAGTCAAAATAGTAAACTTCGCTTCCGCGTGATAACACGGAAAGCCAACACGGCACTTTCGCCAAGACAAGTGTCGGACGATCCACCCGTGGACCAAGGTTGGATGTCAAAACCAATCACTTTCGACCATCTGGATTAGTCGAAGTATCCGGGCGCAGGATAGGCTGCCCGATATCGGATCCCATAATAGGCGGACTGCAATTAGCGCGGTGTTGATGGGCGGCGGCGGTGACAAACCTGCTATATCGGGACACAATCCGCAAGTGGGGATAGACCCTATTACAATTCGGCATAGCCGCACTTCCTTCAAAGGAGTGGCGCCCGGGCCCTTAAGCCGCTATCAAGCACCACCGGACGGGAAGCTCTTGTCGCTTCAATACAATACCACATTCGCGTCTCTTACGCTTAAAATGCCACGGTCCGTGGCATCGTTTCATCATAGGGTGCGCGGGAGACCCGGACACGGCTGGACAAGTCCGGAATAAATAAGCTAGGGGCTACCTAGCCGCACACCCCTTCACAAGGGTTTGCGCATATAAGCCATAATGAGCTAGCATAGGCTCGACTTTCTTAATCTATATTTCAATTTTCATGCACTTTCTCGCACGATTTCTTTTCCAACCAAGTTATTCTCTTTTCTGGATGAACAGCGTGCACACGTCCTGAGATGCGGCTGCAACGGAGAGACAGTAGCAGGCGTGCGGTGAGGGACCCGTTGCGAGGACTCTTTTGGACTAAGACCCTACATAAACCTTTCTTCTTGTCTCTTGTTGCTATAATCCCTGGTTTATCATTATAACCAGAGTGGAGGCTGGCGTTTGGCATCGGCAGCGCGAAGAACCTGCCGTGCACAGGACACAAGGGGCTTAGGGCTTTGTTTTGCCGCTATTATAAAGACCGGACACCTTCGGGAGTGTTCGGCGTCTCGAGTTAGGCCTTATATGCATCAGCTCGAATCATGTCTTGGGTCAAATGTTGGGTTTGCCCGGCTCCTGTGTTTTGCTGCCTTACGTTCCGTATCATCGGCTAACGCAGCTCGGAGAACTCTGCGATTGTGCCCAGTTTGGGCTGGCGAGCACCTCGATGAAAGCGGCTGATTGTCATGATACAGAGAGACTGGTCAACCACTCGATCGACCTTGGGAATGTTTAGGATTCCTCCGCTTTGGCGAAGGCGTTTCGGCCGAGCACATCTGCGCCCAATTCGAGAGAGCACGGTGCCCCGGGGGCTATGTCGTAGCCCCACCCTCGAACTCCATGGCTAAGTGAAAGTGATAAAGCATTATAGTCCGGTTGCCTCGTTTGCTCGCTACCACCTCCTTTACAGGGACCGAGGCGTCGGATTAAGTGTGAAAACGCGCTATTTTTGCGAACACCCCGCACCTTGTGCGTGAAATGAAGCGGCATCGCCATCTTTCGGGTTATACATACGTATACATGAGCGGCCGCAAAGGAGATATTCTATTACTTGAACGCACAAGTATAAAAGGCGCTTACATCATAAATATCATTTTACATCATATAAGCGTTCATTCGAGCGGAACATTTTTTGAGCACCGCGACTCTATTACACGAGCACCAAAAGACGCCGCCAAAATAATGCTCGGCGGGTAGCGGTTATTATCCGAACCGAAGTCATAACAGCGGTGGCATCCATCTCTGTCAATGTGTCTTCACACAAAGTAGCGCCATCCGCGCACCCTCTATGCAGGCCGACCGCTTCATCGCCTTGATATGCGGCACCGCCCCAAAATTGGTGCAATAAGCCAAAGTAACTCTTGGTGAGGCCTATCCGGCGGATATGGGTCACTATATCCGCCATAGCAAGCCGGACAACCTATTTAGCTCAGCCCACTCAGCCAGCGATCGGTCGTGAGTGAACGCTCCGGACTATAAATTGAGACCAAAACAGCTCTTCCGTCTGGTGATCCTTCCGGCGAAAATGCACAACTGAGATCCGCCGCTTTTCGCTGCTAAGTCCATATAAGGTCCTCCGGACACCACAGTTAGCCCAGCTGAGCATATTTTGATCCATGAACCTTCGGCGCGAAAAAGGCTTGCCAGGCTACAATCTCCCGGCTGGCGCAGCTCTTCATTCATAGCTCGCATTGCAGAGCGGGCACTCTTAACCGGCGGTGGCCTTCCATGAGTCTTCTTGCCCTTAGGCGCTCCTTCCCAAGAGTCTCATTGTGGTCGGTAGCCTCTTTTAACTTCACAGCCATTTGGCTATCTCTTCCTCGCTCCGTGATGTGCGGTCCTTCGGCCGCTAACTCCTCGGCCGCCTTGAGGCTGCCATCCTCCTTCCGCCTGCTCCTTGGCTTGAGCAAGTTCGGCCGAAGACTCTCCACAGCGGCACTATCTCTGCATTTCACGCACATATTGTAAGGAGTTGGCTGCGGCTCCTTACCATGTGACCGCGATAACACTTACCTTGCGACTCATCAAATCGCTTTGTTGATCGTCGCGATGTCTTCATCCGCCACATCGAGTTGCGCTTTAGTTCACAACTCCATCAGTCCGCTGGCCCCGGACGACCCGCCACCTGCATTGGCACGACGAGAATTTAAAACCTGCGATTTTGATCCTCGACGCTGCCGATATCGACAACCTACCGAGTCTCGAGGCTACTATCTATCTGGCGCATTCTATATGCAAAACTGTTAAAAAGGTGTGTCATTTTACGTACCTCAAACCCCGCGATAAACTCCCAGCGGCATCATACAACCCGCCTTGGCGAGCGAAATCCTTTCAATCACCATGCTCATCAATGCGTGCTGATCTTCCGAGATAAACGCCTTCTCAAGCGAATCCTTGACCAGTACACCGATTGGCGCCGAACTATCCGGCTTTGCCACACCCGGGGCTCCTCCGTGGCGACACTTCAGCTCGTCCACCCTATCCAACGGCGCCCGACGGGCGTCTCGCTCTCTATCATCTCCTGGACGAAGGTCCCCGAAGACGAGCTCATCTGCGAAGGGCGGAGATCCGAACTACAAGGTAAAAACTTTAGTTATCCTCGGAAGCACAAATAGGGATGTCCTTATTATAAAACTCCTTTATTTCTACTTACGGCTCGTTGGAGGCTGGCTCATTAAGGGAGATCACGGCGGGGCTTCCCGACGCAGACCCTCCGGCAAAGATTTCTTCCCCGTTTAGGGGCTTTTCCAGGTCCTCGGAGGCAGTCCTCTTCTCCCCTTGGTAGGAGGGATTCTCGATCCCCTCGTTCAAGAGCCTCCTCGGGTGAGGCAGTAGCTTTCTGCTTTCCCCTTCGCCTTCCTCCGGGCGCAACCTCAAGCATCCGGACCAGCCACGGGATCCGCGCGGTCTCGGGGAGGGCGGACACAGATAATTTTGCTTCCGCTATCCACTCCTGTGTAGAAGGAGATCGGTCATAAGGCGGATCATCGAAAAGCAAACAAGCGGTATGTCCGGACTTGGAACTACTTACTTGAGTATCCAGGCGATTGCAGCTTAGTCCAGCATCCTCGGTCAATTCGGGACGCACCTCTTGCGATCCGAAGAATAAGTTATACATCTCCGGGTGTCATACCCATGAAGTGTTGGAGAATCCGTGGGCCCTCGGATTGAACTCCCATAGCGGAGAGAGGACGGCGTTTGCGAGGCGGGAGACGCTTAATTAGCATAACCTGCATCACCACCACCATACCGATCTCCCTCGTTAGGAGATCTCGAATCCGCCCTGCGGTAGGGGCACGTCCTTTGACGGCCCCAGTTGAGCCCCTTGGTTGACCCACGATATCAATCGTCGTGGAGGTCCGGGCGGAATAGGGAGGCGGCTTTGTCTGCGGCCCTCGGGCGGTAATATAGAACCACTCTTGCGCCACAGGCCGAGCTCCTCTTGGAAGGAGCCAGCGGGCCCGCAGGGCATCAGCCCTCCTACTTATGGCCGCCCGCCACACTCAAGCTTGCGCCCCGATCATCTTGGCGCCACATTGAAGGTCTTGACCACAGGCGAAGTGAGGGGTGACGCGGAGGAAGGCTTCATGAGCGACAATAAATGCAGAGATATGGAGGATGGACTCGGAGCCAAATCGTGGAATTCAACCCATAGTAAAACATGAGCCCTCTCACAAAAGGATCCATCGGAAGCCTAAACCCGGCGGAGGTGGGAAGCGAAGGCGATATACGCCGGGCTCGGGGGTGGGGATGGTCTGCCCTTCGCAGCAACCTGTCGAAATCTCGTAAGACAGTACTTGGCCTCCCGCAGCTTCAACCGTCCTCCTCCGTAGCGGAGGAGGGCATCCACCGCCACGGAGTCGGTGCGGACAACGTTGAAGGTCCAAAGCTCGAAACTGGAGCTCTAGGTGCTGAAACTTGGAGCGTGGAGAGGATTCGATGGAAGATTGAAGAAAAAGCGAGCCTTGGTCCCGTTATAAAGAGGAGGATACCAAGAGCCGCCTCGCGGGCCGTTTGGGACTCGTCTTCGATAGAGGGGGCGAGCGAACGGCGGTTGGGTTACCCATGCTCGTATTGATGAGAATCCGGATTAAGGGAAACACGATCTACTTTCAACAAGACGTGCCAAAACCGCTTAGCTAAATGCGCTAAGGTGGTAAAGTAAAAAACAATTCGAGTAATGGCTTGGTAGTGGTGTGACGTCATACCACGGAAAACGTCGCAGATTGAACTTGTGTATATATTATTATTCTCTCTACTATGGAATGTGGAATTTATTTTGCGAGCGAACACTATCCCGGTGTTCCCAATCTTCTATCATTTGGAGGAGGAACCCGCCTTGCAATGCCAAGTAATATACACGCCGGACTTATCGTCATTGAAGCCTGGTTCAGGGCTCTTGAGGAGTCTGGATTAGGGGTGTCCGGATAGCGGACTACCATCATCACCGAACTATCATCTGCGGGACTATCATCATCGACCGGACTCCAAGACTATGAAGATACAAGATTGAAGACTTCACCCGTGTCCGGATGGGACTTTCCTTGGCGTGGAAGGCAAGCTTGGCGATCGGATATGTAGATCTCCTACCATTGTAACCGACTCTATGTAACCCTAGCCCTCTCCGGTGTCTATATAAACGGATGGCTTTAGTCCGTAGGGACTACAATCACAACAACCCTTACAATCATACCATAGGCTAGCTTCTAGGGTTTAGCCTCCTTGATCTCGTGGTAGATCCACTCTTGTAAACATCCACAATATCAATATCAATCAAGCGTGACGTAGGGTTTTACCTCCATCAAGAGGGCCCGAACACAGGTAAACATAGTGTCCCTTGTCTCCTGTTACCATCCGCCTAGACGCACAGTTCGGGACCCCCTACCCGAGATCCGCCGGTTTTGACACCGACAGCCTCCTTATTACGCACAAAAAAATGAATACTCCCCCTGCTAGCTGGGACCTACCATAGTGGGAGGCTGACTTGTGGGCCTACTAAGTTGACGGGGACGGAGGGCCTTGTCAACTTAGTCAATATGAACAATTCAAGCTCCAGTGACCGTATAATGTCCATCCAACGGCCCTAGTGCTTCTTCAACCTCTGGTCTTCTTGCTCCAGCCGCCCAAACCAGCACCGGTCGTGTCGCGTGCTCCCGCCTCCCGTGGTCGGCAGTGATGTCAAGGCCTCACCGCCCCTACTACTCCCATCGCTGGCTGTGCCATCTACTCACCCACACCGCTGTTATTCGCGGCGATGGAAGCCTCACGCCGCAAATTGACCAACGGAACCTCGTACTCCTCTCTGCGTGGGCATCCACTACCGCTGGCTCTTCCCCAGCTCCGTGTCGTCCCCTTCCTAGGCCTTGTCGTCGTCCACCGCCTTGGTGCTCTCGGTGCGGCGTGGTCAATGTGGTCAACGAACGACTTCCATCGGAAGAGTACTGTACGTGGAGAGGCTAACAGCTGGGTCCACGCTCGCAGCAAGGAAGTGCCTCCTTATTACGTGCAAAATAATGATTCCTCCACCTGACAACAAGGACCCACCGAACGGGCCACCGTATTCCGCGAAAAAAACGTTTCCCCCCTGACTGCTGGGACCCACCAGCTACATCTTCGCACGCAAGGAAGTGTGTCCATATTACAGGCAAAAAAAAGTGATTTGCCCCCTGATTGCTGGGACCCACCAGCTACATCTTCGCATGCAAGGAAGTGCCTGACAGTCGGGACCCGCCTGATCGTACCATTGTCATTCTGGTTGCGAACGTGTATGTACATACTGGTCGATTGGTCTGTCTGCACACTGGAGCGATGAACCGTGGCCGTAGTAGAGGTGCGCACGTAGCACGTCATGCAGTCCAGTTAATATTGTGTACAGGTACGTACAGCGACCAGGGTGCAATAAAGTAAATAAGACCAAGTACGTACATACGGGTGGGGTCTCGAACGCCTACTCGCGCATACGTATGGACATGGCTCGTGTACATGGCTGGGTCAGAACGGAGAAAATGCATCGTCGTGTTCATGGGGAGGCAATGGAATGCGTCGTGTTCATCGGGAGGCAAAGAAATACGTCGTGTTCATCGGGAGCCAACCGGCTTGGACGAAACAGCCGATCGAAACGAGGCATGGCGTACCGCAGAATGGAGGAAACGGCCTTGTGTTCGACCGACCACGGTCAAAACGGGATCTTGTTCATCGGGAGGGGTCTGGCGTACCGCAAAATGGAGGAAACGGACTTCTCTTGGACCTCATACGGTCGAAACAGGGTCCTGTTGATCGGGAGGGGTGTGGCGTACCGCAAAACGGAGGAAACGAACTTGTTTTGGAGCACTACGGTCGAAAAGGGGGTCATGTTCATCGGGAGGGGTGTGGCGTACCGCAAAACGGGATTCCACGGGATATTGTTCATCTCCACCGTCGACCTCCTCTAGCCTCCACGGGCTACTGTTCATCCACCGTCGACCTCCTCCAGCCTACACCTATGATTGTTCATCCACGGGCTCCTGTTCATCCAGCCTCCACCGCTCCTCCACTGGCTACTGTTCAGCCAGCCCTCCACGAGGTCCTGTTCCACCACCCCTCCATGGGCTACTGTTCATCCAGCCCTCCACCGGCTACTGTTCAACCAGCCCTCTGTTGGAGTAATGGGACAAGGATACCCCGAAGACGGCAAGACGATATTTCAAGACATCGGGGCTAGCAAAGCCCTCATCCGACTCTACCCGCCGCTTCGCCGGCCTCTCGCTCGATCGCTTCTGCCGGCCGCCGCCGCAGTGCCATCGCGCCAACCAGCCGGCTGTCGATCGCAGCCCGAGCCCGACAATCGACAAGACACAGACGGGACGATCGCATCACTGACGCCATCTACATCAGACCGTGTCCCCGGGTACTGATTTATAAAGTACCCGTGGGACAAGCATGACATGCACCATGCCTAGGCCATGCCACTACATAGCTTGGTTTGTAAGCTACCCAAGGTAGCTTACAACCAACGCTACCACCACATAGCTTACATGCTAAGCTACCTCACACTATAAAGAGGCACCCATCCATCCATCCAGGGGATGGATCCCCATGGACTCACACTCACACACACACTCACGTATGAGCAGCCACATGCCATTCGCCACTAGAGCTTGCATGCTCATCCGCCACCAAGATATATACGAGATCGATGCACTTGGCATCGATCCTGATACAGACTCGAGCACTTTGTAACGCCTGATGTACACCCCAGATAGATACACTCGGACATGCGAAGTAGGAGTATTATCCTCCTGAGAGCTCTGAAGCTGGGTAAACCACCGCGTGCTACTCGCATACCCGCCTCGGCCTATTAGCGGCGATCTTACCTCACACTAAGCCCTTGTGGCATCTGGCCGACTCGCAAGCCCCCGTGAGAATACCACGACAGTTGGCGCCCACCGTGGTGTGGTACTATGCTACCACGCTGCTGCTGGTTTCGCTGTCCGGGCGGGACCATTTTCGTCTTCACCGCCAAGGCGCGCCGCCATTGCTCCGAAGAACGGTGGGGGCTCGACATCGACACGCCCCCGGAGTGGCCGCGAGGGGCGGTGCGTCCTCGCCGCCGGCCTCGCCATCCTCATCACCTCCGCCGCGGCGTCGCACCGTCTCTCCGATAGCGGTCGGGGGCTCGACATCGGCAATGCCCCTGGAGTGGCCGCGAGGGGAGGTGTGTCCTCGCCGTCGGCCTTGCCATCCTCATCACCTCCGCCGCGGCGTCGCGCCGTCTCTCCGATAGCGGTCGGGGCTTCGACATCGACATGCCCCCGGAATGGCCGCGAGGGGCGGCACGTCCTCGCCGTCGGCCTCGCCTTCTTCGTCGCCGCCGCGCGCATCGCCGGTCGTCCCGTGTGCGCCAAGCCGCCTCGCTGCTCGCCACATCCGTCTGCGCGCGCCTGCCGCGCTTCTTCCTCGGCTTCGCCCATGTGCAACTGCTGCTATTTGTCGCTGCCCATACACAACCCATACACTTCTCGACATGGTCGGACATGACATGTACACAAGCTAGACAATGGTTGTGCACTAGCAAACCAACGCCGCCTCCCGAGCCTCCATACCCACGGCCGGCTGCTCCGCAGATCGCCCAGCTCGGCCCGTACCTCCGCTGTGTGCCCGCAGCTCCGGCCGTCCTTTGCTCCGAGCTTCGCGTCCGTCCTCTGCTCCGAGCTCCTGGCTGCCGCCCACCTCTCCTGAAGTTGCACGCATATGCAAAGCTAGCAAGCAAGCACACAACCTGGTAGCTTGATGGATTCTTCAGCTAGCTTGTCGAGAACTACGTACCTACGTACTAGCTCGCCTCCACTCCACTACGGGTTATAGCTCAATGCTAGCTCCCTCGTTCCTCCCCTGTTGCGTTCTCTTCCTCACGAGCGCACAGGGATGCTGATGGCTACTCTACTCGATCCACATCTCGCTGCTCCAGCTCCGTCCAGCTCCTCCCACACGACCGGCCGCTGTCACGTCCTCCGCTGGCGTTGGCTTGGACCTCCACATCGCCACCCGCCGGCTCCACCTCACAAGACCGGCCTCAGAGCACCAGCCCGCCGGCCACTGTCGTGCTGCCCCGTGCGTGGCGCTGCCTCGTGCCTAGGTGGGTCCAGCTCCCTCGACCATCTGGCTCCGCTGAGCTTCCCGCCAGGATCTTCCTCGACCTCGGGTCCGCTCAGCGGGCGCGACGGCCACGCTGTGCCTTCTCCCGCCCCTGCCGGCTCCTCCGCCAAGGCCTCCCGAGGCCCGGCCTCCGCCGCAGAGCGGATCCACAGCAGCGTCTGCAGCTCACATGCCGTGTTGCTGCGGCCCCGCCTCCTGCGCGCCTCCGTCTCCTCGAGCTGGCTGTGGCTCTGGCCGGCTCCTTATGGCACAGGCGCCGAGCGGCTCGCGCCTGCCTCCTCCACCGGTGGTGGCTCCCACCAGCTCCCGCCAGGCGCCGAAGGCCCACTTCCCGCCGCCCACCTCCCTGCCTCCCGTTGCCAAGCGCGCATCCTCACGCACTGCCTTCGCGCAGGTCGGTTGCATACGCCTCCGTGTCCGGCCTCCGCCTCCCAGCCTCAAGGCTGTCTCGGCGCGCCGACCGCTGCTTGCACTGCAGCTAAGTCGCCAAGTCCCGGCACCGGACGGCCGGCCTCCGCCCACACCTTATTGCCACACTGGCCGGCAGCCGGCTTCCGTCGCCCACTCAGCCTAAACCCTCTTGAGAGGCCGGCTGGGACAAGAAAGAAAAAGAAAGAGCCCGGCTACCCACGCTGGCTAAAAGAAAAGTCAAAAGTCCGGGTTCTCAGGCCGGTCGTCAAAAAAGAGAGAGAGAGGCTGGCTGCCAGAGAGAGAAAAGAAACAGAGAAGAGAAAAGCATCCAGCCGGCCGTTCGTGCAAAAGAGAGTCCGACTACTACAGTCGGCTGGAGAAAAAAGAAAGCACCACGTCCGGCTGAGAAAGTGGTCGGGTGCTGAAAAAAAAGGAGAGAAAAGAAGAGGCCGACTGCCGGCTGAAAAAGTCAAAGGTCGGATGCTTGAGGCTGGCTGGAGTGTGTCCGGGTGCCCACAGCCGACTGGCAGAAAAAAAAGAGAAAAAAGAAAAGGTCGTCTGCCCGCTAGCCGGCTGGAGGAAAGTCTTTGGGCCGGCAGGAAAAAACAGAGAGAGACTCCACGTCCGGCTGCCGGCAGAAGAAAGAGGGCGCTGCCAGACGCCTCGCCGCCTGGTCGGCTGTGCCAGGCCGGCTCGGCCGTGTTCTACTTGCCGCCTGGCCGATCAAGTCCGACCGGCTAGACCCTCCTCGAGCGCCCGAATCTCGGGGCTACACCAGCCAGGTGCTTGCCACAAGACTCATGAAGCGCCGAGTCACGCCGGCTGTCTTCGACGACCGCGACTGCACGAAAATCAATGTGAGCTCCTCACCCGCATATTTTTTGCACCACAAGAGCACGGATAACCTCGAGCAATGCTCGGGGGCTATCTCCGCATTTTATTACAATTGCATCACTGTTCGCCCCGGCGCCAGCCAGAGTTGGCCCGGGGGCTGGCCGCTTGGCCTGAGACGTTTGTTCCCACAGACGGCTTAGTAGCGTGCGCAGTACCAAAGGCTCATTCTTAGCCATAGACCGGAGAGCGGCTGTCCGGCTAGCAAGGGTGAACGCTGGAGGCCACCCACGCGAAAAACGTCCGGGAAGAAAAACGGTTCGGGTGACCCGGCCATTTCCTTTATGAGTATCTGCTCGGTTAAATTCGCTCCCAGTCTCGAGTATTGTACGCTCCACTCATGCCCACTTCAGCCACAGACATGAGAGGGCTGTCCGCTAGCGAGCACAAGCCAAAGAGAGGAGGAACATGAAAAGATTGAAGGGGCTCGACGAACCGAGTCGGCACCTCCACATAAAACTTGCAATGCTAAAAGCAAACATTTGATATATCTGCGTGGACTAACTTTGTCTTTTTCATGATCATTTCCATGAACATCGCAAAAAACCTCCGCCTAACTTTGCCAAGTTGCCTGAGGCTTGGGGGCTACCGTCGAGTAATGGGACACGGATACCCGAAGACGGCAAGACGATATTTCAAGACATCGGGCTAGTAAAGCCCTCGATCCGATTGCTTGCGGCCGCTTCGCGGCTCTCCGTCTGACGCTTCTCGCCGGCCAAGCCGCCGTGCGCCGATCACGCCAACTAGCCGGCTGCCGATCGCAGCCTGACCCGACACCGACAAGACACCGACGGGATGATCGTCATCGTGACGCTATCTCATGTACCGTGTCCCCAGGTACTGATTTATAAAGTACCCCAGGGGACAAGCATGACATGCACCATGCCTAGGCCATGCCACTACATAGCTTGGTTTGTAAGCTACCCAAGGTAGCTTACAACCAACTCTACCACCACATAGCTTACATGCTAAGCTACCTCACACTATAAAGGGGCACCCATCCATCCATCCAGGGGATGGATCCCCATGGACTCACACTCACACACACACACTCACGTATGAGCAGCCACATGCCATTCGCCACTAGAGCTTGCATGCTCATCAAGCCACCAGATATATCGAGATCGGATGCACTTGGCACCGATCCCATCTGACTCGAGAGCACTTTGTACTGCCCGATGTACACCCCAGATAGATACACTCAAACATGCAGCAGTAGGAGTATTATCTCTCCGGAGAGCTCCAAAGCTGGGTAAACCACCGCGTGCTACTCACATACCCGCTCCTGGGCCTATCAGCAGCAGTCTTACCCTCACACTAAGCCCTTGTGGCATCTGTCGACTCGCAAGCCCCCCGTGAGAATACCACGACACCCTCCACGGGGTCCTGTTCATCCAGCCGTCCACGAGGTCCTGTTCATCCACCCCTACCGGCTCGATCGGAGTCCTGTTTAGCCAGCGGCAATGACCTCTACTACCACTGGGTCCTATTCATCCAACCCCTCACCGGGAACTGTTCGTCCAAACCCTCCCCCCCCCCCAACAACGCTCACTATTTATCAAGAGGCGGCATCGATCAGCTTCGGTTAGCAGTAGTAGCAAAGGAATCTGTCGGCGTCCTGGGAACGGGGGTCCCCAGACTTGCCTGCGTGCGGCCCACGACGTGGCTGAGCTAGCAGGCCGTACGACCCATCTTCATCGACGAGGCATTCAAGACCCTCGCGAGGGGCCAAGCCTCGCGAGGCGGAGGATGCAATACCTCCTCAAGAGCGGCCAAGCCAGGCAGGCTCACGAGGAGCGGAGATATCAAGGCGGGGCAAACCTCACGAGGCTCTCGTGACGTGAGCCAGGACGATCGACACAAGGCGGGCGCCAGGTAGGCGCCAGCACGCGCAGCATCCTTGTTTCCTCTTTGGTGCTAAGGAGGCCAGCGTAGGCAAGGAGTACCGAGGCATCAGGCAAAGGTTGCTATATTGGTGCAACGAGACCAAGACCAGGAGGACGGCAAGATGGAGGTCATCGTGGAGCCCAAGACGGCGTCACCACCAGAGCCTTTTGCAGGCGAAGACCGCTTTTGTCAGGATAGCTTGTACTAACTATCCCCCTTCAAATTTGCCCGCCGTTGTTGGCTCCCTTCCCGCTCATTATTTGGGAAGAGGACCAGGGCCTATATAAGTAGAGCTAGCCACCACCATATGGGCATCGAGCAGTTCACCCAGCTCTCACCCGCTGAGTCACCAAGCACAAGAACACCTCAACCTCAGGAGGCTGTTCTTCCCCTTGTACTGTTCATCATAAGCCCAAGAGGTAATCCACCACCACCACATTGGAGTAGGGTATTACACCACAACGGTGGCCCGAACCAGTATAAATCACGTGTCTTTCTGTGTTGCGAGTTCGTCGAGTTCGTCCGCAAGATCTTAGCGAGCTAGAGCGTAGATCGGTAGGAGGGAAAGACTTCGCGCGCACCCCAGTGTTCGAACCTTAAGGGTTTGCCGGAACCCCACATCCGACAGAATCGCTCGATCGGGTTCAGTTAACATCCATCGATCGGTCGCTCGGGTTTAGTAACGCGTAGCCTGCAGTGCAATCGCTCGGGTTCAATAGGCGAACGCCTCGCTCGGGTTCAGTTAGAGCCCAACGCCTCGCACCCACGCACGTACGTGTATGAGAGAAACGCGCATCGCTCGTCCCTCGACAACCCACCGTAACCGGGAACTCCCTGATATTTTCCTCGCCCTCGCTTCTACCACAGTTTTTTCCGTCATGGACGGCCCAAACAATGTCATGCAACAAGCGTCTCCGCCCGCCTGTGATGAAAGTCCATTTTCATCATGATTTTTGTCATAGAAGTAGGAGCCCACCACATCTATGATGATACCGGGTTTTGTCACAATTATCGTCATAGAAATGTCATAAGCATGACAGGGAAAAAAATTCGTTCAGCCCAAAATGTCACGGATGTGTCTTTTTTTTGTAGTGTCTTGTCCATCACATCATTCTCCTAATAATGTGATCCCGTTCATCAAATGACAACACATGTCTATGGTTAGGAAACTTAACCATCTTTAATTAACGAGCTAGTCTAGTAGAGGCTTACTAGGGACACGGCGTTTTGTCTATGTATCCACACATGTATCAAGTTTCTGATTAATACAATTCTAGCATTAATAATAAACATTTATCATGATATAAGGGAATATAAAATAACAACTTTATTATTGCCTCTAGGCATATTTGCTTCAGTCTCCCACTTGCACTAGAGTCAATAATCTAGTACACATCGCCATGTGATTTAACATCAATAGTTCACACCACCATGTGATTAACACCCATAGTTCACATCACCATGTGACCAAAAACAAAAGGGTTTACCAGAGTCAATAATCTAGTTCACATCGCCATGTGATTAACACCCAAAGAGTACTAAGGTGTGATCATGTTTTGCTTGTGATAGAAGTTTAGTCAACGGGTCTGCCACATTCAGATCCATATGTATTTTGCAAATTTCTATGTCTACAATGCTCTCCATGCCGCTACTCTAGCTAATCACTCCCACATTCAATATGTATCCAGATTGAGACTCAAAGTCATCCAGATCGGTGTTAAAGCTTGTATCGACGTAACTCTTTACGACGAACTCTTTATCACCTCCATAACCGAGAAATATTTCCTTAGTCCTCTAAGGATAATTTTGACCACTGTCCAGTGATCCACTCCTGGATCACTATTGCACCCCTCTGCCAAAATCATGGAAAGGTACACAATAGGTCTGGTATACTGCATGGCATACTTTATAGAACCTATGGCTGAGGCATAGGGAATGACTTTCATTCTCTCTCTGTCTTTTGTCGTGGTCGGGTTTTGAGTCTTACTCAACTTCATACCTTACAACTCAGGCAAGAACTCCTTTGACTGATCCAATTTTGAACTCCTTCAAATCTTATCAAGGTATGTACTCATCGAAAGTCAAGCATCTTGATCTATCTTTATAGATCTTGATGCCCAATATGTAAGTAGCTTCACCGATGTCTTTCTTTGAAAAACTCCTTTCAAACACTCCTTTATGCTTTCCAGAAAATTATACATCATTTATGATCAACAATATGTCATTCACATATAGTTATCAGAAAGGATGTAGTGCTCCCACTCACTTTCTTGTAAATACAGGCTTCACCGCAAGCCTGTATAAAACTATATGCTTTGATCAACTCATCAAAGCGTATGTTCCAACTCCGAGATGCTTGCACTAGTCCATAGATGGATCACTGGAGTTTGCACACTTTGTTAGCACCTTTAGGATTGACAAAACCTTTTGGTTGCATCATATACAACTCATATTTAATAAATCCATTAAGGAATGCAGTTTTGACATCCATTTGCCATATTTCATAAAATGTGGCAATTGCTAACATGATTCAGACGGACTTAAGTATCGCTACGAGTGAGAAAATCTCATCGTAATCAACGCCTTAAACTTGTCGAAAACCTTTTGCGACAAGTCAAGCTTTGTAGATAGTAACACTACCATCAGAGTCCGTCTTCCTCTTGAAGATCCATTTATTCTCTATGGCTTGCCGATCATCGGGCAAGTGAACCAAAGTCCATACTTTGTTCTCATACATGGATCCCATCTCAGATTTCATGGACTCAAGCCATTTATCAGAATCTAGGCTCATCATAGCTTCTTCATAGCTCGTAGGTTCTTCATGGTCTAGTAACATGACTTCCAGAATAGGACTACCGTACAACTCTAGTGCGGATCGTGCTCTAGTTGACCTACGAGGTTCAGTAGTAACTTGATCTGAAGTTTCATGATCATCATCATTAGCTTCCTCTCTAGTTGGTGTAGGCATCACGGGAACGGTTTTCTGTGATGAGCTACTTTCCAATTCGAGAGAAGGTACAATTACCTCATCAAGTTCTACTTTCCTCCCACTCGCTTCTTTCGAGATAAACTCCTTCTCTAGAAAGGGTCCATTCTTAGCAACCAAGATCATGGAAAGTGAAAGTATGGTGGAAAAAGGAATAAACTTTATTTTCTGTTTGGGAACCGCCTATGATATATCTAGCATGGAAAGTGTTGGGAGCTCTAAGTCATTTTAGTTGGTGGGAAAAGTATGCCTCTCAAAATGTTTTTATCTCTCAATTTTCGCTTTGAGCTCTGGCACCTCTACAAATCCCTACTCCCCTCTGTGAAGGGCCTTTTTTTACTTTATGCAATTTTTATTTTTAATTTGAGTCTCCATCTTCTCTTATAAAGCACCAACTAGGGGACACTATGATCGTACTTGAGCATTGGGTGTAGCTAATATGCGAGTGTGTTTCATCAATGGATCAATGATTGAGCATGATGGGCTAGGGATAACTCATTTTAGCGTTGATATTTTGAAAGACATGGTTGCTTGTTGATATACTTGAGCATTTAAGTCTTATGTCAAAACTAGACTATTGCTTTGAACCATATAAAAGTCCCAATGTCCATGCTATAAAGAAAAGAATATGAGATGACATGTTAGGCAACATTCCACATCAAAAATTCTTTTTTTATCATTTACCTACTCGAGGACGAGCAGGAATTAAGCTTGGGGATGCTGATACGTCTCCAACGTATCCATAATTTTTGATTGTTCCATGCTGTTATATTATCATTCTTGGATGTTTTATAATCATTTTATAATAATTTTACATCATTTTTGGGACTAACCTATTGACATAGTGCCAGTTGCTATTTTTTGCATGTTTTTTACATCACAGGAAATCAATATCAAACGGAGTCCAAACACCGCGAAACTTTTTGTGGATTTTTTATGGACCAAAATACCCCCGATGGGCCAGAGCAGCACCTGGGGGTGCCCCGAGGGTGGCACAACCCACCAGGGCGCGCATGGGGGCCCAGGCGCGCCCAAGTGGGTTGTGCCCACCTCGGTGGCCTCCCGCACCCCCTCTTCGCCCTATAAATTCCCAAATATTCCAAAACCCTTCGGGGTAACCCTAGATCAGAAGTTCCGCCGCCGCAAGGCTCTGCAACCATGAGAAACTAATCTAGACCCCGTTCCGGCATCCTACCGGAGGGGGAGATCATGACCGGTGGCCATCTTCATCATCCCGGCGGCCACCACGATGAGGAGGGAGTAGTCCACCCTCGGGGCTGTGGGTTTGTACCAGTAGCTATGTGTTTAATCTCTCTCTCTCATGTTCTTGATATGTCACGATCTTGATGTATCGCGGGCTTTGGTTAATATAGTCGGATCATATGGTGTTTTCCCCTCTCTATCTTGTTGTGATGAATTGAGTTTTCCCTTTGAGATTTCGTTGTCATCGGATTGAATACTTTTATGGATTTGAGAACACTTGATATATGTCTTGCAATTGAATACTCGTGGTGACAATGGGGTATCGTATTCATACACTTGATATATGTTTTTTCACTCAACTCGCGGATTCCCGAGGTGACATTGGGGTAATCTATGCATAGGGGTTGATGCACGTTCTTGTCTTTGCTTCTCTGGTAGAAATCTTGGGGCACTCTTTGAAGTTATTTGTGTTGGATTGAGTATTATGAATATGAATTTGCTTTGGTGTTATTTTAGTACAAACTCTAGGATAGATCGAACGGAAAGAATAGCTTTGTGTTATTTTAGTACGAACTCTTGAATAGATCGAACGGAAAGAATAGCTTTGAGGTGGTTTCGTACCCTACAAACAATTTATTATTATGTTCTCCGCTAGATAGGAACTTTGGAGTGATTCTTCATCGCACTTTGGGGGATGGTTATATGATCCAATTATATTAGCACTATTGAGAGGTTGCACTAGCGAAAGTACGGACCCTAGGCCTCATTTTCAAGCATTGCAATACCATTTTTGTGCCCGTTTACTGTTTGCTACCTTGCTGTCTTTATTTATTCAGATTATAATATATTTCTACCATCAATATTACACTTTTATCACCATCTCTTCGCCGAACTAGTGCACCTATACAATTCGCCATTGTGTTGGGTGTGTTCGGGACGCAAGAGATTTCTTGTATTTGGTTGTAGAGTTGTTTGAGAGAGACCATCTTCATCGTGCGTCTCCCATGGATTGATAAACCTTAGGTCATCCACTTGAGGGAAAATTGTTACTGTCCTACAAAACTTTGCGCTTGGAGGCCCAACACGAGTCTACAAAAATAAAGTTGCGTAGCAGACATCATGTATTAGTAAAAAATCATGGCCAAATTTTTTTGGCATGAAATTTGTGTTGACATGCTACATTTGTAAGCCTTTTTTCTTTCTAACTTTGCCTTGATCTAGTGTCTGGGTTACACCAACAGGGTAGGCCCCAAGTATACCAATGGCCCAGCCAAGAGCCATGACCCATGAAGGATATGGTCAGAAGATAGTGGCCCAAGGAGTATCACTTCTGGCCCATCAAATTTAAAGCCCTATGTGTCGGAGGCCAGTCGATTTTATCACGATTCAGCTAGGTCCTAACAGTCGGGCTATCCACAATCATGTTCTACAGTCAGATCCTAGAGTAGGATCCTACAGTCGGATCTTACAGTCGGATCCTACAGTCAGATCCTATAGTCGAACTCTACAGACGTATCCTACAGTCAGATTCTACAGTTAGATCCTACAGTCAAATTTTTGCAGCAAAGCAGACATTACTCCATTCATTAAGACGGGGGTTACTATTGCCATGAAGACACCACCCGCCACCATTACACAGTAATGACGTCTGCTACCATTGTAATTGATACTGGTAAATCCTGATTACTCACCAATATTGTGGCAATTATACCAGCCGTTGTAGCTCTCCTCCATGTCGCACTCTATATAAGCCATGGTAGGGGCATCAGGCTGAGGGTTCACATCCTTGTAATCCGATACACAGGAAGAAAAACAACACGACACGAGTAGGGTGTTACCTCTTTCGCGAGGGATCGAACCTAGGAAAAAAAATCCCTGTGTGTACTCCCATCTGTTCATCTGGTAGCCTCTAAGCTCCTCCATACACATCCCTATAATATTGTGAGAGAAATTTCCACGACATCTAGTGAACTTTTTATCTTAAAGTTGACATCGGGTGTAGCACCCAAGTAAAATGGTCACTTCTCAAAAAGCAGGGTCTGACATATATTTCATGATAACTAGAGACATCCTAAAATTAACTACCAAGGCAACTAATAATACGCCATCATGGAGTCTTAAAATATATCACCATGGCAACCTAAATCTCATAGAATGTTTTACAATTTTCTAGCAATTTTCCATGTGTTTCAAAATTAAGAATCCTCAACTACACGTACAAACTTTTTTTAAGTTTGTTGCTACTTGTGAGCTGCGTTGGGATTTCCCCGAAGAGGAGAGGATGATGCAGTACAGTAAAAATAAGTATGTTCCACAGTTATGAAAACCAATGTTATCAATCAAGTAGGAGAACCAAGAAACACTATGTAAACAACACTTGCACACAAACAACAAATACTTGCAACCCAACACGTAGAGGGGTTGTCAATCCCTCAATGGTTTCCAGCAAGATTAAATTGTATGAAATTTGATAGACATATCTAACAAAACTACAAAAAAATTAAAAAAAAAATTGCACCAAGGTATTTTTAGGATTTTTATATGATAAAGATAGACCCGGGGGTCATAGTTTTCACTAGAGGCTTCTCTCGAAAAAATAGCATACGGTGGATAAACATATTATTGTTGAGCGGTTGATAGAAAAACAAATAATTATGATGATATCCAAGGCAATGATCAAACATATATGCATCACGTCCAAGATTAGTAGACCGAAACGATTCTGCATCTACTACTATTACTCCGCACATTGATTGTTATCAGAATGCATCTAGTTCATTAAGTTCATGAAAAAATGGAGTAATGCATTAAGCAAGATGACATGATGTAGACAAGATAAACTCATGTATGAATAAACTCCATCTTTTTACCCTTAATGGCAATGATACATACGTGTTATGTCCCTTTCTGTCACCGGGATTGAGCATCGCAAGATCGAACCCATCACAAAGCACCTCTTTCCATGGCACGATAAATCAATCTAGTTGGCCAAACCAAATCAATTAATTGGAAAAGAAATACGAGGATATATTAATCTGCATAAAAGAGTTCAGAGAAAACTCAAATAATATTCATGGATAGATCTGATCATAAACTCACAATTCATTGGATCTCAACAAACACACCGCAAAAAGGAATTACATCAGATAGAACTCCAAGAACATCAAGGAGAACATTGTATTGAAGAACATCGAGAGAGAAGAAGCCATCTAGCTACTAACTATAGACCCGTAGGTCTGTGGTAAACTACTCACGCATCATCGGAGGGGCAACAAGGTTGATGAAAACCCCTTCATGATCGATTCCCCCTCCGGCAGAGTACCGAAGAAGGCCTCCAGATGGGATCTCTCGATAATAAAGGTTTGCCGCGGCGGAAAAAGTATTTCGTGGACTCCCTCGAGGGTTTTGTCCTTTTAGTATATTTATAGAGGCGAAATTAGGTGAAACGGAACCTGTGGGCCCCACCACCCATCAGGGCGCGCCTACCACCTGGACGGGCCTTGGTTGGTGGTGGGCCCCTGATCCCGCATCTGGTCTTCTCCCGAAGCTTCTAGTGTCCCTTGTGTCCAGAAAAAAAATCTCCAAAGAGTTTCGTGGCATTTGGACTTCGTTTGCTACTGATATTCCGGGAAACAAAAGCAAAAAACAACAACTAACACTGGTCACTAAGTTAATAGATTAGTCCCAAAAATGATATAAAGTTGCTTGTAAATATATATAAAACATCCAAGATTGATACTTTAAGAGCATGGAACAATAAAAAATTATAGATACGTTGGAGATATATCATTTGTCTTGCTCTATAGATCAAAATTGCCATGGACCATGGCACTTTTTTTTACTTTGCATGTGTTTATTGGCACAACAACATGGCAAACTTATACGTACTGATTAGGGATATCTCCCCCGTTGTCTCCTGGTCAGGTGGGCCGGGCCGAGGACCCTATGTCCGTTCACCAGCGGGCCACATCAAAGCGGCCCATGGCGCGTAGAAGGAGTATTAACGAAGACATATACTCCAAGACTTAGATGTCGTCTAAAACGCGATTGCCTTATACGTAGCCGACCTTACTGTAACCATAGACCCCTCGGTACCTATATAAACCAGTGGGGCAGGGCTCATAGATGACATCAATGATCCTGTGGTAGATCAACCCGTACTTTGTACTCCATCCAAATCAATACAACACAAGCATAACGTAGGGTTTTATCTCCTCGAAGAGCCCAAACCTACCATCTCATCTAGGCTACTAGCTCGTCATTGTTTTCAGCTTTGTCGCCTCGTACGCCTCATGCATACACCTAAGTGGGAAGATCTAGATTTTGAGCCTACATCCAATATCCAACTAAATATTTTTTCTTCCACTCCATGAGCTTTCCATCATGCTCGTTACTCTAGGAGTTGTGAGCACTCCTAGACTGTTAGTCATCCAGGAGCTTTCAAGGTTGCGTACCAGCCTCAAGAAGTTAGCCAAGGCCAAAGGTCGCCTCAAGATCTACACTTGAGCTCAAACTATGTAGTCTAAAATAAAGCAGAAGTCTAAGTCTCTCCATCGGATATGTAGAATCTTCCCAAAGACTCTCCAAGCATACATTGTCATCTCCGTGCTGTTGATGTTTTTTATCTTTATCTTGCCTGTTGGGAGCTCTAACTTGTGAGGGCCTCTCGAGTCTCGATTCACAGGATCACAAAACACACACGAGTAGAAGAAAAACATAGGGCTGCAATGTCATATCCTTTCTGAATTATGCATGATTTTGTTTGCTTTATTGCATCATAGAAAAAAACTAATTAATTTCGAGAGGTCTGGCTGGATGCCAAAATTCTTGTGGATATAGTACAAAGGAACCGCTCAAATTTTTACTATATAGGTGGAATTCAACTCTATGAATCAACAAACCAAGTAGACTTTTTTAGAAGGATTGCAATCCTTCAAAATTTCTTTCAAAATGCTTTGAATCAAACATGCCCTGAATCCTGAGTACTTCTATCCGTATTGTTAGTGCGATAGTTTCTATTTGCTAGAAGCTTTAACATAGTATTTTAGGGAAAATGTTACAGTACCATATTTTCCTTCGAGGAAAAATGTTTTTTTCTAGGGAAAATGTTACAGTAACATAGTTAGGTTGGAGGATCCATTGTCGACGATAGTTTTTTTAGGCAGTTGATCATAGTTGTTGTTTAAGGATTGCTGATCACACAGCACAGCATACGTATAGCACCCGCAAAAAAAAAAAACCATACGTATAGCTGTGACCCGATTTTTTTTTTTAGCTGTGCAACAGCCGGAGCATTTTCGGTTTCCCAAGGCCTAGCCCAACTTATCGTACGCCACCTGCCAAAATTCCGAGTAGCCAAAACAAGCCTTCCCGCTCGCATTCAACGACCCAAATTTCCGTTCGCGGGCTAAACCCATCGCGCAACCGCGAGATCCAGCCGTCCATCAAATCCAACGACCCCACCCCCGCCACCTCACCGATCCAGACCCCCACCCTCTCCGCCAATCACGCCCCTCCCAGCAGCCCCATATATACCCACCGCTCCTTTCCCCCAAACGCACACCTCAAACCCGAACATACCCAAATCTCCGGTCTTCCTCGCGCCCCGCAAGCTCCCCACAGCCCGATCTCGCCTCTCCGCCGAGTCCGCCATGGCGCCCAAGGCCGAGAAGAAGCCTGCCGCGGAGAAGAAGCCGGTGGAGATGGAGAAGAAGCCCAAGGCCGAGAAGCGCGTGCCCGGCAAGGACGGCGGCGCCGACAAGAAGAAGAAGAAGGCCAAGAAGAGCGTCGAGACCTACAAGATCTACATCTTCAAGGTCCTGAAGCAGGTGCACCCCGACATCGGCATCTCCTCCAAGGCCATGTCCATCATGAACTCCTTCATCAACGACATCTTCGAGAAGCTCGCCGGCGAGTCGGCCAAGCTCGCCCGCTACAACAAGAAGCCCACCATCACCTCCAGGGAGATCCAGACCGCCGTGCGCCTCGTCCTCCCCGGCGAGCTCGCCAAGCATGCCGTCTCCGAGGGCACCAAGGCCGTCACCAAGTTCACCTCCTCTTAGATTGCCGTCGCCTGAATCTCTTATTCGCTTTGTTCTGAATGTTCCCATGTCGTCAATCATAGGGGGTTAGATTCCCCTTTACAGACAGTGTAAAAATGAGTCAGATTTGCTAAATCAATGAATCATCCAGTGGTTGTTACAAACGTGCCTTGCTTCAGCAATTTAGCTTTCTCCTCTTAACTTGGATGATTTCGTTGAAACAAACCTCCATGGTTGAGTAAGCTGCTCTGGTAATTTCATTTTTTGATTCTGCCATGTTTGATTAAGCTGCTCCGGAAAGTTGACATTTTGCTTCTGCCGTACTCCATGGTTCATTAAACTCTTGACGCAGGTCCTTATTTTTTCTTGTGTAGATGCAGTCAGCTACACATTGTTCTACAGGTGGAAAGTCTGTAACCTGATTTGTTAACTTTTTACTGAATTTTATTTTCAGGGTAAGTATTTCATTCCGAGCTTTTAACGCCATTAACTTGTTCTCATTCTAAGAATTTAGAAGTGAAGACGTACTCTAGGAAGTTTCAGAAGTCAGTTGTCTGAATTTTATAACTCTGCGATCTGTTCGGCCAATTTTTTAAATTTTGAATGTGCTTCTGCCTTTTGAAGATCGCGTTGAATTCACGTTGACGTATGTCTTGATTTAACTCTGTTGATATGCTATATACTATGCTTGGTTTTCTGTTGAATTCATTTGATGAGATGATTGGCTGCCAACTGAGGTTGGGAGATGTACAGATTATAGATGGGAAGTTATTATTTGGTCATATTTGGTAACTTTATACTGAATTTTGTTTTCAGGGGCAAGATCTCATCGCACGCTTAAAACAATTTACTCATTAGAAAATTCAGAAAGCCAGCCGCATTCTAGTGATTCTGTATACAATCCAACCCAGTGCTGAAATTTCTACTTCTAGAGGAATACAGATGATATTTTGGTCATCCCTGTAGCTTAATATGCTACTCTGCAATAAGTTTGATTCGAACGATTTTATTATCCTTAAACACGATGAATTTCTAGCCCTGTATGACAATAGTTTGAAAAAGAAAACATTGGCAGATTCAAACCAATTAGCACCCTGAAAGTCCAGCTCTACTGTATACTCCCTTTGTAAACAAATATAAGACGTACATTGGGAGTAGGAAGTTTCAGTTAAGAAGACGTCAGTTATTTTAACTCCGTGATCTGCAGAACAATTTTTCTGATTTGTTCTGAACCTTGTGCTTCTACCTTTGAAGATTTCGTTGAATACACCTTTGACGTGGGTCTTGATTTAATTCTAGCAGTATGTTGTATTTGCTGCCGACTGAGGAAGAGAGGTGCACAGGCTAGAGATGGTGTTGTACGGATGAAAATATTTTATTTGACAAGATTTGGCTACTTTTTTTTTTACTAGACTAGGTGAATGCCCGTGCAACATGAAGACCCAAAGGGGGACCAATCGAAAAACAATGATGGTAACTCCAGCGCCTCCCCTTCTCGGAATCTACATGGAACAACATGGGCTCGGTAGCCAGGGGGCTCTACCCAAACCGTAAGCCGACCCCCAAGGGCGACCCCAAGGCTGCGGGGGAGGGCAGCAAAGATCACCTAGGTACCTTTGTTGACGGGCACGTCTCTGTGTGCTCCAACATGCAGGCTAGGCTGGCCTCTCCGTCGCTTTCCGGCATTGTGGATTCGCTGGAACATGAGCTTGAGGGCTCTCCGATTAGGGCGGCGGTCGATCCCCTCAAGGCGCTAAATTTGTCGCCTCACTCCAGGGCGGAGGTGGGCTGGGTGAGCCCCCCCCCCCCCTGCGTTGGGAGTTCTCGGCGGACAAGCTCAAGGAGATGCGAGACCAGCTGGAGGAGTCCGTCGAGGATGCTGAGGAGGACCAGGTCTCACCTGCAGCTGGTGTGAAGATCACAACCCCCACCTCTGTCGCCCGCAAGAGCTCGCGCATCCATCGCTCGGGCGAGACGGCCATGCAGAAAGCGGAGCGGGTGGCGGCCGCCAAAAATCTCGACCCTCCAGGTACTTCCATTCCCCCACTTTTTACGGTTCTTGATAAGCTTGCCGATGATCATCTATTGCGCGTTGCACATGATTCTTGTATTCGTTTCAATCCCATCAATGCTGCTCCTATTTCCCCATCTGAATTCTTATCGGTTATTCATGCCAATGAGGTGGCCCAGGCTAAGATCGCGACGGCTAAGGCCGCTGCCGCCACTCCTCCACCGGAGTCTGTCGGTCTTGCTCTAGGTGTTGTGGCACCCATGAGCTGGCGCCGGATGGTTGTGGCCATCCGGCCACCACTCGCAGGAAAAATCGTCGTACGACTTCTGGGCTTGCACCGTGCAGGTCCAGCTTGCGAATCAAAAATCTTTCCTGCAGATGATAGTCCTCTTCTGGAACGTTCGTGGTTTCGGTGCTCGGGGGCGCCGAGACCAATTAAGAGATCTTATTAGCTCAGTTAAACCTGATGTTATCTGCCTTCAGGAGACTATTAAATCTGACTTCCGCCCTCAGGATCTAAATTCGCTATCTTCGGTTAGTTTCTCTTGGGCCTCCCCCCCCCCCCCCGATCGGGCTGTCGGGGGGCTTGCTAATTGGGACTTGAAATGATCCTTGCGAGCTGGCCTCCACCTCCCCGGAGCGGTTCTTTATCAACGCGATTATTAGTGTTAGGGAACGTAGTAATTTCAAAAAATTTCCTACGCACACGCAAGATCATGGTGATGCATAGCAACGAGAGGGGAGAGTGTTGTCTACGTACCCTCGTAGACCGTAAGCGGAAGCGTTTATCAACGCGGTTGATGTAGTCGTACGTCTTCACGATCTGACCGATCCAAGTACCGAACGCACGACACCTCCGAGTTTTGCACACGCTCAGCTCGATGACGCCCTCGCCTTCTTGATCCAAAGAAGACGGGCGAAGTAGTAGATGAGTTCCGCAGCACGACGGCGTGGTGACGGTGTTGGTGAAGAACAATCTCCGCAGGGCTTCGCCTAAGCACTACGAAAACTATGACGGAGGATAAACTAGAAGGGACGGGGTAGCCGGCACACGACTTGGTGTTTCTTGATGTGTCTTGGGTGCTAGCCCTACCCCTCTATTTATATGTTGAGCCTTGGGGTCAAAACTTGGAGTAAAAGCCTCCACAAAGTCGGTTTCAACCGAAAGGCAAGAGTCCTTCTCGGACTCCAGGGCCAGACGCCAGGGTTCTCGGCGTCTGGACCCAGACGCCATGGACCTCAAGGCGTCGCCTCGGACTCATAAAACTTCCTTTTGCGCTTTCCAAAACCTCGTGGGCTTTCCCTTTGGCCCAGATAAAGTGTTCTCGTGCCCAAACATTTCGGGAACATCCAAACCCTTCCGATGGATTCCGAACCTTCCGGAGATCAAACACTACTATCCACATATCAATCTTTACTTCCGACCATTCCGGAGTTCCTCGTCATATCCGTGATCTCATCCAAACTCCGAACAACATTCGTCACCAACGCATATAACTCATAGTACTATATCACAACTAACGTTAAGCGTCATGGACCCTACGGGTTCGAGAACTATGTAGACATAACCGAGACACCTCTCTGGTCAATAACCAATAGCGGAACCTGGATGCCCATATTGGCTCCTACATATTCTACGAAGATCTTTATCGGCCAGACCGCATAACAACATACGTTGTTCCCTTTGTCATCTCAGATGTTACTTGCCCGAGATTTGATCGCCGGTATCTCAATACCTAGTTCAATCTCGCTACAGCAAGTCTATTTACTCGTTCCGTAATACATCATCCCGCAACTAACTCATTAGTTACAAAGTGCTTGCAAGGCTTATAGTGATGTGCATTACTGAGTGGGCCCAGAGATACCTCTCCGACAATCGGAGTGACAAATCCTAATCTCGAAATACGCCAACCCAACAAGTACCTTCGGAGACACCTGTAGAGCACCTTTGTAATCACCCAGTTACGTTGTGACGTTTGGTAGCACACAAAGTGTTGTTGGAAATATGCCCTAGAGGCAATAATAAATTAGTTATTATTATATTTCCTTGTTCATGATAATCGTTTATTATTCATGCTATAATTGTATTGACCGGAAACAGCAATACATGTGTGGATACATAGACAACACCATGTCCCTAGTAAGCCTCTAGTTGACTAGCTCGTTGATCAATAGATGGTTACGGTTTCCGACCATGGACATTGGATGTCATTGATAACGGATCACATCATTAGGAGAATGATGTGATGGACAAGACCCAATCCTAAGCCTAGCACATAGATCGTGTAGTTCAGATGCTAAAGCTTTTCCAATGTCAAGTATCTCTTCCTTAGACCATGAGATCGTGCAATTCCGGATACCGTAGGAGTGCTTTGGGTGTATCAAACGTCACAACGAATCGGGTGACTATAAAGGTGCACTATGTATCTCCGAAAGTGACCATTGGGTTGACACGGATCGAGATCGGATTTGTCACCCGTAAACGGAGAGGTATCTCTGGGCCCACTCGGTAAGACATCATCATAATGTGCACAATGTGACCAAGGGGTTGATCACGGGATGATGTGTTACGGAACGAGTAAAGAGACTTGCCGTAACGAGATTGAACAAGGTATCGGTATACCGACGATCGAATCTCGGGCAAGTACAATACCGCTAGACAAAGGGAATTGTATACGGATCGATTGAGTCCTTGACATCGTGGTTCATCCGATGAGATCATCGTGGAACATGTGGGAGCCAACATGGGTATCCAGATCCCGCTGTTGGTTATTGACCGGAGAACGCCTCTCGGTCATGTTCAGATGTCTCCAACCCGTAGGGTCTACACACTTAAGGTTCGGTGACGCTTAGGGTTATATAGGAAGCTTGTATGTGGTTACCGAATGTTGTTCGAGTCCGGATGAGATCCCGGACGTCACGAGGAGTTCCGGAATGGTCCGGAGGTAAAGATTTATATATGGGAAGTCCTGTTTTGGTAACCTAAAAGTTTCGGGTTTATCGGTAATGTATGGGACCACCGGAGGGTCCTGGGTCCACCAAGTGGGGCCACCTGCCCTGTAAGGTTGCGTGGGCCAAGTGTGGAGGGAACCAGCCCCAAGGGGCTGGTGCGCCCACTAGGGGCCCAAGGCGCAGGATGGGTGGGAGGGCGCAAACCCTAGTCCAGATGGGCCCTAAGGCCCATCTAGTGGGCGCCTCCTCTCCCCCCTCTTGGCCGCCCCCCAAACCCATCTAGGGCTGGCCGCCACCCCTAGGGGGTGGAAACCCTAGAGGGGGCGCAGCCCTCCCCTTCCCCTATATATATGAGGCCCTGGGGGCTGCCCATAACACACGAGAACCTCTCCTCTCTTGGTGCAGCCCTGCCTCTCCTCTTCCTCCTCTCCCTTGGTGCTTGGCGAAGCCCTGCGGGATTGCCACGCTCCTCCATCACCACCATGCCGTTGTGCTGCTGCTGGATGGAGTCTTCTCAACCTCTCCTCTCTCCTTGCTGGATCAAGGCATGGGAGACGCCACCGGCTGTATGTGTGTTGAACGCGGAGGTGCCGTCCGCTCGCACTTGATCATCGGTGGTCCGAATCACGGCAGTACGACTCCATCAACCCCGTTCACTTGAACGCTCCGCTTAACGATCTACAAGGGTATGTAGATGCACTCTCCTTCCTCGTAGCTAGAATCTCCATAGATTGATCTTGGTGATGCGTAGAAAATTTTGAATTTCTGCCACGCTCCCCAACAAAGGGTATCGAGCTAGGTCTATTATGTAGAATCTTTGCACGAGTAGAACACAAAGTAGTTGTGGGCGTTGATGATGTTCAATATGCTTACCGTTACTAGTCCAATCTTGTTTCGACGGTATTGTGGGATGAAGCGCCCGGACCGACCTTACACGCATTTCACGTGAGACAGGTTCCACCGACCGACATGCACTTGGTGCATAAGGTGGCTAGCGGGTGCCGCTCTCCCACTTTAGTCGGAACGGATTCGATGAAAAGGGTCCTTATGAAGGGTAAATAGCAATTGGCATATCATGTTGTGGTTTTATGAGGTAAGAAACGTTTTGCTAGAACCCATAGCAGCCACGTAAAACATGCAAACAACAATTAGAGGACGCCTAACTTGTTTTTGCAGGGTATGCTATGTGATGTGATATGGCCAAGAAGAATGTGATGAATGATATGTGATGTACGAGATTGATCATGTTCTTGTAATAGGATTCACGACTTGCATGTCGATGAGTATGACAACCGGCAGGAGCCATAGGAGTTGTCTTTATTTATTGTATGACCTGCGTGTCATTAAACAACGCCATGTAATTACTTTACTTTATTGCTAACCGTAGCCATAGTAGTAGAAGTAATAGTTGGCGAGACAACTTCATGAAGACACGATGATGGAGATCATGATGATGGAGATCATGGTGTCATGCCGGTGACGATTATGATCATGGAGCCCCGAAGATGGAGATCAATGGAGCTATATGATATTGGCCATATCATGTCACTACTATATAATTGCATGTGATGTTTATTATGTTTATGCATCTTGTTTACTTAGAACAACGGTAGTAAATAAGATGATCCTCATTAAAATTTCAAGAAGTGTTCTCCCTAATCGCGCAACGCTGCTACAGTTAAATCGCTTCTAAGCACCACGTGTTAATCGGGTGTGATGGATTCTTACGCTCACATACAACGGGTGTAAGCAAGATTTACACACGCAGAAACACTTAGGGTTAACTTGACGAGCCTAGCATGTGAAGACATGGCCTCGAACACGGAGACCGAAAGGTCGAGCATGAGTCGATAGTAGATACGATCAACATGAAGATGTTCATCGATGATGACTAGTCCGTCTCACGTGTTGATCGGACACGGCCTAGTTGATTCGGATCATGTAATCACTTAGATAACCAGAGGGATGTCTATCGAGTGGGAGTTCATAAGATGAACTTAATTATCATGAACATAGTCAAAAGACCTTTTGCAAATTATGTCGAAGCTCACGCTTTAGTTCCACTGCTTAGATATGATCCTAGAGAAAATATAGTTGAAAGTTGAAAGTAGCGATTATGCGGACAAGAGAAAGCTTATGTCCTTAATGCACCGCCACAGTGTGAACCCCAAACGCCGTTTGTGGATGTTGCGAACATCGGACATACACGCTTTTGATAACTACGTGATAGTTCGCTTAAACGGTTTAGAGTTGAGGCACCAAAGACGTTTTGAAATGTCGCGAACATATGAGATGTTTCGAGGGCTGAAATTGGGATTTCAGGCTCGTGCTCACGCCAAGAGGTATGAGACCTCCGACGATTTTCTTAGCCTACAAACTAAGGGAGAAAAGCTCAATCGTTGAGCTTGTACTCAGATTGTCCGGGTACAACAATCACTTGAATCGAGGGAGTTGATCTTCCGATGAGATAGTGATGTTTCTCCAAAGTCATTGCCACCAAGCTGCTAGAGCTTTGTGATGAACTATAACATGTCGGGATAGATATGATGATCCTTGAGGTATTCACGATGTTTGACACCGCCAAAGTAGAAATCAAGAAGGAGCATCAATTGTTGATGGTTGGTGAAACCACTAGTTTCAAGAAGGGCAAGGGCAAGAAGGACACTTCATGAAACGGCAAATCAGTTGTCGCTCCAAAGAAGAAACCCAAGGTTGAACCCAAACCCGAGACTAAGTGCTTCTTAGTGAGAGGAACGGACATCGAAGCGGAACCACCCTAGATACTTGGTAGATGAGAAGGCTGGCAAGGTCGATAGAAGTATATTTGATATACATTATGTTAATGTGTACTTTACTAGTACTCCTAGTAGCACCAGTGGTATTAGATACCGATTCGGTTGCTAAATGTTAGTAACTCAAATAAAAGCTACTGTATAAAAGGAGACTAGCTAAAGGTGAGTGACGATATGCGTTGGAATTGTTTCCAAGGTTGATATGATCAAACATCGCACGCCCTCTACCATCAAGATTAGTATTAAACTAGAATAATTATCATTTGGTGTTTATGCTGAGCATAGACATGATTGGATTATGTCTATCGCAATACGGTTATTCATTTAAGGAGAATAATGGTTACTCTATTTATTTGAATAATACCTTCGATGGTCTTGCACCTAAAAATGGTTTATTGAATCTCGATCGTAGTGATACACATTTTCATGCCAAATGTATAAGATAGTAATGATAGTACCACTTACTTGTGGCAATTGCCATGTAAGTCATATTGGTGTAAAAGCATGAAGAAGCTCCATGTTGATGGATCTTTGACTCACTCATTTATGAAAGTTTGAGACATGCGAACCATGTCTATTGGTGTATATGCATGAAGAAACTCCATGCGATGGATCGCTTGGACTCACTTGATTTTGAATCACTTGAGATATGCAAAACATACCACATGGGCAAGATGACCAAAAGCCTCGGTTTCAAAGAAGATGGAACAAGGTAGCAACCTGTTGGAAGTAACACATTTTGATGTGTGCAGTCCAATGAGTGCCGAGGCATGCAAAGGAATATCATTATGTTCGACTTCACGATGATTCGAGTATATGTTGAGTATATTTACTTGATGAAACACAAGTCTGAATTGTTGAATGGTTCAAGTAATTTCAGAGTGAAGTTTAAGATCATTGTGACAAGAGGATAAAATGTCTATGATATGATCATAGAGATAAGTATCTGAGTTACGAGTTTTGGCACACAATTAAGACATTGTGCAAATTGTTTCACAATTAATACCGCCTGGAACACCATAGTATGATGGTGTGTCCGAATATCATAGTTGCACTCTATTGGATATGGTGCGTAACATGATATCTCTTATCGAATTACCACTATCGTTCATGGGTTAGGCATTAGAGACAACCACATTCACTTTAAATAGGGCACCATGTAACTCCGTTGAGACGACACCGTATGAACTATGGTTTAGAGAAACCTAAGCTGTCGTTTCTTAAAAGTTTGGGGCTGCGACGCTTATGTGAAAAGTTTCAGGTTGATAAGCTCGAACCCAAAGCGGACAAAATGCATCTTCATAGGACACCCAAAACAGTTGGGTATACCTCCTAATTCAGATCCGGAAGCAATAGGGATTGTTTCTTGAATCGGGTCCTTTCTCGAGGAAAAGTTCATCTCGAGAAGTTGAGTGGGAGGATGGTGGAGACTTGATAAGGTTATTGAACCGTCACTTCAACTAGTGTGTAGCAGGGCACAAGAAGTTGTTCCCGTGATACCTACACCAATTGAAGTAGAAGCTTATGATACTGATCATGAAGTTTTGGATCAAGTCACTACCGTACCTCGTAGGGTGACAAGGATGCGTACTACCTCTGAGTGGTACAGTAATCCTGTCCTAAAGGTCATGTTGCTAGACAACAATGAACCTACGAGCTATGAAGAAGCGACGGTGGGCCCAAATTCCGACAAATGGTTAGAACCATTAAATCCGAGATAGGATCCATGTATCAAAACAAAGCATGGACTTTGGTGGACTTGCCCGATGATCGGCAAGCCATTGAGATGAATGGATCTTTAAGAAGAAGACGGACATGAACGGTAATGTCACCTTCTATGAAGCTCGACTTGTGGCAAAGAGTTTTTCACAAGTTCAAGGAGTTGACTACGATGAGATTCTCTCATTCATAGCGATGCTTAAGTCCGTCGGAATCATGTTAGCATTAGCTGCATTTATGAAATCTGGCGATGGATGTCAAAACGAGTTTCCTTACCGCTTTTATAAGGAAAGGTTGTATGTGATACAATCGAAAAAGTTTTGTCGATCCTAAGGATGCTAAAAGGTATGCTGGCTCCAAATGATCCTTTCTAAGGACCGGAGTAAGCATCTCGGAGTTGGAATGTGCACTTTGATGAGATGATCAAAGATTTTGGGTGTATACAAAGTTTATGAGAAACTTGTATTTCCAAAGAAGTGAGTGGGAGCACTATAGATTTTCTGATGAGTATATGTTGTTGACATATTGATGATCAGAAATGATGTAAATTTCTAGAAAGCATATAGGGTTGTTTGAAAAGTGTTTTTCAATGGAAAACCTGGATTAGGCTACTTGAACAATAAGCATCAAGATCTATAAGGATAGATCAAAATGCTTAATAATACTTTCAAATGAGCACATACCTTGACATAATCTTGAAAGTGTTCAAGATGGATCAGTCAAAGAAGGAGTTCTTGCCTGAGTTGTAAGGTATGAAGTTAAGAGTTAAAAGCTCACCACGGCAGAAAAGAGAGAAAGGACGAAGGTCGCCCCTATGCTTTAGACGTAGGCTCTATAGTATGCTATGCTGTGTACCGACCGAAGTGTGCCATGCCATGAGTCACTAAGGTACAAGAATGATCCAGAATGGGGATCATTGGACAGCAATCAAAATTGTCCTTGGAGTAAATAAGGACATGTTTCTCGATTATGGAGGTGATAATGAGTTCGGCGTAAAGGGTTACGCCGATGCAAGCTTTAACACCTATCCGAGTGACTCGAGTAGCAAACCGGATACGTATAATGGAGCAACTATTTGGAATAGCTCCAAGTGGAGCGTGAAAGCAGCATTTACAATATGACATAGAGAATTACGAGTACACACGGATCTGAAAGGTTCGACCCGCTGACTAAAACCTCTCTCACAAGCAAAACATGATCAAACCCTGTGTGATGTGAACTAGTTTAAGACACTAGTAAACTCTTTGGATGTTGGTCACATGGCGATGTGACCTATCGCTGTTAATCACATGGCGATGTGAACTAGATTATTGACTCTAGTGCAAGTGGGAGACTGTTGGAAATATGCCCTAGAGGCAATAATAAATTAGTTATTATTATATTTCCTTGTTCATGATAATCGCTTATTATTCATGCTATAATTGTATTGACCGGAAACAGAATACATGTGTGGATACATAGACAACACCATGTCCCTAGTAAGCCTCTAGTTGACTAGCTCGTTGATCAATAGATGGTTACGGTTTCCTGACCATGGACATTGGATGTCATTGATAACGGATCACATCATTAGGAGAATGATGTGATGGACAAGACCCAATCCTAAGCCTAGCACATAGATCGTAGTTCAGATGCTAAAGCTTTTCCAATGTCAAGTATCTCTTCCTTAGACCATGAGATCGTGCAATTCCCGGATACCGTAGGAGTGCTTTGGTGTATCAAACGTCACAACGTAATCGGGTGACTATAAAGGTGCACTACAGGTATCTCCGAAAGTGACCATTGGGTTGACACGATCGAGATCGGATTTGTCACTCCGTAAACGGAGAGGTATCTCTGGCCCACTCGGTAAGACATCATCATATGTGCACAATGTGACCAAGGGGTTGATCACGGATGATGTGTTACGAACGAGTAAAGAGACTTGCCGTAACGAGATTGAACAAGGTATCGGTATACCGACGATCGAATCTCGGGCAAGTACAATACCGCTAGACAAAGGGAATTGTATACGGATCGATTGAGTCCTTGACATCGTGGTTCATCCGATGAGATCATCGTGGAACATGTGGGAGCCAACATGGGTATCCAGATCCCGCTGTTGGTTATTGACCGAGAACGCCTCGGTCATGTTCAGATGTCTCCGAACCCGTAGGGTCTACACACTTAAGGTTCTGTGACGCTAGGGTTATATAGGAAGCTTGTATGTGGTTACCGAATGTTGTTCGAGTCCCGGATGAGATCCCTGACGTCACGAGGAGTTCCGGAATGGTCCGGAGGTAAAGATTTATATATGGAAGTCCTGTTTTGGTAACCGGAAAAGTTTCGGGTTTATCGGTAATGTCACGGACCACCGGAGGGTCCTGGGTCCACCAAGTGGGGCCACCTGCCCTGAGAAGGTTGCGTGGGCCAAGTGTGGGAGGGAACCAGCCCCAAGGGGGCTGGTGCGCCCCCCACAAGGGGCCCAAGGCGCAAGGATGGGTGGGAGGGGGCAAACCCTAGTCCAGATGGGCCCTAAGGCCCATCTAGTGGGCGCCTCCCTCTCCCTCCCCTCTTGGCCGCCCCCCCAAACCCATCTAGGGCTGGCCGCCACCCCTAGGGGGTGGAAACCCTAGAGGGGGCGCAGCCCTCCCCTTCCCCTATATATATGAGGCCCTGGGGGCTGCCCATAACACACGAGAACCTCTCCTCTTGGTGCAGCCCCGCCTCCTCTTCCTCCTCTCCTTGGTGCTTGGCGAAGCCTCGGGATTGCCACGCCCTCCATCACCACCATGCCGCTGTGCTGCTGCTGGATGGAGTCTTCTCAACCTCTCCTCTCTCCTTGCTGGATCAAGGCATGGGAGACGCCACCGGCTGTACGTGTGTTGAACGCGGAGGTGCCGTCCGTTCGGCACTTGATCATCGGTGGTCTGAATCACGACGAGTACGACTCCATCAACCCCGTTCACTTGAACGCTTCCGCTTAACGATCTACAAGGGTATGTAGATGCACTCTCCTTCCCTCGTAGCTAGAATCTCCATAGATTGATCTTGGTGATGCGTAGAAAATTTTGAATTTCTGCTACGTTCCCCAACAAGTGTTCCTCCAGTAAATGGGAGTTGCATAATCTCATAGTCATAGGAACATGTATAAGTCATGAAGAAAGCAATAGCAGAATACTAAACGATCTTGTGCTAAGCTAACAGAATGGGTCAAGTCAATCACATCATTCTCCTAATGATGTGACCCCGTTAATCAAATGACAACTCATGTCAATGGCTACGAAACATAACCATCTTTGATCAACGGGCTAGTCAAGTAGAGGCATACTAGTGACACTCTGTTTGTCTATGTATTCACACATGTATTATGTTTCCTGTTAATACAATTCTAGCATGAATAATAAACATTTATCATGAAATAAGGAAATAAATAATAACTTTATTATTGCCTCTAGGGCATATTTCCTTCAATCTCCCACTTGCACTAGAGTCAATAATCTATATCACATCGCCATGTGATTTAACAACAATAGTTCACGTCACCATGTGATTAACACCCATAGTTCACATCGTCATGTGACCAACACCCAAAGGGTTTACTAGAGTCAATAATTTAGTTCACATCGCTATGTGATTAACACCCAAAGAGTACTAAGGTGTGATCATGTTTTGCTTGTGAGAGAAGCTTAGTCAACGGGTCTGTCATATTCAGATTCGTATGTATTTTGCAAATTTCTATGTCTACAATGCTCTGCACGGAGCTACTTTAGCTAATTGCTCCCACTTTCAATATGTATCCAGATTGAGACTTAGAGTCATCTGGATCAGTGTCAAAACTTGCATCGACGTAACCCTTTACGACGAACCTTTTTGTCACCTCCATAATCGAGAAACATATCCTTATTCCACTAAGGATAATTTTGATCATTGTCGAGTGATCTACTCCTAGATCACTATTGTACTCCTTGCTAAACTCAAAGGTAGGGTATATAATAGATCTGGTACACAACATGGCATACTTTATAGAACCTATGGCTGAGGCATAGGAATGACTTTCATTCTCTTTCTATCTTATGCCGAGGTCGGGCTTTGAGTCTTACTCAATTTTACACCTTGTAACACGTGCAAGAACTCTTTCTTTGACTGCTCCATTTTAAACTACTTCAAAATCTTGTCAAGGTATGTACTCATTGAAAAACTTATCAAGCGCCTTGCTCTATCTCTATAGATCTTGATGCTCAATATGTAAGCAGCTTCACCGAGGTCTTTATTTGAAAAACTCCTTTCAAATACTCCTTTATGCTTTCCGTAAAATTCTACATTATTTCGATCAACAATATGTCATTCACATATATTTATCGAAATGTTGTAGTGCTCCCACTCACTTTCTTGTAAATACAGCTTCACCGCAAGTCTCAGATAAAACTATATGCTTTGATCAACTCATCAAAGCGTATATTCCAACTCCAAGATGCTTGCACCACCATAGATGGATCGCTGGAGCTTGCACATTTTGTTAGCACCTTTAGGATCGACAAAACCTTCTGGTTGCATCTTATACAACTCTTCTTTAAGAAATCCATTAAGGAATGTAGTTTTGACATCCATTTGCCAGATTTCATAAAATGTGGCAATTTGCTAACATGATTCGGACAGACTTAAGCATCGTTATGAGTGAGAAAATCTCATCGTAGTCAACACCTTGAACTTTGTCAAAAACCTTTTTTCGACAAGTCTAGCTTTGTAGATAGTAACACTACTATCAGCGTCCGCCTTCCTCTTGAAGATCCATTTATTTTCTATGGCTTACCGATCATCGGGCAAGTCAACCAAAGTCCACATTTTGTTCTCATACATGGATCCCATCTCAGATTTCATGGCCTCAAGCCATTTCAGGAATCTGGGCTCATCATCGCTTCCTCATAGTTCGTAGGTTCGTCATGGTCAAGTAACATGACCTCCAGAATAGGATTACCGTACCACTCTGGTGCGGACCTCACTCTGGTTGACCTACGAGGTTCGGTAGTAACTTGATCTGAAGTTACATGATCATCATCATTAGCTTCCTCACTAATTGGTGTAGGAGTCACAAGAACTGATTTATGTGATGAACTACTTTCCAATAAGGGAGCAGGTACAGTTACCTCATCAAGTTCTACTTTCCTCCCACTCACTTCTTTAGAGATAAACTCCTTCTCTAGAAAGAATCCATTCTTAGCAACGAATGTCTTGCCTTCGGACCTGTGATAGAAGGTGTACCCAACTGTCTCCTTTGGGTATTCTATGAAGATTCATTTCTCCGATTTGGGTTTGAGCTTATCAGGATGAATTTTTTTCACATAAGCATCACAACCCCAAACTTTAAGAAACGACAACTTTGGTTTCTTGACAAACCACAGTTCATATGGTGTCGTCTCAACGGATTTAGATGGTGCCCAATTTAACGTGAATGCAGCTATCTCTAATGCATAACCCCAAAACGATAGTGGTAAATCGGTAAAAAACATCATAGATTGCACTATATCAAATAAAGTACGGTTATGACGTTCGGACACACCATTATGCTATGGTGTTCCAGGTGGCATGAGTTGCGAAACTATTCCGCATTGTTTTGAATGAAGACCAAACTCGCAACTCAAATATTCTCCTCCATGATCAGATTGTAGAAACTTTATTTTCTTGTTACGATTATTTTCCACTTCACTCTGAAATTCTTTGAACTTTTCAAATGTTTCATACTTATGTTTCATTAAGTAGATATACCCATATCTGCTCAAATCATCTGTGAAGGTGAGAAAATAACGATACCCGCCACGAGCCTCAATATTCATCGGACCACATACATCAGTATGTATGATTTCCAATAAATCTGTTGCTCGCTCCATTGTTCCGGAGAACGGTGTTTTTAGTCATCTTGCCCATGAGGCTTGGTTCGCAAGTACCAAGTGATTCATAATCAAGTGATTCCAGAAGTCCATCAGTATGGAGTTTCTTCATGCGCTTTACACCAATATGACCCAAACGGCAGTGCCACAAATAAGTTGCACTATCATTATCAACTCTGCATCTTTTGGCTTCAACATTATGAATATGTGTATCACTGCAATCGAGATCCAACAAACCATTTTCATTGGGTGTATGACCATAGAAGGTTTTATTCATGTAAACAGAACAACAATTATTCTCTAATTTAAACAAATAATCGTATTGCAATAAACATGATCAAATCATATTCATGCTCAATGCAAACACCAAATAACATTTATTTAGGTTCAACACTGATCCCGAAAGTATAGGGAGTGTGTGATGATGATCATATCAATCTTGGAACTACTTCCAACACACATTGTCACTTCACCCTTAACTAGTTTCTGTTCATTTTGCAACTCCCGTTTCGAGTTACTACTTTTAGCAACCGAACCAGTATCAAATACTGAGGGGTTGCTATAAACACTAGTAAAGTACACATCAATAACATGTATATCAAATATACCTATGTTCACTTTGCCATCCTTCTTATCCGCCAATTACTTGGGGTAGTTCCGCTTCCAGTGACCAGTCCCTTTGCAGTAGAAGCACTTAGTCTCAGGCTTAGGTCCAGACTTGGGCTTCTTCACTCGAGCAACAACTTGCTTGCCGTTCTTCTTGAAGTTCCCCTTCTTCCCTTTGCCCCTTTTCTTGAAACTAGTGGTCTTGTCAACCATCAACACTTGATGTTTTTCTTGATTTCTACCTTCGCCGATTTTATCATCGTGAAGAGCTTGGGAATTGTTTTCGTCATCCCTTGCATATTATAGTTCATCACAAAGTTCTAGTAACTTGGTGATAGTGACTAGAGAACTTTGTCAATTACTATCTTATCTGGAAGATTAACTCCCACTTGATTCAAGCAATTGTAGTACCCAGACAATCTGAGCACATGCTCACTAGCTGAGCAATTCTCCTCCATCTTGTAGGCAAAGTACTTGTCAAAGGTCTCATACCTTTCGACATGGGCATGAGTCTGAAATACTAATTTCAACTCTTGAACATCTTATATGTTCCATGGCGTTTCAAAAACATCTTTGAAGCCCCGATTCTAAGCCATAAAGCATGGTGCACTAAACTATCAAGTAGTCATCATATTGGGTTTGCCAAACATTCATAACGTCTGCATTTTCTCCTGCCATCGGTCTGTCACCTAGCGGTGCATCAAGGACATAATTCTTCTGTGCAGCAATGAGGATAATCCTCAGATCACGGATCCAATCCGTATCATTTCTACTAACATCTTTCAACATAGTTTTTCTCTAGGAACATATCAAAATAAACATAGGGAAGCTAAACGCGAGCTATTGATCTACAACATAGATATGCTAATACTACTAGGACTAAGTTCATGATAAATTAAAGTTAAATTTAATCATATTACTTAAGAACTCCCACTTAGATAGACATCTCTCTAATCATCTAAGTGATCACGTGATCCAAATCAACTAAACCATGTCCTATCATCACATGAGATGGAGTAGTTTTCAATGGTGAACATCACTATGTTGATCATATCTACTATATGATTCACGCCGACCTTCGGTCTCAAAGTTTCCGAGGCCATATCTGCATATGCTAGGCTCGTCAAGTTTAACTCGAGTATTCGCGTGTGCAACTGTTTTGCACCCGCTGTATTTGAACGTAGAGCCTATCACACCCGATCATCACGTGGTGTCTCAAAGACGAAGAACTTTCGCAATGGTGCATACTGTGGAGAACACTTAGACCTTGAAATTTAGTGAGAGATCATCTTATAATGCTACCGTCGATCTAAGCAAAATAAGATGCATAAAAGATAAACATCACATGCAATCAATATAAGTGATATGATATGGCCATCATCATCTTGTGCTTGTGATCTCCATCTCCAAGCACCGCCATGATCACCATCGCCACCGCGCGACACCTTGATCTCCATCGTAGCATCGTTGTCGTCTAGCCAACTATTGCTTCTACGACTATCGCTACCGCTTAGTGATAAAGTAAAGCAATTACAGGGCGATTGCATTGCATACAATAAAGCGACAACCATATGGCTCCTGCTAGTTGCCGATAACACGGTTACAAAACATGATCATCTCATACAATAAATATAGCATCATGCCTTGACCATATCACATCACAAGATGCCCTGCAAAACAAGTTAGACGTCCTCTACTTTGTTGTTGCAAGTTTTACGTGGCTGCTATGGGCTAAGCAAGAACCGTTCTTACCTACGCATCAAAACCACAACGATAGTTCGTCAAGCTAGTGTTGTTTTAACCTTCTCAAGGACCGGGCATAGCCACACTCGGTTCAACTAAAGTTGGAGAAACTGACACCCGCCAGCCACCTGTGTGCAAAGCACGTCGGAACCAGTCTCGCGTAAGCGTACGCGTAATGTCTGTCCGGGCCGCTTCATCCAACAATACCGCCAAACCAAAGTATGACATGCTGGTAAGCAGTATGACTTGTATCGCCTACAACTCACTTGTGTTCTACTCGTGCATATAACATCTACGCATAAAACCAGGCTCGGATACCACTGTTGGGGAACGTAGTAATTTCAAAAAATTTCCTACGCATACGCAAGATCACGGTGATGCATAGCAACGAGAGGGGAGAGTGTTGTCTCACGCACTCGTGAGACCGAAGCGAAGCGTTTATCAACGCGGTTGATGTAGTCGTACGTCTTCACGATCCGACCGATCCAAGTACCGAACGCACGACACCTCCAAGTTCTGCACACGTTCAGCTTGATGACGTCCTCGCCTTCTTGATCCAGCAAGACGCGCGAAGTAGTAGATGGGTTCCGGCAGCACGACGGCATGGTGACGGTGTTGGTGAAGAACAATCTCCACAGGGCTTCGCCTAAGCACTACGAAAACTATGACGGAGGATAAACTAGAGGGGACGGGGTAGCCGGCACACGGCTTGGTGTTTCTTGATGTGTCTTGGGTGCTAGCCCTACCCCTCTATTTATATGTTGAGCCTTGGGGTCAAAACTTGGAGTAAAAGCCTCCACAAAGTCGGTTTCACCCAGAAGGCAAGAGTCCTTCTCGGACTCAGGCTGACGCCAGGTTCCCGGCGTGGGACCTGCACGCCAGGACCTCAAGGCGTCGCCCTCGGACTCATAAAACTTCCATTTGCGCTTTCCAAAACCTCGTGGTCTTTCCCTTTGGCCCAGATAAAGTGTTCTCATGCCCAAACATTTCGGAAACATCCGGAACCCCTTCGATGGATTCCGAACCCTTCCGAGATCAAACACTACTATCCACATATCAATCTTTACTTCCGACCATTCCGAGTTCCTCGTCATATCCGTAATCTCATCCAAACTCCGAACAACATTCGATCACCAACATCCATAACTCATAGTACTATATCACAATCTAACGTTAAGCGTCATGGACCCTACAGGTTCGAGAACTATGTATACATGATCGAGACACCTCTCGGTCAATAACCAATAGCGGAACCTGGATGCCCATATTAGCTCCTACATATTCTACGAAGATCTTTATCGGTCGAGACCGCATAACAACATACGTTGTTCCTTTGTCATCGGTATGTTACTTGCCCGAGATTCGATCGTCGGTATCTCAATACCTAGTTCAATCTCGCACCGCAAGTCTATTTACTTGTTCCAGTAATACATCATCCCGCAACTAACTCATTAGTTACAATTGCTTGCAAGGCTTATAGTGATGTGCATTACTTGAGTGGGCCCAGAGATACCTCTCCGACAATCGGAGTGACAAATCCTAATCTCGAAATACGCCAACCCAACAAGTACCTTCGGAGACACCAGAGAGCACCTTTATAATCACCTAGTTACGCCAGGATGTTTGGTAGCACACAAAGTGTTCCTCCGTAAACGGAGTTGCATAATCTCATAGTCATAGGAACATGTATAAGTCATGAAGAAAGCAATAGCAGAATACTAAACGATCTTGTGCTAAGCTAACGGAATGGGTCAAGTCAATCACATCATTCTCCTAATGATGTGATCCCGTTAATCAAATGACAACTCATGTCAATGGCTACGAAACATAACCATCTTTGATCAACGAGCTAGTCAAGTAGAGGCATACTAGTGACACTCTGTTTGTCTATGTATTCACACATGTATTATGTTTCCGGTTAATACAATTCTAGCATGAATAATAAACATTTATCATGAAATAAGGAAATAAATAATAACTTTATTATTGCCTCTAGGGCATAATTCCTTCAATTAGGTGCAAGCACGATAACTTCAGGTGGGAGCTGCTTAATGTCTATGGCCCTGCGGATCACTCCCTCTCCCCCGTCTTCCTTAACGAGTTGGCCGCCAAATTGTCCTATTCTGCTTTACCTGTCTTGGTCGGAGGAGATTTTAATTTTCTCCGTGACCCGGTGGACAAGAATAGCACTAATTTCAACTGGCACCTCGCCCAATTCTTTAATGATTGCATCAGCTTCGCCGCCCTTCGGTAAATTCCTAGAGTTGGGGCTTGCTTCACTTGGTCCAATAGACAACTAAACCCTGTGCGCTGCGTTCTGGATAGAGTGTTTATGTCAACTGATTGGGAGGCTCACTTTCCACTCGTCACCCTCTCTTCTCGCCCTAGCATTGGGTCGGACCACACACCGCTTGTGGTTGACGGTGGTGCTAGGGCCACCCCCCACCGTCTCGGTTCCGCTTTGAAACCAGTTGGCTCCTTAATGAATCCTTCAAACCCCTGGTGATCAACAAATGGGCGACGCTGGAGAGCAAATGCACCAGGTCCTTTGGCCCCTTAGATGATTGGAGGTTTTGCTCCCAAAAGCTTCGGTAATTCCTCCGTGGTTGGAGCGCCAATTGTAGGGCTGAGGCCCTTCGTGCCAAAACTGATCTTACTTCCCGGATCAACTCTCTTGACGCCATGGCCGATTCTTCGGGCCTGGATGCTGCCGGTTGGGATTACCGTCACTTTCTTGAATCACAGTTAGTTAACCTCCACCATGCAGATGAGATGTATTGGCAGCGGCGCTGTAACATCATGGGACTCTCAAAGGGGACACAAACACTGCGTATTTTTAGGCCATTGCCAATGGCCGACGTCGGCGTTCTAACATATCCTCCCTGATTATCAATGGCTCGCCCTGCTCTGACATTCAGACTATTACCAGCCACATCTATGACTTCTACTCTGCTCTCCTGGGAGGTCGCCCGGACCCTGGTATTAGTCTGGATCCAAATGCTTGGATCGAGGATCAATGCATATCTGAAGCTGATAATGGCCGCCTCTTGGCCCCGTTGTCGACCGAGGAGATTGATGCCTTGGTGTCTTCTTCGAAGTCGTCCTCGGCCCCTGGCCCGGACGGGCTCTCAATCCCCTTCTTCAAAGCCTTATGGCCTTCCCTCAAACCTCTCATCTACCAGGGTTTCTCCCTTGGCACGGTCGACATCTCTAGACTGAATTATGCCACCCTCACCCTTTTGCCCAAGGTCAAAGGGGCAGATAACATCAAGCTATACCGACCCATTGCTCTTATTAATAACATTGTGAAGTTCCCCTCCAAGGCCTATGTTACTCGTCTCTCCCCAGTTGCGCACAAGATCATTAGCCCAACTCAAACTGCGTTCATTAAAGGCGGCTTCATTCTGGATGGGATTGTGGTCCTGCATGAGCTGCTCCACGATATTCACAGGTCGGGCAAACAAGCTATGGTGCTTAAGCTTGACTTCGAGAAGGCGTACGACTGTGTTCATTGGTCTTTCCTTCAGGAGGTCCTTCTAGCCAGGGCTTCGACTCCTCCTTCGTAATGCAGGTCATGCAGCTTGTCTCCGGTGGTCACACTGCTATCACGATCAACGGGGTGGTTAGCCCCTTCTTTAAGAACGGTCGGGGCCTCAAGTAGGGAGACCCCAGCTCCCCCCTTCTCTTCAATTTCGTTGCTGACGCCCTCGCCAAAATGCTGGATTCCGCAGCTGCTAATGGCCATATTAAAAACGTTGCCATTCACCTTTACCCTAACGGCCTATCTCACCTACAATACGCGGACGACACGATCATCCTCATTGAGAAGGACGATCTGCAGCTTGCAAACCTAAAATTTATTCTCCTTTGCGTTGAGTCCCTTTCTGGTCTTAAAATCAATTTCAGCAAGAGTGAGGTGTTCGTCCTCGGCTGTGACACCCCGGAGAAACAACGTATCGCTAACCTTATGAACTGCTCCTTGGGCTCTTTCCCGACTACTTACGTGGGGGTCCCTATCTCTCATAGGCGGAATCCTTTCGTCCACTCAAGAAGAAAGTGGGTGGACGGGTAGCACCTTGGAGGGGTCGATACCAGTCCACCGCTGGTAAAGTGGTGCTTACCAACTCTAGTTTATCCTCTCTCCCTACTTTCATCATGGGCTTCTACCGCCTTTTCTCTAGAAACCATGCATCTTTTGACAAGGACCGTAGCGCCTTCTTCTGGAACACGGCTGAGAACAAGAAAAAATTTAGAATGGTGAAATGGAAACTCATGTGCAGATCCAAGAAGTTCGGCGGACTCGGTATCACCAACACCGCTATCATGAATCAATGTCTTTTGATGAGATGGTGGCGGCGTCTATACTCTGAACCTCCTAATTCTGTGTGGATCTGGATCCTGAAGGCTAAATACTTCCGAACTGCCCCGCTCTCATGTCGACCGTCAGGTCCGGATCGCAATTTTGGTCATCCTTGATGAAACTTCGTGACACATTTAGAGGCTTTGTTCGTTTCCGGGTTGGAGATGGGACATCCACCCGCTTCTAGCTTGATTGGTGGACTGGCACCGGCCCCCTGGCAAAGGACTTTCCTTTACTTTTTTCTTTTGTCTCGGACCCAAATGCCTCGGTGGCTTATTTGGCAGCTGCTGAGTGGGACTTCGCCTTCCGCCGGACTCTGAATTTCGAAGAGTCCTCTTCTTGGCAAGACCTTATTGCCCTGATCCCCCCACTCTCGGAGTCCCCCGACGTGTTGGTTTGGCCTCACTCTACTTCGGGCTGCTTCTCGATCAAATCTCTATATAACAAGCTCATCCCTGGTAGGACTGATGACCGCTTCAAGGGGCTGTGGCAGGCCCGAATCCCCCTGAAAATCAAGATTTTTCTATGGCAAGCCATCAGACGTAAACTTCCGGCTAGCGACCAAATCATTAAACGGCATGTCAATGCTAAACCGTCTTGCACCCTTTGTGGAGTGGTGGAAGACACGAAACACATTCTCTTCAATTGCCCATTGGCGCAGTTTGGTTGGAGCTGCGTCCGCTCGTGGCTCTCGTGCACCTGGAACCCCCAAAGCTTTCATGACCTATTTGAATTATCCCGCAACCTGTCGGGATAGGGCCGTAGGATCTTCTAGGTTTTCTTCGCGACTCTGTGCTGGAGATTATGGACGACCAGGAACAAATTTACTATTGAGCATGTTTTCCCTAACAAGACTTCTGATTGCCTGTTTAAAATGATTGCTTTCTTACAGCAGTGGGCGCCTCTGTTTAAAGCTGGAGACGTGGACGCTTTCAATTCCCTCATAGCCAAGATACACGCGACTGCCATCGGCCTTGGTCATCATGCTGAACCATCTCAACATCCTCAAGCTCAGTAATGCTTAGTCTTCTTCTGCTGCTCTGGCCTGCGTGCCTTTTGCCCTAGTGGCTGTACTGAACTTTGCAACCCCGCTTGGTTGCTGATGTCTACTATGCAACCTTCTTCTTGTAGACGTTGTTGGGCCTCCAAGTGCAGAGGTTTGTAGGACAGTAGCAAATTTCCCTCAAGTGGATGACCTATGGTTTATCAATCCGCGGGAGGCGTAGGATGAAGATGGTCTCTCTCAAGCAACCCTGCAACCAAATAACAAAGAGTCTCTTGTGTCCCCAACACACCCAATACAATGGTAAATTGTATAGGTGCACTATTTCGGCGAAGAGATGGTGATACAAGTGCAATATGGATGGTAGATAGAGGTTTTTGTAATCTGAAAATATAAAAACAGCAAGGTAACTAATGATAAAAGTGAGCGTAAACGGTATTGCAATGATAGGAAACAAGGCCTAGGGTTCATAATTTCACTAGTGCAAGTTCTCTCAACAATAATAACATAGATAGATCATATAACAATCCCTCAACATGCAACAAAGAGTCACTCCAAAGCCACTAATAGCGGAGACCAAACGTAGAGATTATGGTAGGGTACGAAACCACCTCAAAGCTATTCTTTCGGATCGATCTATAAAAGAGTTCGTACTAGAATAACACCTTAAGACACAAATCAACCAAAACCCTAATGTCACCTAGATACTTCATTGTCACCTCAAGTATCCATGGGCATGATTATACGATATGCATCACACAATCTCAAATTCATCCAACCAACACAAAGTACTCAAAGAGTGCCCCAAAGTTTCTACTGGAGAGTCAAGAACGTGTGCCAACCCCTATGCATAGGTTCATGGGTGGAACCCGCAAGTTGGTCACCAAAACATACATCAAGTGGCACATGATATCCCATTGTCACCATAGATAAACACGGCAAGACATACATCAAGTGTTCTCATAAAAGACTCAATCCGATAAGATAACTTCAAAGGGGAAACTCAATTCATCACAAGAGAGTAGAGGGGGAGAAGAAACATAAGATCCAACTATAATAGCAAAGCTCGCGATACATCAAGATCGTGCCATAGAGGGAACACGAGAGAGAGAGAGAGAGATCAAACACATAGCTATCGGTACATACCCTCAGCCCCGAGGGTGAACTACTCCTCCTCGCCATGGAGAGCACCGGATGATGAAGATGGCCACGGTGATGGGTTCCTCCCAGGGTGCCTGAACGGGCTCCCGAGAGGTTTTGGTGGCTACAGAGGCTTGCGCGCGAAACTCCAGATCTATCTTCTGCTCGGAAGTTTTACGACACGTGGGTATATATGGGTGCAGGGGTACGCCGGTGGAGCTGCGGGGGCCCCACGAGGCGGGCGCGCCCTAGGGGGTGGGCGCCCCCCCTCGTGGCTAGCTCCGTATCTTCCGACGAGAGTCCAAGCCTATCCGTGGATTTCCTTCCAAAATAACTTCTCCAGCTTGATTTCGCTATGCTTTGACTCCGTCGATATTCCTTTTCCTCAAACACCTAAATAGGCATAAAACAAAGAATTGTCTTTGGGCCTCCGGTTAATAGGTTAGTCCCAAAAGTAATATAAAAGTGGAAAATAAAGCCCAATATTGCCCAAAACAGTAGATAATATAGCATGGAGCAATCAAAAATTATAGATACGTTGGAGACGTATCAGTTGCCTTCTTGTTATTCCCCCTTCGACAAACTTTGTTCTTGTATGGTACTCGTGGTGATTGGCTTTATTTATAAAGTCGGGCGTCTAGCCTTTTTTCCAAAAAAAATGCATGGGGCACACATATTCTAGTTGCTCATTACTATTCATGCCGAACATACACATTTAACTTCTAATGCACTTCACGTGACATTTTCAACCTTTCCACCACCAATCAGTTTTCTTCTTATTCTTGTTCTTCGTCCCACTGCCTCCGCCTACAAATTCATGCTCGCCACCTCCATCAATACGACTTGTTCTTTGAGTCACGAATACCATTCTTCAAAATAAATCAAAAGGCCCATTATACCTAGCATGTAAGGAAAAGGGATATTTGGGTTTGTCTAAATATCACATGTATAATATGAAGAATTTCATCAACTAAGCATCTGAGGTTACATGTCCACCTAGTTCCCGTAGAGAGAACACAAACTATCATGATAGCTTTCATCCAAGATATCAACATTATTCATTTCCTGCAAATATATTATTACACACCATAATTTAATTCAAAGTAAAAGAATAAAATTTTGAACAGACATTAAAGCGTGCGTGTTACTCACTTTTAGCATAGGGAGTAAAGAATAAGACAATTAGTCCATGGTGATCATCCGCTCTATTACATGACATGCAACCGTTAGAAGGAAACTACCATTTTGACATCACCTCCATTGCCTTTGAGCCAACGAAAAAGAAGGCCCCAAAAATTGATGGACCTAAGGAGCCAATCTCAGGCTAGCTAATCTGCTGATCATCTGCTTATGATACTACTCGAACAATAAGCATTATGGAGCTACAAAGAAAAGGGTGGGCGGGCGAAGCTAAAGGACAATACAAATTCTGAACCATTTATATAGTACTCCCTCTGTACACTAATATAAGACGTTTTAGGTTAGTGATCTAAAACGTCTTATATTGGTTTATATAGGTAGTATTACACTGAACTATAAACACAATTGAGTGAACTGTTTATGCTACCAATTGAAATTTTTTGTTAAACCATTGTGCCTTTTCATAATCTGCAAGCAACAAGGTCACCGAACAAGATCTTTCAAAATTTATTTATGGTAACACATACAAATAGACAATAACCTAAGTAAAATTTAGGGGAAGAAATTGGGAATGAACCAGAAAATTACCTGTGGACAAGATCAGATTCAGAGAAGGAACTATGTTGCTTGCTTGCCGCTTTGTGTAGCTTGCAAATGATTCAAGGAAAATTGGAGAGGCTCAGATTCAGAGAAGGATCTGTGTTGTTGGCTTGCTGGTGCTAGCTGCGTGCGCTTGCGCTCCACAATACTGAATGTCAAGCCGAATTGTGGCGTGACTATATGCCCCCTGCCCAACATTTACCTTGTTTCAGTGGTTCCACCACCTCCATAGTATGCATGTAACCAGCACCCTTTGACCTTCCCATAGGTCTGATACTGTTTTTACTACTTCTTTAGCATCCATGTGGATGTAGTCATAGCTCTGAACTTCTCCATAGTTTCTTGACTTCCTTGCGGGTTGTACTTATATAATCTTTTGCAGCACACACACACATCATGTCAGAATATTCCTGTACGCTTCAGGGAGAGTCTCAAAGGGAAACTATTATGGGTTAGCCTCAACAAGAAGTGCTGCACTTTGGCTGACATGGTATCTGCCAGTTTCTTTTCTCAGCGATGCTAGTTACCGAGTTGTCACTGGTTGCGGGGGATAGTGACATGGGTAGACAAACCTGCAAAGTGCGAGATTGCTCGGAAATTCAAATGGCATCAGTAGCACCTACTCCCAAGTGAAAATAAGCTGGATGTTGATCAGGTAGAGGTTGATGCAGGTGATGTCATCGCCATGAACGCCCTACAGCCGTAGCTACTTGCCATATCGCGAGTTGTCACACCCTACCACAATGACCCACGGGCCGCAGCACAACAAGTAACATGTATATATATGTCCAGAAATCAGGAGTCCATCACGAGATTGACCTCAAGAATGGGGGAAGAGGCAGGGGAGCATGAACTGTGAGGGAGAGGGAGAAGAACAGGGTGTGGCCGGTGACCGCATAGACTCCATGTCCACCTGAGGAGATGAGCCTGGTGGCGGCAACCTCGGGAAGACATGAACTCTTGCCCACCCCCTCCTCGACGCCGCAAAATAGCTCCTGGCGGCAGCGGCGAATCCTTGGGTGTCGCGCAACGGTGACATTGGAGCGTCGCTGGCAGGAGCTCGAGGACGGGGAGCGCACATCCTCCTATCGTTAGCCAGATCAGGGAGCTTGTGGCAGCGGCCAGGCCACAGGTGGGATAAGGCAGGGGAATTAATCATCGTCGGTTTGTTATTTTTTCTTTTTTTCTTTGTCTTTGTGTGTCTTGCATGTGAGATGTTGAAAGCACAAGTGCTCCCTGGGTGATTTTGGTAATTAATGTCAACATATCTCTTGTTGGACTAATATTTTCATCTAGTATATTTCAGATGAGTTCAACAGTGGAGTGGCAGGACAGGAGGATGTGGAACCCCTCAAGATGCTAAGGACACATATTGGCAAAAGCCCAAGACTCTTCATTTTCATTTTAGTGATCCAAGATCACATCGAGTCCATAGGAAAAGCCAATACAATTAAAAGGGGATGAGGTGTTGCTTAATGGTCTACTTGCTCAAAGTGCTTAGTGATATGCTCCAAAGCCCTCAACCACTTTCTCAATTCCAAATATGTCCTCAACCTGAAGTCAAACTCGGCCCCACCGATTTGATTCATCCAGTGCCACTGAGTTCACTTGACATAGCCACTGCCAGAAACCCTAATCAGTTCGATCCCACCGGTGGGATCTCGGTCTCACCGAGATGGCCCTACAAACTCTCTGTTACCTATTGCAGTTACTTCGGTCTCACCGAGATACGCAGTCGGTACCACCGAGTTTGCTTGGTCAAGTCTCTGTTTGCTTATTGCTGAAATCGGTCTTACCGAGTTCATGCAATCAGTCTCACCGAGATGAGGTTTACCCTAACCCTAGCTCATCGGTCCCACTGAGTTAACCTTGTTGGTCCCACCGAAAAGCCTAACGTTCACATTTTGAACCAGGTTGGTCTCATCGAGTTTCACTATTCGGTCCCACCGAGTTTGGTAAATTGTGTGTAATGGTTAGGTCTTGTGTGGAGGCTATAAATACCCCTCCACCCCCTTCTCCATTCGTGAGAAAGCCATCAGAACGTGCCTACACTTCCACTACTCATTTTCTAAGAGAGAACCACCTACTCATGTGTTGAGACCAAGACATTCCAATCCAACCACAAGAATCTTGATCTCTAGCCTTCCCCAAGTTGCTTTCCACTCAAATCATCTTTCCACCATATCCAAATCTATGAGAGAGAGTTGAGTGTTGGGGAGACTATCATTTGAAGCACAAGAGCAAGGAGTTCATCATCAACACACCATCTATAACCTTTTGGAGAGTGGAGTCTCCTAGATTGGTTAGGTGTCACTTGGGAGCCTCCGTCAAGATTGTGGAGTTGAACCAAGGAGTTTGTAAGGGCAAGGAGATTGCCTACTTCATGAAGATCTACCCAAGTGAGGCAAGTCCTTCATGGGCAATGGCCATGGTGGGACAGACAAGGTTGCTTCTTCGTGGACCCTTTGTGGGTGGAGCCCTCCATGGACTCGCACAACCATATTACCCTTCATGGGCTGAAGTCTCCATCAACATGGATGTACGATAGCACCACCTATCGGAACCACGCCAAAAATCTCTGTGTCTCCTACTGCGTTTGCACACTCCAATCCCATCCCTTTGAAGAAAATATGCCCCGGAGGCAATAATAAAGTTATTATTTATATTTCCTTATATCATGATAAATATTTATTGTTCATGCTAGAATTGTATTAACCGGAAACTTAGTACATGTGTGAATACATAGACAAAACAGAGTTCCCTAGTATGCCTCTACTTGACTAGTTCGTTAATCAAAGATGGTTAAGTTTCCTGAGCATAGACATGTGTTGTCATTTGATGAACGGGATCACATCATTAGATAATGATGTGATGGACAAGACCCATCCGTTAGCTTAGCATTATGATCGTTTAGTTTTATTGATACTGCTTTCTTCATGACTTATACATATTCCTCTGACTATGATATTATGCAACTCCCGAATACCGGAGGAACACCTTATGTGCTATCAAACGTCACAACGTAACTGGGTGATTATAAAGATGCTCTACAGGTGTCTCTGAAGGTGTTTGTTGGGTTGGCATAGATTAAGATTAGGATTTGTCACTCCGTGTATCAGAGAGGTATCTCTAGGACCTCTCGGTAATGCACATCACTATAAGCCTTGCCAGCAATGTGACTAATGAGTTAGTTGCGGGATGATGCACTACAGAACGAGTTACGAGACTTCCCGGTAACGAGATTGAACTAGGTATGACAATACCGACGACCAAATCTCGGGCAAGTAACATACCGATGACAAAGGGAATGACATATATTGTTATGCGGTTTAACCGATAAAGATCTTCGTGGAATATGAAGGTGCCAATATGGGCATCCAGGTTCCGCTATTGGTTATTGACCAGAGATTTATCTCGGTCATGTCTAGATAGTTCTCGAACCCGTAGGGTCCGCACGCTTAACGTTCGATGACGATTTGTATTATGAGTTATGTGTTTTGGTGACCGAAGTTTGTTAGGAGTCCCGGATGAGATCACAAACATGAAGAGGAGTCTCAAAATGGTCGAGAGGTAAAGATTCATATATTGTGAGGTTGTATTCGGACATCGAAATGGTTCTGAGTGATTCAGGTATTTTACTGGAGTACCGAGGGGTTACCGGAACCCCCCGGGGGAATATTGGGCCTTAGTGGGCTTTGCTAGGGAACATAGTATTTCAAAATTTTGCCTACGATTACGCAAGGTCTATCTAGGAGAAGCATAGCAATGAGCGGGGAGAGTGTGTCTACGTACCCTCGTAGACCGAAAGCGGAAGCGTTTAGTAACACGGTTGATGTAGTCGAACGTCTTCACGATCCGACCGATCAAGTACCAAACGTACGGCACCTCCGCGATCTGCACACGTTCAGCTCGGTGACGTCCCTTGAACTCTTGATCCAGCTGAGGCCGAGGGAGAGTTCCATCAGCATAACGGGGTGGTGATGGTGATGATGAAGTTACCGGCGCAGGGCTTCGCCTAAGCACTATGACGATATGACCGAGGTGTGAAACTGTGGAGGGGGCCACCGCACACGGCTAAAAGATCAACTTGTGTTGTTCCTTTGGGGTGCCCCCCTGCCCTCGTATATAAAGAAGGGGAGGAGGAGGCCGGCCAACAAGGGCCCCCACCCTTTTTCTTCTTCTACCGGATGGGGAAAAGGGGAAGGAGAGGGAGTAGGAAAAGGAAAGGGGGGTGGCGCCCCCTTCCCAAGTCCAATTAGGCTTCCTCCCTTGTGGGGGGCGCACCAGCCCCTTGTGGGCTGGTTAGCGTCCCTCCTATGGCCCATAAGGCCCATATCTTTCCCCGGGGGGTTCCGGTAACCTCCGGGTACTCCAGAAAAATACCCGAATCACTCAGAACCATTCCGATGTCCGAATGCAACCTTCCAATATATGAATCTTTACCTCTCGACCATTTAGAGACTCCTCGTCATGTCCGTGATCTCACCCGGGACTCCGAACAAACTTCGGTACATCAAATCACATAACTCATAATACAAATCGTCATCGAACGTTAAGCGTGCGGATCCTACGGGTTCGAGAACTATGTAGATATGACCGAGACACATCTCCGGTCAATAACCAATAGCGGAACCTGGATGCTCATATTTGCTCCTACATATTCTACGAAGATCTTTATTAGTCAAACCACATAACAACATACCTTGTTCCCTTTGTCATCGGTATGTTACTTGCCCGAGATTCGTCACGATCATCGCATCTAGTTCAATCTCACATCGGCAAGTCTTTTACACGCCCGTAATACTTCATCCCTCAACTAACTCATTAGTCACATTGCTTGCAAGGCTTATAGTGATGAGCATTACCGAGAGGGCCTAGAGATACCTCTCTAAAACACAGAGTGACAAATCGTAATATCGATCTATGCCAACCCAACAAACACCTTCAGAGACACCTGTAGAGCATCTTTATAATCACCCAGTTACGTTGTGACATTTGATAGCACACAAGGTGTTCCTCCGGTATTCGGGAGTTGCATAATCTCATAGTTAGAGGAACATGTATAAGTCATGAAGAAAGCAATAGCAATAAAACTCAACGATCATAGTGCTAAGCTAACGGATGGGTCTTGTCCATCACATCATTCTCTAATGATGTGATCCCGTTCATCAAATGACAACACGTCTATGGTCAGGAAACATAACCATCTTTGATTAACGATCTAGTCAAGTAGAGGCATACTAGGGACACTTTGTTTTGTCTATGTATTCACACATGTACTAAGTTTCCGGTTAATACAATTCTAGCATGAATAATAAACATTTATCATGATACAAGGAAATATAAATAACAACTTTATTATTGCCTCTAGGGCATATTTCCTTTAGTCTCCCACTTGCACTAGAGTCAATAATCTAGTTCACATCACCATGTGATTTAACACCAATAGTTCACATCACCATGTGATTAGTTCACATCGCCATGTGGCTAATACCACTACAAAAAAAAGACACATCCATGACATTTTGGGACGAACGATTTTTTTTCCTATCATGCTTATGACACTTCTATGACGATAATTGTGACGAAACCGGTATCATCATAGATGTGGCGGGCTCGTACTTCTATGACAAAAATTCATGACAGAAAATGGGCTTTTCATCCTGGGCGGGCCAGAGACGTAGCTGCATGACATTCTTTGGGCAGTCCATGACGGAGAAAACCGTGGTAGAAGCAAAGGCGAGGAAAATATCGGGGAATTCCAGATTACAGTGGGTGGTCGGGGGCCGAGAGATGCGCGTTTCTCTCGTACATACGCGTGTGTGTGCGAGGTGTTGCGCTCTAACTGAACCCGAGCAAGGCATTGGGCTCTAACTGAACCCGAGCGATTGCACTGCAGGCTACGCGTTACTGAACCCGAGCGATCGATCGATCCATTGCTGTTAACTAAACCTGAGTGATTCCTTCGCTACTGCTGCTAACTGAAGCCGATCGATGCTGCCTCTGGATGAATAGTGAGTGTTGTTGGGGGGTTTGGATGAACAGTTCCCGGTGGGGGGTTGGATGAACAGGACCCCGTGGTGTTGCCGCTGGATGAACAGGACCCCGATCGATCGAGCCGGTTGGGGGGGGGGGTGGATAAACAGGACCCCGTGGAGGGCTGGTTGAACAATAGCCGGTGGAGGGCTGGATGAATTGTAGCCCATGGAGGGGTGGTTGAACAGGACCCCGTGGAGAGGGCTGGTTGAACAGTAGCTAGTGGAGGAGCGCGCGGTGGAGGCTGGATGAACAGGAGCCCGTGGATGAACAGTTGCAGGTGGAGGCTGGAGGAGGTCGACGGTGGATGAATAGTAGCCCATGGAGGCTGGAGGAGGTCGACGGTGGAGATGAACAGTATCCCGTGGAGTCCCGTTTTGCGGTACACCACACCCCTCTCGATGAACATGACCCCCGTTTCGATCGTAGCGCTCCAACACAAGTCCGTTTCCTCCGTTTTGCGGTACGCCACACCCCTCCCGATCAACAGGACCCCGTTTCGACCGTAGGAGGTCTCTTTCCTCCATATTGCGGTATGCCACACCCCTCCCGATGAACAGGATCCTGTTTCCACCGTGGTCGGTCGAACACAAGGCCGTTTCCTCCGTTCAGCGGTACGCCAGGCCTCGTTTCCATCGGCTGTTCCGTCCAAGCCGGTTGGCTCCCGATGAACAACACACGTTCCGTTGCCTCCCGATGAACACGACGCATTTCGTTGCCTCCCCATGAACACGATGACGATGCAGTTTCTCCATTCCAACCAGCCACAACCATGTACACGAGCCCTGGCCGTACGTATGCGTGAGTAGGCGTTTGAGACCCCGCCAGATGTACGTGACGTGGGTCAGATTTTCTTTCTTGCACCCTGGCGGCTGACGACGCAGCACATGCTACGTCGCACTCTACTACGACACGCGCGGCGCCTCTACATCGACCAAGATGTACGCATACCGTCGCGACCGAATGATAATGCTACGTGCGCTTCGACCAGGTGGGTCCCGACCGCCGCACTTCCTTGCGTGCGAAGATGTAGCCGGTGGGTCCCAGCAGTCAGGGGGCGAATCATTTTTCCCCGTAATTTGGACGCACTTACTTGCGTGCGAAGATGTAGCTGGTGAGTCCTAGCAGTCAGGGGGAAACGATTTTTTCCGCAAAATACGGTGGCCCGTTCGGTGGGTTCGTGCTGCCAGGTGGAGGAATCATTATTTTGCGCGTAATAAGGAGGCACTTCCTTGCTGCGGCCGTGGACCCAGCTGTCAGCCTCTCCACGTACAGTATTCTTCCGATGGAAGTCGTTCGTTGACCACATTCACCACGCCACACCGAGAGCACCAAGGCAGTGGACGACGGGGAGGCCTAGGAAGGGGACGACGCGGAGCCAGGGAAGAAGCGGCAGTGGATGCCAACGCGGAGAGGAGTACGAGGGTTCACTGGTTTGGCTGCGGTGTGAGGTCGCCGTTGCCGCAGGGCCTGGCCAGCGGTGGGAGTAGTAGGGGCGGTGAGGCCTCCGCGGCAGCACAGCCGGCCACGAGAGGCAGTAGCAGGCGGCACGACCGGCGCTGCTTTGGGCGGCTGGAGCAAGAAGACCAGAGGTTGAAGAAGCACTACGGCCGTTGGATGGACATTGTACGGTCACTGGAGCGAATCTTTCATATTGACTAAGTTGACAAAGCCCTCCGTCCCCATCAACTTAGTAGGCCCACATGTTAGCCTCCCACTATGCTGGGTCCCAGCTAGCAGGGGGAGTATTCATTTTTTTTGTGCGTAATAAGGAGGCACTTCCTTGCATGCGAAGATATAGCTGGTGGGTCCGACCTTTCAGTGGGGGGAACGTTTTTTCGTGAAATACAGAGGCCCGTCCGGCGGGTCCCAGATGTCAGGTGGAGGAATTATTATTTTGCGCATAATAAGGAGGCATTTCCTTGTGTGCGGCTGTGCACCCAGCTGTCAGCCTCTCCACGTACAGTCCACGTCCGATGGATGTCGTTCGTTGACCACGTTGACCATGGCGCGCCGAGAGCACCAGGGCGGTGGACGACGGTGAGGCCTAGGAAGGGAATGACACGGAGCCGGGGAAGACTCGGCAGTGGTTGCCCACGCGGTGGGGAGTACGAGGGTTGACTGGTCCGGCGGCCATCGCTGGAAAATAACATGAGGTGTGGGTGGGTAGAGGAATGGCCTGACCAGTAATGGAGTAGGGTGGGGCGGTGCGGCCTGTGCGGCAGCACAACCGGCCACGGGAGGCAGGAGCAGGCAGTCCCACCGGCGCTGGTTTGGGCGGCTGGAGCAAGAAGATCAGATATTGAAGAAGCAGCACGGCCGTTGGATTAACATCCAACGGTCAATGCTGCTAAAATCGTTTGTAGACTAAGTTGACAAAGCCTTTCGTACACGTCAACCTAGTAGACCCACAAGTCAGCCTTCAAATCTGTCCCAAACAGTATACAACCCAAAATTTCTAGCCAGATTAAAATTAATTTAAAAACTAAACATACCTTAATTTAAATCCAATGAAATTTTACCCGCACAAAAACAATGAAATTTAAAATATCAAAATCCGAAAGAAAAAAGTATTTTGGAACTAACTGCCTGTTTGCTCTATTTTTTCATTTTACAGCCCATTTAATATTACTTATAGCCCATTTCTTATTACTTATAGCCCATTTTCTAGGCAAAATGCATCCCTCCTCGTCTTGAAAGATTTTCACCAAAGTATGAAAAACAAGTAGGCCTACGTTGGTTATTCTGCAAAAAACAAAGTAGCTGGGCTAGCCATTTTCGTAAAGGAAAAAAACTGGGTTGGTCATGTGCTAGACGGGCCATAGCTCTGAACAACCCAAGAGATACCCTTCTCCTCCCGAAAAACAAATTATCTGCACACACTGCTGGTCCCTACCGTCATCCTCACCATGTACAAATATCTCCTTATTCCTCTCGGTTGTTGACCATGTTGACAACACCAGAGGGTGAGCCAGTGAGCGAACCAAGGCGGGGGACGATGGTGAGGCCTCGGACGGGAACGAACAGGAGCCGGGGAAGATGCGCAGAGTTTTAGGGTGTGATGTGGCCACGATGCGTGCACGACAGCATGCCAGCCGTGGGAGGCGGGAGCAGGCGGTCCCGCCAGCGCTGGTTTGGCTTTGGCGGCTGGAGGAAGAAGAGACTGAAGAAACACGACGGACCTTGAATGTCAATCCAACGGTCAAGGTTGTCACAATCGTTTGTTGACTAAGCTGACACCAAGTAGCATACCTTTTTTTATATACGAAGAAAAGAAAAATTGGGCTCGTTCGCCTGATAACATTCCCGAAACTGCGACCGTTCGATCTTGCGTCGCAACTAAAACTGCGGGGAAAATGCGTTTGTTTGCTGTCCTCCTCCCAGGGAACGTTCGCCACATAAGTGACTAGCACCCTTGGTTTTCAACCGAGAGGTCTTGGGTTCGAGTCCCAGGAAATCTCAATTTTATCCTCCTTCCTTCCTCGCAAAAAAAGGAAAGAAAATCAAAGACTAGAGAAGGCGTATAGAACAAGCTAGTGTACCAGTAAAGAGACGTTGCTGAGTTTTAGAAAAAATAGAGACGTGCTCCTGTAGCTTGTTCGAATCCAGACCTAGACTATGACTATATATGGTGCTATGCTACTCTACAAGTAATGAAACTGACATATCCAACGTTCGCTTCTCCTCTTGTCTACTTACTCTGCCTAGCATCAGAAGCTCTGGCCGCAGCAACCATGTCCGCTGGCTGCTCGTCCATCTGCACTTCAGCAGGCAAAAACCAGATATGCGCCAAGTCGCCACCCGTACCATCACCTGTGGGTCTCATCACACCCCCGCCGCCACACGCACCGCAGCCGGTTGCTCATCGCAACCCGCTGCCGTTGGTGTGGTGCCACTGCTGCAAATCACGCAGAGTCATCTGTCGCGTCTTAACCACAATCCTCAACCCTGGCTTAGTCTTCTACAAATGCCCGAATCATGGGGTAATAATATGTTTAAGTGTTGTTCTGCTGATTTCAGTTGTTGATATTTTAATAGTTTGGTTGATGATCTTCCAATTTGATTCATGCAGAAAAGGGAGGATTCGTGTGATTTGTATTTCTGGGAAGTTGCTGATGTGGTGGAATGCAACTACGCTGATTATTTGGTTAGCCGAGGAATCCCAATACCAGCAGGTTGGGGTGTTGGACAAGTAACTGAAGGAACGATAGAAGAGGAAGATGCAGAGCAGAAGGTTAAAGATGCAGTTCCTCTGATCATGGCCAAGCAACAGCTGCTGAACGGCCTTGACAACAATGAGGAGATGAAAGAGCTTGTGAATATAATGGGCAAAATTGATGTGCTCTATAGGATGATTGTCTCTTTATTTGCAGTGTATGTAGCACTCGTGATGTATTCAGTAGCTATGACATGAGCACTTTGCTGAAACTAGTAATGAATGAAACCCGTAGCAGTCAAGCGCATCTTGTTGTGAACATCTAATGATTTCTATTAACAGAAATCGGGGGGTATCCCCTTTTGCTCATAAATAAATAGCATAGGACCGTTTGGTAACAAATAAATAAATTAGCAGAGGCCCTGTCGGGTCAGCTTTGTTCCCATTCGAAGATGTCGAGCAAATTGCAGTCCAACAGCAAACTATGTCATCAAATTCAAGTTTCACAACCAAATATGAGTACAACTAAACAACAATGTCATCATGTTTTATTCGTCATACAATCACCAAACACAAATGAACATATATAACAAGTGATGTTCTCACAGCAAAATACTAAACAACACGTTCATCAGGTTTCAGCTGTCATAGCAAACACAATTTCACATAGTAGATAAAAAATGTCTTCTACGGCAAATACGACAAAGGCAATCTAATCATCATCCGCTGCAGCAGAGTCAACATCTTTGCCGTGTGTATCAGTCTGAATCGTAATTCCCCAGAGTGTCATCTTCTTCTTCATCCTCAATGTCCTCGAACGTTGGCTTCTTCTTGATCTAGTCTTGTATGTCCACAGCACGACAGGCAATCTTTACGCCAGCGTCATTGACGTGATGGTTCTCAAAGATATTAGGAACATCTGTGGAATCTTGTACATCAGGAGCAGTGTAAGCATCATCTTGTTGTGCAACTTCATTAAACGAATTCCTCTGCTCAAACCTTTGCAATACTCTCCAGCCATTGCTACATGCAAATGTGTCTTCCAAGAAAAATATCTGTGTTGCTTGATTTGCCAAAATAAAAGGCTCGTTGGTCTGGTACGCCGCCTTGAGATTGATGAATTTGAAATAATCATCAGCTTTGGGTTTTGCGATCCTGGAAAACAGGTTATACCAATGACAAAGACAATGTAACCACACACCGATGATCCTCGAAATCGAGATATATCGCAATCGAACAATGTCTCATTATGCTAGCATACATTTCAATTGTCTCTCTGTCGTACGTATCCGTGCTCATGATGGCACTATTTTGTGTCTTCCTGCCTTCGTCGCTTGCAAGGGTGTTGTAGCGCACATCTCCAACAACGCAAGATTCATAATGTCTTACCCGAGTATCAGGACCCATTGCTAGTGCGTAAAGGGCATCATCAACTGCCTGCCCATCCTCCCGCATCTTCTTAACCTATGGTTAGAAAATAGACACGCTGATGATCTTATGTACTCAATATAATAAAAAAACTGATAGTGCAATTCAAAAGCTTACATGGCTCTTGAACCATTTCGCAAATCCTGCCATAACCAGTTTGTCAATGTTTCTTGGATTTTGCGGTAGTAACTCCTTTTTCTAGATGCCGCACAACATAGTGATCGCGTCAAACATCTAAATATATAAGAATGTGCTTAGTTTAGTAGATTACGATGTATAAGTTGCAGTACTTAGCACTTACTTGATATAAGGTAGTATCTTAGGACAGTTATTCAACACATACCAAACCATTTTGTCCAAATCTTTAGGTTTGTCCTCTTGTCGACTCTTCCCTATAACTCGAACAGAATAATCAAAAACATTGAGCCCGAGATTGTCTTCACCCACCTCTTTGCTAAGCTGATCAGCCGTTTCAATGTATTGTGAGAAGAATGTCAACCCTTTTGTAGCAATGTAGGCCTCTGCAATGGAACCCTCGGGTCTAGCTCTTTTCCTAACATAGCCCTTGAAAGTGCCGAGCCGCCTTTCAATAGGGTACATCCAGCCATACTGTACTAGACCTCTAAGTAGTGCCTCATCAGGTAGATGAATAGTCAAATGCACCATCACATCAAAGAAGGCTGGAGGATATATCTTCTCAAGGTCGCATAGGATAGTTGATATCTTGTCTCTAAGACACTCCAAAGCATCTACCCTGATATTTCTACCGCAGAGTTCCTCAAGAATTGTCCCAACTCGCAATCGCTCAGATAAGTCGTATGCCCAATCCTCTAAGGATAACAGTAAAACCCTTTGAAGTAGGACGTGGCAGTCATGAGTTTTCAACCCTTGTACCTTGTTTCCATTTGCACTGACTCTCCTTTCAGGGTTGGAAGCAAATCCATGTGGGAATCTCACACGTGATAGGACCTCGCAGGATTCTTTTCTTTTTACCTTGTTCAAGACGTACACAGCTGGTGCCATATCCCATGGTGTACCTTCATCTTGCACCTGCAAATCCTTTCTGATACCCAGGTCTGTCAAACCAATCCTAGATTTTAAGGTATCTTTCGTCTTGCCTTCAATATTAAGAAGTGTGCCGATAATGCTGTCACATATATTTTTCTTGATGTGCATCACATCAAGATTATGCCCAGATCCAAATCTTTCCAATACTCCAAGTCCCACAAAGTGGACCTGCTGGTAAACAATAATCTCTCTCTCCCTGCCATGCTTCCTTTTCCGCTACCATTACCGTGGATGGTTTCCGTGTAATATGCCCGACCTTCTAATTCCACTCGCAACTCATCGGCGGTGAGCCTCTTTGGCGCATCGCGGTTTTCATGCTTTGCATTAAACACATGTCTTCGGTATTTTGTAGGACGCGGCTTGTCCTTGGCAAGGAAACGACGATGTCCAATGTAACAGATCTTGCTAAGTATTGCGTATGACAGCAGATTCCTGTCACAACGAACACATGCATTGTAACCATGTGTCGTTCACCCTGACATAGTGCCCAAAGCCGGATAATCATGGATGCACCAAATTATAACAGCACGCAGAAAGAAATCAGCTGGGTGGGCTGCTATATAGGTCTCGAGTGAGAACACCCCTCCATAGCTATTGAAGTTCCTCCACAAGAGGCTCCATGAATAAATCAAAATCCTTTCCAGGACTTTTTGGACCTGGGATGAGCAAGGCCATCATGTAGTTTGATTCTTTGGTGCAGACATTTGGAGGCATGTTGTAAGGATAATAAGCACTAGCCACATGCTATATGTGGCGCCTGTACCAAATGGGTTAAATCCATCCGAAGCTAAGCCAAGTCTAATGTTTCTCGGTCAGTGAGAAAACTTTTGTGTTTCGATTGAAGCTTTTCTACTCTCTACCATGTGATGGATGGCTCATTACATTCTGATTTCATACTCCTGGTTCCTAGAATGCCACAAGACATCCTCTCTTGTTTCAAAGATCATGAAACAACCTCTGCAATCTTGGTGTAATTGGAAAATGTCTCGTAACATTATGAGTAATCCTCTTCACAACATCGCCATCTTTTCATCTTGATGATTTGCATTTCAGGCATTCACTTGTTGGCATAATCTTTCCTAATGTAACACAATTATTCTTACAAACATGGATCATATCATATCCAATTCCAACCGCACGAAGGAAATTCTTCATTTTATCAGAGGTGTGGGCAGCTCGAGACGATCTGGGAAAAGCTTTATGAAAGCGCCAACATCGCATCGAATGATTTGTTGGTCATCCGCCGATGTCTTCACCAAGAAAAGTGACCATAGCTGAGAATACCGACAGCTTATTTCCGGGTGACAGCCATGTTGCATTGTTCCAACATGCGGCCCACCGCTTTTCTTCTGCGGTGAAAGTTTACGAAATGCACGAGCATTTCGTAGCATTGTTTCAATGTTGGTCAAACTCACTGGCTCCGCCACCACCACCTCCTCCTCCTCTTGCACTGAGCATCGAGCAGATCAAGATGGTGATCTGCTGCTTCCACGTAGTCAAGAATATTGACGCTCACAGCTTCACCATAATGAATCCACCTAGTATATGTGACCGACATCCCATACAAGTGTAGATGATTTTGCACAGCTTGATCGGGGTCTTGTAACTGAATTCATACAACTGCTACACGGGCAGAGCACATCTGATTTTGGACCACCGTACTCAGCTCTGATAAAGTTCATGAAGTTTTCAACCCCCTCGACGTATGCAGTGGAGAATCTTCGAGCAGAAGTTATCCAAGTCCTGTCCATATGTTAGACATTCAAATTAGTTCTTCTACTAGATATTACAGAAAAAACATATATGCTTTTTTATGAAGTCCAGAAAAAAAAACCTAGGTCGATGTCTAAAGTTACAGCAAGATATTTGGACGAGCAGATCTAAGTAACGAAATATATTTAAAGCTAATTCAGTAAATAGATTTGAGTGCTAAATTATGGCAGGCTATTTCAGCAGTCAATGAGGCCGAGCACACAGCCATCAAACTATCGAAGGCCATCGCAGCAACAAAGATCGAGTATAAAATGGTGTAGAGCTATTTCACCTAACATATTGACTACTAGACCATGGCAATCTACGTCACAATAAATATATGGCAGGATATTTTAGCAACTAATCGGGCTTGGCATGCCATCTCACTAAGCAGATTGAGTGCAGAACTGTAGGACCTTGAAGTATGTCTAGAGGGGGGGTGATTAGACTACTTGACCAATTTTAAAAGCTATGCCTTTTCCCAATTTTAGACTTTGGCAGATTTTAGCTATCTTTGAACAATTCAAGCAATCATCACGCAATTCAAGCAAGCATGCAAAGAGTATATAGGTAGCGGAAAATAAAGCATGCAACTTGCAAGAATGTAAAGGGAAGGGTTTGGAGAATTCAAACGCAATTGGAGACACGGATGTTTTTGTCGTGGTTGCGATAGGTGGTGCTATCGTACATCCACGTTGATGGAGACTTCAACCCACGTAGGGTAATGGTTGCGCGAGTCCACGGAGGGCTCCACCCACGAAGGGTCCACGAAGAAGCAACCTTGTCTATCCCACCATGGCCGTCGCCCACGAAGGACTTGCCTCACTAGTGGTAGATCTGCACGAAGTAGGCGATCTCCTTGCCCTTACAAACTCCTTGGTTCAACTCCACAATCTTGTCGGAGGCTCCCAAGTGACACCTAGCCAATCTAGGAGATACCACTCTCCAAGAAGTAACAAATGGTGTGTTGATGATGAACTCCTTGCTCTTGTGCTTCAAATGATAGTCTCCCCAACACTCAACTCTCTCTCACAGGATTTGGATCTGGTGGAAAGAAGATATGAGTGGAAAGCAACTTGGGGAAGGCTAGAGATCAAGATTCGTATGGTAGGAATGGAATATCTTTGCCTCAACACATGGGTAGGTGGTTCTCTCTCAGAACTGGTAAGTTGGAAGTGTAGGTTTGTTCTGATGGCTCTCTCCACGAATGAAGAGGAGGTGGAGGGGTATATATAGCCTCCACACAAAATCTAACCGTTACACACAATTTACCAAACTCGGTGGGACCGAATCATAAAACTCGGTCGACCGATTTAGTAAACCTAGTGACCATTAGGGTTTTCGTGGGACCGAAATGCAACTCGGTAGGACCGATATGGTTAGGGTTAGGGCATGACGTAATCTCAGTGAGACCGACTACACAAACTCGGTGAGACCGATTTTGGTAATTAGCTAACCAGAGAGTTGGTCAGGTAAACTCGGTGGGACCGATTCGCTCTTTCGGTGAGACCGAAAAGTTACAAAAGGGAAACAGAGAGTTTACATTGCAATCTCGGTGGGACCGATCGCTCACTTTGGTTAGACCGAAACGTTACGAAGGGAAACAGAGAGATTACAATCCCATCTCGGTGAGACCGATTTGCCTAGGGTTTGTGGCAGTGGCTATGACATCTGAACTCGATGGCGCCGGATAGAAAGAATCGGTAGGGCCGAGTTTGACTTTAGGTTTAGGTCATAAGTGGATGTGAGAAAGTAGTGGAGGGTTTTGGAGCATATCACTAAGCACATGAAGCAAAAGGCTCATCAAGCAACACCTCATCCCTCCTTGATAGTATTGGCTTTTCCTATAGACTCAATGTGATCTTGGATCACTAAAATGTAAAATGTAGTCTTGAGCTTTTGGGCTTGAGCCAATCCTTTGTCCTTGATATTTTGAGGGATCCACTTTCATCATCCATGCCATGCCATTCATTGAGCTTTCTTGAAATATTCATCTTGGAATAGCATTAGCTCAATGAGCTATATGTTGTTATGAATTACCAAAACCACCTAGGGATAGTTGTACTTTCAATCTCCCCCTTTTTGGTAATTGATGACAACATATAGATCAAAGCTTCGACAAATGATAATAAAATTTGAAAAACAGCGTCGCTTTGAGAAGTATGTGATAAGCAAGAGCTCCCCCTAGATTTGTGCATATTTAAGATTTGCTTTGGACTGCAAATGCACAAGGAATTAGGCTCATGGGTTACTCTTCCATGTCACATACATCTTGATGGAGCGCTCAAAATAACAAAGATTGAATACATGCACTCATCACCAAGCAAAGTTAATGATAATATAAGGATAAGCAAGATAATATCATAACAAGCATAAGTGTAGCTTATGATCAAACACATGATCATCAATGTCTCACAGGTAGAAGCATAGTATCTCAACCAATCAAAAGCAAATAAAGTTCAACCAAAAAGACAAGAGAGAACAAAAGCAAATCTCTCTCTCTCTCGAAGCCTATGATCTATACATTTTTCCCCCCCTTTGGCAACAAGTTACCAAAAAGTTCCTAGAAAATGCATAGTACTATTTCGTCTCTCAGGCTTGGTCTTCTGGTGGTGGTGGTGTCCGGAGAACTCCAAGAACAAAGGCTTCAGTCGATGTAGAAGGAGCTGCAGGAGTTGGTGCTGGAGGTGGTGGTGCTGGAGCTGTAGCTGGAGCTGATGAAGTGACTCTGGTGTCTTGAACTAGCTCTGCTGCTGATCTCTGAGCTCGTGGCACTCTGGCAAATGCATCAATCGTTGTCCTGCCCTTCCTCTCCTGCATGTCATCCTGCAGCTGCTCCACACCGATGAATCTCGCCATTTTGACATCAAGATCATAGAATTTTTGTTCCATGATTCTTTCCAGTGCTCTCCGGTTTTGAGTTAGGTGGCCAACCCCTTCTCAATCCGCACCGAGTTGATGCTATCAAGTAACCAAGCTGCTCCTGCTTGTTCTTTAGAAAGTATTCAGATGCCTCTGCTTGAGTTGGCATCTTGGCAGCCTTCTCTTGCCTTGCTTTCTCCTTCTTCTCTTGCGCTTGCATCGATGTATTCAGATGCCTCTCGCTTGAGTTGGCATCTTGGCAGCCTTCTCTTGCCTTGCTTTCTCCTTCTTCTCTTGCGCTTGCAATCGATGATGGTTCATTCTCACCATGACAACTTGATTGTCCTCAAAGTCAGGATAGAGAACCATGTGTTCCTTATCCAATGATACTTTCTGTGCCCATCTTTGAGTTTATCAACTCCTGAATCTGTGGGGCATATCCACAGCTCCTCTTCTGGTCTGCTGCTGTCCTCTTGATAGTTTCAACTATGAGGCTCATGACTTTGAATTTCTAAGGCACATAAAAAATGTGAAGCAAATTGATTGCATGCCCTCTGATCATGTTGTGATCACCTGATTTGGGCAAAATAGTGTGCCTTAGGATCCAATTGATTGTAGGCAGCCCTGATAGAAGAAAATGAACTGAGCCAAACTTGAAGGTCTCAAGTGCATCATCTGGTATTTCCTTGTACATGTGTGACATTGAGTTGTGTCCCATCTTCTTCTTGGCATAAATGTCCAAGTCATCTTCATCTTCCTTTGGGGCATTGATCAGACTTGCCCATTCCTCTATGGTTGACTGATATCTCGTTCCTTCAGACATTCAAACTATCCTGCCATCTGGATAGAAATGTGCTGTGGAGTAGAATTGCATAATGAGCTCGTCATTCCAGCTTTGTGAGCTTCGCCCAACAAAATCTGCAACTCCACAAGCACCAAGCTGTCAAATACTCTGTGATAGTGTTCTTCATTCTCCGAATGTAGGTCCAACGACCCACCTCATATCACAAACTATGGGCTTCTTATCCAATAATATGGTCTCATAGAAGTCCTGCTGCTCCTTGGTGTGGAACCTGTAATCTACATCAGTCCTTCTCCGGTGGCATATGGATCGACTCTCCATAGCCTCAACCCTTGATCTCTCCCGATCTTCATGTTTTCAGCCACAGGATGAGCATCATTGTGGTCCAGGATCTTGGGTTTGAGCTTCCTTAGGACCTGCCCTTCTTCATCTTCCTCAAGATCAACCTCGTGCATTGGAGTCTTGTTCTTCTCGATTCTTTGGTATACTCCTGGTATTCCTCTTTGGTGCACTCTTGGGCTTGGGGCAGCTTTGGGCTTTGAAGTTGCAGCCCTCGACTTTATGGCATCACCCATCAGCTTTTGTGCCTTGGGTGCAGGCTCAAGAACCTCTTCTTCTTCCTCTTCCTCCATCATAGAAGGCTTCCCAATCACTCCGCCATGGTCTTCTTGACCCTTTCCTTCCTTTTCTTTCCTTCAAGAGCAGCAGGTTCTTTGGGTTGGGATTCCAAAGAAGCTTGAGTGCAGACTCGGCTTTGGACATTGGTTGTCTACCTGCTGGCCTTTTGATTTTCATTCCGGCTTAACTGCTTTGAGCTGTACTCTTTCTTGAGCACCTTCTTCTTGAACTGGCCTCATCCTCAATCGCCACATAATCTTCATCTTCGCACTGAGGTCTTCTTCTTCCTTGTCCTTGTGGCAGCCTTGGGCAAATTCTTCGAGTGCTTCGCCCCCTCATCTCGAGCTGCTAGAGGGACTAGTGCCCTCACTTATGTGAATCTGCTCTTCTGACCTATTCTGGCTGTCACTTTGGTCTCACATGCTGCACACACTGACTGCTGACCCTGTGAATAGTTATAGATGAGGTAGAGTGGATGAGCATCACAAATGCAGAGATTTTTGCAAAAGAATGATTCAAAAACACTTAGTTTTAGTTTTCCACAGAAAGCATTTCAGATCTACCGATTTTTAAACTCGGTGATACCGAAGCAGTTTTGGAACCTAAACTAGTGAACTCGGTCAGACCGAGTCACAGTTCGATGGCACCGAGACTGATAGGGTTTCACAAAGTTCTAAAATCGGTCACACCGATTTGTAATTCTCGGTCAGACCGAGACTTACTAGTGCAATGGTGTTAGCCAAACCGGTGGGACCGAGTTTTTCAACTCGGTGGGTCCGAGATGGTTTCAGCGGAAACCTAACCCTAAATTTTAGAATCATACCTATTCTAAGGATTGTTTTGACTAGATAGGAGTGTTTCAATCGTGGCAAGATGCATTACGAACACAATGTGCCGAGAATTGGACGAGGATAGCACAGTGATCGAGTTCATACCCTAGTTCGGCGGTGAACTCGCTACGGCGGCAACGGCGGAGGAGAATTCCGTTGACGGCGACGGAGAACAGCGACAGGAGGCGGTTGGCGACGAAGTCGACGATCCGTAGACCTAGTGGGCAGAGCGAGCTATGCGCGGGCAAGAAGTTTCGGAGAAAGTTTTCCAAAATTTTTCCCGTGTGTATATATAGCCCGACACTATCGGTGTGACCGAGTTGAACAACTCGGTGGCACCGAGATGCATAATGATATAACACATCTGAACTCGGTGTGACCGAAGTTAAAATCGGTTGCACCGAGATTGAAAACCTAGATCGACTTAGTAATCTTGGTATGACCGAAATGGAGGAATCGGCCAGACCGAAAATCACAAAGAAGTTTTGGAAATTTAAATCTATGACGAATCGGGGACTCCGAGTGCTCCTCACACAGAGTGGTTCGAATCTGACTTGATCAAATTTTGTGATGTAGCATGAATAGAGTTTGAGACGAGAAAAGCATAGATAGCTAGAGAAGGTTCTTAGGCATTCTTGTCCATCCACTTGGCCAAAGAAAGAAAAGCCAAACAATCAAAACAACAAGTGGATGTCCTCGAATGAGTAAAATATGTAACCAACATGCTGACACAATAAAATGACAAATGAAATATGTGATAAAGCATGCACAACCAATTCTAGCATCTATCAAACAATTGGCGATGACTAGGTCATCTATATATGAGTATATTGACTTAGGATTCAAATGAGAACATTTGATCATAGGTCATACTCATCGTTTAAGCTCAAGTGGGGTTACCACTTTTACATAAAGCATTTATGTGTTCACATCATTAGAGTTGCTTTGACTCAATTCTTAGAGTTAAGCTCCCCCTAGATGTGAGATCCCCCCTTAGAGGGATAAACTAACCTTGGGTTTTGTCGATGGTGACTTCATGTAGGTGTTGAAGATGTGGATGCTCAATGTTGATGTAGATCTTTTGGAGCAATCCTTTGGAGTGAGTTGCACTTTCAATACCTACACGGGTTAGTCCCACAAGGAACAAACAAGGATATCCATAGACATAGAGTGATGCACACACAAAATGATGTCCATGAAAACTTTAGGTAACCTTGTCCCTTGCCTTACCAACATGAGGGTTTTGTGACTCCTTGAACTAGTGCAAGATATGGAAGTTGATTGCACTTGTCCTTGCCATAATGATATGAGTGAAAAATGTTGGCGGAGTCACCCTCAAGAACTCTCTAGTTCTTCTTCTTCGGGATCCACATCATCTTGATGGGAATCCTTGGTGTAGTAGTTGTGCTTGATGAAGTAGAACTTGACGTAGTCTTGGCAACCCACTTGACCAAGGCTTTAGGTGCTTCTTCAAATGCATCAATCTCTTCTTGAAGCTTGTCCTTGCCTTTGTTCTTGTGGTCTTGTGGTGGAAGATCATCTTGTGCTTGTGTTCCCTTGAAGGAAGTAGGATCATACTTCTCTTGTTGAGGAACAAACTTTGTCTTGGGGTATTGATCTTCTTCCCACTCAACTCCATTGGCATTGAACTTTCGTTCAAAACCAACACCTTGATTCTTCCGGTGACTTCCTTGCTTGCGTACAATTTCCTCAAATTGCTTACTCCCGACAAGGCTCTTGTATACACCTTTCTCTATAATTCCCTTCAATAAGCTGTTTTCTTGCTCAAGTGTAACTTGGCTAAGAGAATCATTAGTGGAATCAAGAGAACTACTAGAAGCAACAATATTGGATTTAGCATTGTTATTGTTACTACTAGAAGAAGAATCTTTCTTGTTCTTGTTGCTAGACTTGACTTGAGGCATGTAAGTAGATAAGAGTAAACGCTTGGCAATATAAGAAGAACTTTTCTTACGAAGATCATCATTGATCGCTTTTAGGAACTCATGCTCTTGCTCAAGATTGAGCTTTTCAAAGCGTAACTTCTCATGAGCCCTTAAAAATTCTCGATGATCTTCGAAGATAGTTTCATGAGCTAACTTAAGAGTGTTTAGTTATTTAGTTAGACTCTCAATACTCTCCTTATCATTGTCACTCGTTTCATCTTGATTAGCATGATTAATTGATGTTTCATCATAGTATTCATCACTAGAGTTGTCAACAAGTAAATCATCATCACCTAGCAAGTCATCTTCATCACTATTAAAATCAACATACTCGGGGTGTGTTACCTTAGGACCTTTGGCCATGAAGCATCTTCCAATTCCTTCATTTGGTGATTCAAATATGTCGAGGAGTTGGTTGACACAAGTGCTAAACCGCAACACCTTCATATTGAGTGTATTTGGAGTCGGAGTGATAGCTTCTCTCGAGTGATGGTCGGAGTCGAGCGGATACCCATTCACCAACATGAGCTTGATGTCTTCGCTTTGTGTAGCTCTTTGATGACTTGTCTTTCCTTTCTGAATCCTTGCTTCTCCGTGAGGGTCTTCGTTCATAACGATCATCTCTACTCCTTCTCTCTCTTGGTGGTGATTCCTCTCTTCTACTTCTTCTCTTGGGAGAATCTTCTCTTCTTTTGTAGGGTGCCATACACTCATTGGAATAGTGTCTGGGTCTCCCACAATTGTAGCAGTTTCGCTCTCGGCTAGAAGATCTTTTGTCATTGTAGGACCTTGACTTGGAGCTTCTTTGTTTGCTTCTACTCTTGTAGAATTTGTTGAAGTTCTTCACCATTAAGCTCAATTCTTCATTGAAGGTTTGTTTCTCACTTGATCATGTGGGGGCTTCACATGAGGCTTTGTAAGCAACACTTGACTTGTTGTGAGGTTCCTCCTTATCCTTGAGTGACATCTCATGAGCAACAATTCTTCCAATGACTTCCGTTGGCTTGAGATCTTTGTAATTTGGCATCATTTGGATCAATGTGCACACGGTATCATATTTTCCATCCAATGCTCTTAGGATCTTCTTGATGATGAATCTGTCGGTCATCTCTTCACTTCCTAAGCCGGCAATCTCATTTGTGATAAGAGCAAGCCTAGAGTACATTTCAGCGACACCTTCACCATCCTTCATTTTGAACTTGTCAAGATGACTTTGGAGCACATCCAACTTGGATTCCTTGACGAGTCGGTACCTTCATGCATATCAATCAAAGTATCCCAAATTTCCTTTGCATTCTCAAGACGGCTGATTTTGTTGAATTCTTCGGGGCACAATCCGTTGAAGAGGATATCACAAGCTTGAGCGTTGTATTGCAACATCTTCAACTCTTCTGCACTAGCTTCACGGTTCGGTTCTCTCCCATCAAAGAATTCACCTTGCAGGCCAATACACACAATAGCCCAAACGGCGGGTTATGTCGAGAATATGCATTTTCATCTTATGCTTCCAACTAGCAAAATTAGTGCCATCAAAGTAAGGACCTCTCGGTGATAATTTCCTCGCTAGACGCCATACTCTCCTAGGTTGTGAAACCAAGGCTATGACCACCAAAAGCTATGGAAATCAAAGCAAATGGAGACCAAAGCTCTGATACCACTTGTAGGACCTTGAAGTATGTCTAGAGGGGGGTGATTAGACTACTTGACCAATTAAAAGCTATGCCTTTTCCCAATTTTAGACTTTGGCAGATTTTAGCTATTTTTGAACAATTCAAGCAATCATCACGCAATTCAAGCAAGCATGCAAAGAGTATATAGGCAGCGGAAAATAAAGCATGCAACTTGCAAGAATATAAAGGGAAGGGTTTGGAGAATTCAAACGCAATTGGAGATACAGATGTTTTTGTCGTGGTTCTGATAGGTGGTGCTATCGTACATCCACGTTGATGGAGACTTCAACCCATGTAGGGTAACGGTTGCGCGAGTCCACGGAGGGCTCCACCCACGAAGGGTCCACGGAGAAGCAACCTTGTCTATCCCACCATGGCCGTCGCCCACGAAGGACTTGCCTCACTAGCGGTAGATCTTCACAAAGTAGGCGATCTCCTTGCCCTTACAAACTCCTTGGTTCAACTCCACAATCTTGTTGGAGGCTCCCAAGTGACACCTAGCCAATCTAGGAGACACCACTCTCCAAGAAGTAACAAATGGTGTGTTGATGATGAACTTCTTGCTCTTGTGCTTCAAATGATAGTCTCCCCAACACTCAACTCTCTCTCACATGATTTGGATCTGGTGGAAAGAAGATTTGAGTGGAAAGCAACTTGAGGAACGCTAGAGATCAAGATTTGTATGGTAGGAATGGAATATCTTGGCCTCAACACATGAGTAGGTGGTTCTCTCTCAGAACTGGTAAGTTGGAAGTGTAGGTTTGTTCTGATGGCTCTCTCCACGAATGAGGAGGAGGTGGAAGGGTATATATAGCCTCCACACAAAATCTAACCGTTACACACAATTTACCAAACTCGGTGGGACCGAATCATAAAACTCGGTCAGACTGATTTAGTAAACCTAGTGACCATTAGGGTTTTCGGTGGGACCGAAATGCAACTCGGTAGGACCGATATGGTTAGGGTTAGGGCATAACGTAATCTCGGTGAGATCGATTACACAAACTTGGTGAGACCGATTTTGGTAATTAGCTAACCAGAGAGTTGGTCAGGTAAACTCGATGGGACCGATTCGCTCTTTCGGTGAGACCGAAAAGTTACAAAAGGGAAACAGAGAGTTTACATTGCAATCTCGGTGGGACCGATCGCTCACTTCGGTTAGACCGAAATGTTACGAAGGGAAACAGAGAGATTACAATCTCATCTCGGTAAGACCGAGATCCCTATCGGTGAGACCGATTTGCCTAGGGTTTTTGGCAGTGGCTATGACATCTGAACTCGGTGGCGCCGGATAGAAAGAATCGGTAGGGCCGAGTTTGACTTTAGGTTTAGGTCATAAGTGGATGCGAGAAAGTAGTGGAGGGTTTTGGAGCATATCACTAAACACATGAAGCAAAAGGCTCATCAAGCAACACCTCATCCTTCCTTGATAGTATTGGCTTTTCCTATAGACTCAATGTGATCTTGGATCACTAAAATGTAAAATTTAGAGTCTTGAGCTTTTGGGCTTGAGCCAATCCTTTGTCCTTGATATTTTGAGGGATCCACTTTCATCATCCATGCCATGCCATTCATTGAGCTTTCCTGAAATATTCGTCTTGGAATAGCATTAGCTCAATGAGCTATATGTTGTTATGAATTACCAAAACCACCTAGGGATAGTTGCACTTTCAAGAACAGGGCAAGGAAGCTTCTTAAGCAGAGCATATTGACTGTAATCTACTTCGGCAAACAGTGAGATTAACAGCGTCTATCAGCTAACATTCAATGCTACACCGACATGCACGGGGCCTCAGGCTAGAATGCGTGTATCCTGGGAGAAGTTGACCGCCGTGCGTCTCCACACGAACGTCGCCAGCGGTGGCGGCGCTAACCACCGTGCGCCTCCACAAGAACGTCGCTAGCAGTGGCAGCGTGACTCGAGGACGACAGTCTAAGAGAGCGTACTGTGGGAGCGAGAGGATCGCCGTGCGTCCCGTTGATGAACCGCGGCACCGACGTATCGGCGCGGTGGGGAGGGCGGCTTTGGCGGAGCGAATGGAGTGGAGGGGGACGGGGGGAGGAAGGTTTGTGGAATATTATTGGCTAGTTGGCCGAAGGGCAGTTGAATTTGGGATTTGGGGGGAATTTTTTTTTTGGGGGGGGGGGGTTGCGCGGTGGGCGGGGGGAGTTTGGCTCATGGTCGGTTTCTCCAAGTGCAGTCCCACGTGTCAGTGAAGAGGCAAGCCGGAGCGCGTTTCGTTTGCGTGAGCCGTGTGCAGGACCGAACGTGTGTGGGGTGCAATGCGACCGCGGCAGGGGTGCTGTGAGTGTACTCCCTTTTTCCTTTTAAACTAGGTGCTTCGCCCCCTAAAAAAAACTTGGTGCTTCGCGCGATCCATTGATACTACTACTAGTAATCTGGTAATCCCGACTAAAACGGCGCGGCCGGGTCTTTTCCCGCGCGATATGCTGGGAGGTTGGCTTAGTTGGGTTTTTTTTGGACGAGTAATGCTACACGTACATAATCCCAGTTACGTAATTAATGTAATGTGAAACGTGTGAGCTGTTGATTGTAGAATTGGGGGAGCGAGGGTCCCACCACCATGAAAATCAAGGAGGAGAGAGAGAGGCAATTTACGTTAACCCTTTCGTAGGTTCCGTAGATGTAGAAAGATGTGAAATGCGTGAATGTGTAGTGGACGTACTATTGGAGTGCCTAAGATAAATTGTGTATGTAGACCCTATGTGTTTATTTACTTTGCATGTTAGCTTTGTCTCGGTTCAATAAAAAGAAGAGTTGGTGATGATGGTGTGCCTGCCATCCTACAATACAGGCCGTCTGATCTATATCTAACGAATAGGAAGGAAACTATGACAATTTACCCGCACTCCTCTCCACAGTTGCAGATAAGGCCTTCCCTCGTTCATCCTTTTCTCCCACAAGATCTTGATGTTCCGTGCGACGCACAGGCATCTTGCTAGTACTCCTACAATATACTATATTATTGTGGAAGTTCATGTACACCGGCCGAGATTAATGCAAACACGGCAGATTTCATTACATTTCGAACTTTTATAGGATAGAAAAATAAAAGAAACCCGACCCTAAACCTATTCTATGGCAGCGACCGACGTCCTCCATCTGCGATCTCCATGTACGAGGGCGGGGTTCAAGACGAAGGAGCGGTCTCCAGCGAGGAAGAGTAGAACACGGGAGACGGACCGACCAGTTGGCACACCATGCCCTGCGCCTCCCATGCCCTACTCATCCTCGGAGGAGACTCTGACCTCGGCGGTGCCAGACGTTGGATGGCGGCAAGTAGGACGCGTGGCTAACAGTGCTCCCGTCGTTGGCCACCATCGTGGCCACCGCTTGTGCGGTCGTGTCTGCGTCCGGCTACGCTGCTATTGCGTCATGAGCGGCGACTTGAGCAAGGGCGGCGACCTCGAGCTTCATCCCCGAAGACAAAGCTCTCCTGCAGACCGTTCACGCTCGCGGTCATGGCGGATGTGGTGCCAGGTAGCAGGACGATGCGCTATGGTGTGGAGGTTAGCTGGGCATTGCCGCTTTAAATAGCACATTCCGGTGAGGCCAAAGCATCTAGTCGCGTCATTAAGTCGCCGGAGTTTGTTCCTCGGTCACCGAGCCTCTTAATGACAACATACAGACGAACGACATGAATGCGGGTAGCTGGCGCCGGCTGGGAACGCACCGTGTGAAGCACGAGGGACGAGGGTTTTTGGTGTGCCAGGGTAGTCAGCTACGGTCATGGCAACGTTGGAGATGCCCTTTGCTCACATGTGACCCCACATGTCATTGAAAAAGCAAGACGACCCGGCATGGTCTCAGGTCCCAGGGATGCCGTTGGCCGTGCTACACCACTCCGCGGACGCGTCGCAGCGCGCGCGCACTTTGGCGCCCCGTGCATCCTCGACGAGCCGGGTGTTGATCTGCTGGTCGTGCCACAACGCTAACGCCACCCTTGGCACACTGAAACCCGCCGTGTCTAGCGACGATGAGCGTGTCGCCACCGCGTCGCCTCGCCCGTAGGCGGTGCCGAGCTGCGCCACGTTGCTGGCCCCCACGACCCACATGAACGGTTGCCGGTGGCGAGGAGGTCGTGGGCCTGCTCCTCCATTGAACAATTCTGCGCCACGTCATCCCGACAGGTGTGCCCCACATGTCGGTTTCCCTGTTTTCCCGGCCATATTCGAGCGTCAGTGGTCCGCGTTGCGCATTAGGCGCAGTAATGTGGTTTTTGTGCCCTGGTTCAAATGTGGTACAGTACCAAGTTGTTACCCTAGCCCCAAGTGTGGTGGTTTTGGGTACGGTACCACCCTTTTCCTTTTCAAGTAGTGAAGCGTAACACTTGATTAAGTAGCCGGATGGTGTGCTAAATGTAGGGGTCCGACTGTTTGAAAGAATAATTGAGGTGTGCCCGGTCCGTGCCCGCATTTAGGGGTCCAACTTACCATGTTCCGGCAGTAGTAACTATACTAGTCCCTGTTTACTCCCTCTGTTTTTATTTACTCCGCATTTTAACTTTGTAAACTTTGACAAAGTTCATAGACAGAAATAATAACATATACAATAACAAATGAATACCATTAGATTCATTATTCAATATACTTTCACATCATATATATTTGCTATTGTAAATGTTCATATTTCTACTCTTACTATCAAGATGCCCGTGCGTTGCACATAACATCAAGATGCATTTGTATGACTAGTTTATCTTGTGAGTGAAAAGGATGAACGAGGGAAGGCCTTATTTGCAATTGTGGAGTGGTGTGTGGGTATCCTTTTGCAAAATTGCCATAGTTTCCTTCCTATCCGTTAGATATAAATCGGACGACCTATATTGCAGGATGGCAGGCACACCATCATCACCAACTCTGTTTTTTATAAGAGTCCGTCCGATTCCTATCTGACGGATAGGAAAGAAACTATGGCAATTTTGCAAAAAGATACCCACACCCCTCTCCACATTTGCAAATAAGGCCTTCCCTCATTCATCCTTTTCTCCCACAAGATAAACTACTCATACAAATGCATCTTGATGTTCTGTGCAACGCACGGGCATCTTGCTAGTGTACATAAAAAGCAGAGTTGGTGATGATGGTGTGCCTGCCATCCTGCAATATAGGCCGTCCGATCTATATCCGACGGATAGGATGGAAACTATGACAATTTACCCGCACTCCTCTCAACATTTGGAGATAAGGCCTTCCCTCGTTCATCCTTTTCTCCCACAAGATCTTGATGTTCCGTGCAAGGCACGTGCATCTTGCTAGTTTTCCATGTACTTGGTCAAATTTTATGAAGTTTGACTTCAGTCTAACCTAATATGTAGAGTAAATAAAAACAGAGGGAGTATCTTACTCCATGACAAAGATGGAAGGGAAAACAAGACAACTTATTGTTTATTTGAGCCGTTCAAGTATAATCATGCAGTGTTGCTTATTTCTCATTCCTCTCCATCGATCATGCCACCCTCCGGTCGAGTCCATCCTCCCACATGCGTCATTTGAACATTCCACCGAGTATCATTTGCATGTGGGCCTAGACCATGCTTGTATTTCCATTGTTGTAATTTGCACGACATGCATACAAACAAACGGGTTGTTTAAAGTTTCACTTTGCCTCCACTACGTGTCGCTTCCCGTCTTAGTTTTGACATCCCATTCGGTTCATGCCCCGACACATCTTGACGAGATCGATTGATGTTGAGACATCAATTGCGTGTCGTGCAAGGAGATAAAGGTTTGGTCTGTTTCTATGATAGAAATGACCCGCTGGGGGGGGGTGCAATGGGGATCGGAGGGAGTATATTTTATGTTCATAAGCTAAATGAACGATTGTACCCACCCTAGCACTACAAAAAAGACACATCCGTGACATTTTGGGTCGAACTAATTTTTTCTCATCATACATATGACACTTATATGATGATAATTGTGACAAAACCCGTATCATCATAGATGTGGTGGCTTCCTACTTCTATGACAAAAATCATGATGAAAATGGGCTTTTCGTCCCGGCGGGCCGGCGAAGCAGCTGCATGACATTCTTTGGGCCGCCCATGACGGAAAAACCGTGGTAGAAGCGAGGGGAGGAAAATTTCGGGAGTTGCCGGTTACGGTGGATGTCGGGGCCGATGTAGCGACCCGACCTCGGACGGTCAAGCTCGTGTTTCGTGCCATCCTCGGATCGGTATGCTTTGGCACACACAGACATCAATGTATATATCAAAGTGCAATCACATGTATAATTAACGAAAACTGATATATACCTCATAATTCACAGCGGAAACAAATAGTCGGGTGTGGAGTCCCATCAACGCCATCGGCAAAGTTGAGTGTAGACCGTAACCTGCACTGCACTCTTACTCGTCGAGGAATATCTGCAACATGATACGTTGCAGCCGTGTAGGTCAAGACATTGAATGTACCGCAAGATCACAACATGAATAAACAGATGGTAAAACTATACTATATGCAATTTGGCTTTGTGGCTCAGATTCGAGTTTTGTTTATGTAAAAGCTGATTTTGTTTTCCTACATCAAAGGAATAAATGAAGTCTGTACTATGGAGTTTTTCTATCATGACATGGTTCCGCCAACCGATGTCTCATAGCCCCAAAATCATCATAAGTTGCCCACAATTAAGTTATCAATCCGTGTTGAGAGTTCCAGATAGATCCAAGTCCAGATGCTCAAATTGTCCGTGAATCGGGACACGGCTAATCGATTAGTTTATAACCCTCTGCAGAGGTTTGTACACTTTACCCGCAAGATTCGATCCTCTCTTTACGCTCGCACTTCGTGGTGTTTGAGAACAAGATGACCAAACATGGTCTTCCAAGAGTTCCTCCGACCACCGTCCGTGCCCATCCAATCCTACCGTAGTTCTACATCTGCTAGCACCGCCCCAGCCAGAGTCACAACTAAGGTCAACCAAGCCAGAGCCCATATTGACTTGCGGTTGCACAGTAAGCTTCCGGCATGAAGTATTCTTCCGCCTCTTTGAGTCTGGGTGAAGCTCCGCAAGATGTCATGGCGCTTCTCCATGCATCCCGGCCAACCACTGGTTCCTCCAGGGTGCCCGTCAACCGTCCTTCACCCAGTAGTGTGTATTGAATTCTTGTCTCGAGTCTTGAAGTCTTGAGGCCTTGAAGATGCAGTCCTTGCAGATTTCATCATGGAGTTGTCGTCATTGACATAGATCCTCCATTCTCACACCACTCCTGAGCACTCATACCAAACCCCGTCTACTATAGCGTAGCATTAAAATAATTAACGTCCCGGGTTTGGTAACAGGGTGATGGGTTCCTACCTCATGAATACTACTCAACTACAAGGATTCGATAACACTACTGAGGAGATGCCACTAAATGCAATAAAACATAGGTATGAAAGCATGGTCAAAGTGAACTTGCCTTGTTGACGATCTTCGAAAACTAGGGATTCGTAGTAGCAAGCTTCAAGACCGGAAATTCTACCGAGGCAAACAATAACTATAATAAGCACATAGCATATGATCACATAACACAATAGCATAGTAACATAACACACCAAATCAAACGAATCAAAACCCAAAGGAAAAACTCAAGAAATCCAACTCAAAGTTTTCCTACTTCAAGCCACAACTAGAAATAGTTTTACATAACAAAATATTTTCTTAATGAACCTAAGCAAGGGTTTATGCTACCTAACGTAAAGGGATGCATTAAGTAACTAGGAGCAAAAATAAATAACTTAAAAGCTATTATAAAACTCCTATTAGGCCTAATTCAAATTCTATTAAGAAAAATAAAATAAAAGTTTTATTTATCATAAATAAAAGTTCATGCTCTAAAGTGACGTAAACTATCCTAGAATAATCAATCACATGTGAAAAATAAATTTATTTGCTAATTAAAATAATAGGAAAACAAGAGCTAGTTAATTAATTAGGATTAACAAGATTCTGCTTAAAACTAATTTTTATTAATCCTAAAATACCCAAATTAATTTCTACGGTTAGACAATGTTAAAACAAAGTTGGGACAAAAGAATCATCCAAAAATAATTTTCCTAACTCATTTTATCACAGATTTACTATTCGACTAAATCTAAAATAAAGCAATTTAAAATAATTTTAACATAGCTAATAATATTTTCTACAGAAACTATAGAAAATTTGCAAACAAAAAAAGAATCACTTAAAATATTAAGTAGAATAAAAGTTATGAATTTTTCAAATCGGAACTATTCTCATTAAAACAGAAAACGAAAATAAAGAAAAACAATTAAATGGGCCTAACTAACGACCGAGCGTAATATAAATAAAATGGGCCTAGGGTTGAATCGGGCCGGTACTAAAAATAAAACCCTAACTAAAATTTAAACTGAACTAAACCGCCGAACCGGTTTTTATTAAAGAACTTATTCTTCGGGGTTCTAATCCTAGCCGCATACATGAGATCGGACGGCGGGAGGAGCTCCGCGACTCACCGGCGCTCGACGGCGCGGAGGCTCGGCGGCGAAAGGCGTTAGCCTCTCGGTCGCCGGGAGGTCGGCGAAGTGGTCCGGCGGGTCTTGGGCGACGAGGGGGGTTCTGTGGAGTCGACGAGGCTCGGGAGGCTAGGGCGACGACGGCGAGGTGAATGGCGGCGGTGGTGAGCTCGGGCTCCGGCGAGCGCGTGAGGAGGGAGGAGAGGTTCCCGCGAGGGGGCAAGGGTAGGAATGGGGTGCGGGGAGGGGGCTTATATAGGCGGGGGCCTCACCTTGGGCGGGGGATGAATCGGGAGGATCGGATCCCGGATCCGTCGGGATCCGGCGAGCGGCGGCTGCGGCGAGGTGGCGGGCGGGGGGGGTTGAAGGAGGTGGGGCCCGCCGGCGAGAGAGGGAAAGGGTGCGGCGCGGTCGGCCGGCCGAGGCTAGCTGCTTTGCTCGATCGCTCGGTCGGGCGGTCGGTGGTGCGGCTGGGCTCGCTCATTGGCGCCTGGTGGGCCTCGCTGGCTGGGCCGCCTGGTGGGTCGCCTCGGCGCTGGCTGGGCCAGTGGCCTGGCTGGCGCCTGGGGGGGGGGGGTTTCTTTTTTTTAAAGTTTTATTTTTTTGAAAAACAAAAACAGAGATAAAATATAAACTATAAATATTTTATATAGGACATATATATACCAAAATGATTAGGGGAATATTCCCTATCATTTGAACATTTTTCCAGGGGCAAAATCCAAAGTTTATAAAAAATCATTTTTTTCAAATTCAAATGAAACTCAAATTTGAAAAGTGTTTTCAAGATACTTTCAAATGACTTTCAATTTGATTCTTTTTAACCTCCAACTCATATTTCATATAATTGAAGAAGTCATTTTATCTTCTCTCATGAAAATCATAGAGTTGCATAAAGCTTTGAAATATTTTCAGTTGGAATTCAAATCTTTCCAAAACCCTTTTCATTCCAAATGGAAGAAGTCATGTCATCTTCACTCTAGGGTTTGGTGTTGGAATGAACTTGAATTCATTGAGATCCAAAAATGCAATGGGGAAAGTTTGGGAAAGTCATTTCATTCCCTCTCATTCAACTTTCAAAAGTTTTCAAATTCCACTCAGTTTCACTCAATCAATCAAACAAACAATCAGACAACAAGCATAGTTATTTATCTAATATAACATTCCAAAATTTAGAATTTTGGGATGTTACAAAGCTACCACATTTTAAAATGAATCTCGCCCCTAGATTCAAGAGGCTAGCAAGAAAGGGTTAGGGTTGGGGTCTTCTAGCAAAAGTTTTGGTCGAAGGTCGGGTGCTACCACACTTAAAACAAGGTTACAGCCCAATAAACTCAGATACTTCCTCCGAGTGCCGACAATGTATGTCTCTTCACATATCTTACAATAGCTCCTTCATTAAAGCTCTTCCGTCGAAGCATAGAGTTTTCTCAAAATCTTGGGTTGGTTCGTCAAAGTTGAAGTTCGTCCGAGACCGGATCTTCTTAGTCGATAGGTCTGCGCCCATTCTAGACAACTATCGAAATACTCATGGTGGTCTACAATTTATGGTTTCTCCCGCAGAACGGGTCTGGTTGAACCTCACCGTATAACCTACGATTGGCAACGGTTGCCTGTAAAGGGTTCCATCGTACTACCATTCTATGGTTTTATGGCTTATCGCGTCGACACTCTTCTAAGGTTTTCAAGGTTCTCTGATTTTCCATCAACATATGATAGTTCATGATAGAAGTCTCCGTATGGGGCCAATCCATCCTGCATTTGAATCATTACCACATACGTAAATAGTGAATCACGTATTCTAACACTTGGGCATACTCACAAGCATTGCAGAATTACTCTTGTTCTCGAACTGGGTTCGAGTAAATGCTTTGGTTTCTGCAAGCCAAACAAAACATCTAACGTTACTTCACCATTCTCAGGTTTTTGCGTAACCTCCTACAAAACGTATGCTGATGGGATCACTGATTCTTCCAAACTTATCAAGGTTACATCTGTTCCTTTTCAAAATCCTGGGCCTGTGGGTTATGGCCCACTTCAACACTAGTGCAGCTTTAACTCATCCTTGGAGTAACTCTCTTGTAAATCCAATAGTACTTCTTCCTTCATACTCTTGTGGTGACGATCATACCAAACTCCAACTTATTTTGTCCAGCTTCCTTTTATGGACCGTCATGAATAACACTTTTCTTTCTTCATTGATCTTGTGGCTTTACAAAGTACTATGACCAAAAGAAATGCACAAGTTTATCCATAAAATCTCATTATTTTCATATCAATCTTTCATTACATCCCTAACCATTTTCGTAAATCCAAATTCCAAAACGTACTTTGTTACAAATGCTGCCACCCACATGATTTGGTATGGTCAGACATTACTTCCAACTTTATTTATTTATCCTTCTCGAGGATTCTTCAGTCCCACTGGAAGTGTGCGACATGCGCCTTGAAATCTTCAATCTTCTGTTTCATCGTGGTGGCCTTGAGCTTCATCTCCATCATCTCTGCATGCACTTCGCTTAGGTATTCCTGAGTATAACGGAGTCTTGCTTCCAGATTTCTCCTATCGGCGATGGCTTCCATGGCTGCTTCACTAACAGCATCGAAGAAAATTGCTTGTGGCACACGTGAAATGAAAAGTACTGCCCCATCATCTTTGGGCAAACTCCTTTCGAACGGTGGAGGTGTACTCCACATACCAAAGTTCCACTCCCTTTTGCATGAAGGGTAGCCTTTGTAGACTGCATCTCCTTCAAGGTGAATATGCTTCATCATGTCCTTCAGATCTTCGGTAATCATGATCACTTGTCGTGGTCATGATCGCTTCAGGCCCTTAAGGAAAGACTCATAAAGGGTTGTCATCTGCATGTGTAGGATAAGAGAGGTGCTCGTAACAAGGGATGTATCTCCATGGGGAAATTGCAATTGTCTCCGTAAAAGTTTGATGTTCAGCTTGTCCATGGGTTCAAGATTTCGGGTCTGTTGAGATAGAAAGAGAAAGCAAATACCCACCCATCAACAAAAGAATCCTAGCTCAAAAGTACCGCTTGTAATGGGCCGCTCTACTAGGGTTTCGCTTCTAAGTCCTCATTTCTTCAGGTCTTCAATGCTCGGAGTTTCCAATTCTGATGCTTTTCCCATATGAAGGCCTTCTACCATTCTTCCGTAACTTATGTCTCTCATGGTTGAAATAAATACAAGCTTCATTTAATATCGTGATCTATCCAACCATTCAATAAACACACAAAATAATAGTAACCAAGCATTCATTTATTCAATCAATTCTACAAGATCGCCACCCACATGCATTGGTATGGTCGATACTTAAATCGAGGAAGCGCTCATCTTTATTTCTCTCATGGTGGGATGCTACTAAGCTAATTTATTAGGAACTTGATCATTGTCCCCACCGGGCTTCTTCAGGTGGACTTGATCTCCTCCGCTTCTTCTGCTAGATTTTCCCTGTCGACGCGAGTTTCTTGTGACGACCTCAGTATGTCCCAAGTTGTTCCTTGAGCTTACGGATTTCAACCTCCTTGGCATGAGAAATGGTCCTGCTGCTTTTCGCCTCGACGATTCTCGGATTTCGAGGTTCTCCTGCTCCAGCTTGTTTACCTTCGCCTCGAGTCTTGACCTCTTCTCGTAGTGCTTCATTGTCAAACAGGCTTCCAGGAGGTCCATCCAAGATTCTTGACGTATTGTTCCAGATCCTGATTGTACACTAAAAGTGGGGAGAACTTCATCTTTTGCACTTCCGTCAAGGCAATAGTTGCTCCATCAAACTTCTGCCATCCAATCCTTCCAAAGAAGTGTGGGTTTAGTGCAGCCCGATGACGATAGCATAAACGTGCAATAGCATCATGGACAGCAGTGTTGATGCCCATATCACAGTCACCATTTATAGTTCCGAAGCTGATGTCTGCAGTCTTGGGGTCTTCTTTACGACCAAAAACTTGGGTCTTGACTCCCCACGATCTGGACGCCCTCTTAGTTGCCTTGATCTCGTGTATCGGTAACTTCAGCGGCTGACTAGCTCCACAAGGAAGGGGCCTCCAAGAACCTTCTCGTAGTGTTCTCTTTGTTCGTAATGTAGCTCTCCATCTATAGTTTGAAATAAGGAAGGTTCAAGAAAAGAAAATCAGGTGTTACGAGAGTAGTACAAAACAAGGTCATTCCTATTGGGGTCTTCATATTACTAAGTCATTTTCTAGGGTCACGTTCTACAGCCAACATGTGCTCGATAACATTTCAGAGCGACCCGACCTCGAACGGTCAAGCCTCGTGTTTCGTACATCCTCGGATCGGTATGTCGGCACACACAAGACATCAATGTATATATCAAAGTGCAATCACATGTATAATTAACGAAAACTGATATATACCTCATAATTCACAATGAAACAAATAGTCGGGTGTGGAGTCCCATCAACGCCATCGGCAGGTTGAGTGTAGACCGTAACCTGCACTGCACTCTTACTGTCGAGGGAATATCTGCAACATGATACGTTGCAGCCGTGTAGGTCAAGACATTGAATGTACCGCAAGATCACAACATGAATAAACAGATGGTAAAACTATACTATATGCAATTTGGCTTTGTGGCTCAGATTCGAGTTTTGTTTGCGTAAAAGCTGATTTTGTTTTCCCTACATCAAAGGAATAAATGAAGTCTGTACTATGGAGTTTTTCTATCATGACATGGTTCCGCCAACCGATGTCTCATAGCCCCAAAATCATCATAAGTTGCCCACAATTAAGTTATCAATCCGTGTTGAGAGTTCCAGATAGATCCAAGTCCAGATGCTCAAATTGTCCGTGAATCGGGACACGGCTAATCGATTAGGTTTACAACCCTCCGCAGAGGTTTATACACTTTACCCGCAAGATTCGATCCTCTCTTTACGCTCTCGCACTTGAGGTGTTTGAGAACAAGATGACCAAACATGGTCTTCCAAGAGTTCCTCGACCACCGTCCGTGCCCATCCAATCCTACCGTAGTTCTACATCCGCTAGCACCGCCCCAGCGTAGTCACAACTAAGGTCAACCAAGCCAGAGCCCATATTGACTTGCGGTTGCATAGGTAAGCTTCCGGCATGAAGTATTCTTCCGCCTCTTTGAGTCTGGGTGAAGCTTTCCGCAAGATGTCATGGCGCTTCTCCATGCATCCCGCCAACCACTGGTTCCTCCAGGTGCCCACAACCGCCCTTCACCCAAAGAGTGTGTTTTGAATTCTTGTCTCAAGTCTTGAAGTCTTGAGGCCTTGAAGATGCAGTCCTTGCAGATTTCATCATGGAGTTGTCGTCATTGACGTAGATCCTCCATTCTCACACCACTCCTAAGCACTCATACCAAACCCCGTCTACTATAGCGTAGCATTAAAATAATTAATGTCCCGGGCTTGGTAACAGGGTGATGGGTTCCTACCTCATGCATACTACTCAACTACAAGGATTCGATAACACTACTGAGGGGTGGTTGCAAAGATGCCACTAAATGCAATAAAACATAGGTATGAAAGCATGGTCAAAGTGAACTTGCCTTGTTGACGATCTTCAAAACTAGGATTCAGAGTAGCAAGCTTCAGACCGGAAATTCTACCGAGGCAAACAATAACTATAATAAGCACATAGCATATGATCACATAACACAATAGCATAGTAACATAACACACCAAATCAAACGAATCAAAACCCAAAGGAAAAACTCGAAGAAATCCAACTCAAAGTTTTCCTACTTCAAGCCACAACTAGAAATAGTTTTACATAACAAAATATTTTCATAACAGAACCTAAGCAAGGGTTTATGCTACCTAACAGAAAGGGATGCATTAAGTAACTAGGAGCAAAAATAAATAACTTAAAAGCTATTATAAAACTCCTATTAGGCCTAATTCAAATTCTATTAAGAAAAATAAAATAAAAGTTTTATTTATCATAAATAAAAGTTCATGCTCTAAAGTGACAGAAACTATCCTAGAATAATCAATCACATGTGAAAAATAAATTTATTTGCTAATTAAAATAATAGGAAAACAGAGCTAGTGAATTAATTAGGATTAACAAGATTCTACTTAAAACTAATTTTTATTAATCCTAAAATACCCAAATTAGTTTCTACGGTTAGACAATGTTAAAACAAAGTTGGGACAAAAAGAATCATCCAAAAATAATTTTCCTAACTCATTTTATAATAGATTTACTATTCTGACTAAATCTAAAATAAAGCAATTTAAAATAATTTTAACATAGCTAATAATATTTTCTACAGAAACTATAGAAAATTTGCAAACCAACAAAAAAAGAATCACTTAAAAATATTAAGTAGAATAAAAGTTATGAATTTTTCAAATCTGGAACTATTCTGTTAAAACAGAAAAACGAAAATAAAGAAAAACAGCTAAATGGGCCTAACTAACACACTGAGCGTAATATAACTAAAATGGGCCTAGGGTTAAACGAATCGGGCCGGTACTAAAAATAAAACCATAACTAAAATTTAAACCGGAACTAAACCGGCCGAACCGGGTTTTTATTAAAAGAACTTACCCCTTCGGGGGGGTTCTAATCCTAGCCGCATACATGAGATCGGACGGCGGGGAGGAGCTCCGGCGACTCACCGGCGTTCGACGGCGGCGGAGGCTCGGGCGGCGAGTGCGTTGGCCTCTCCGGTCGTCGGGGAGGTCGGCGGAGTGGTCCGGCGGGTGCGGGGCGACGGGGGGGTTCTGGTGGAGTCGACGAGGCTCGGGGAGGGCTAGGGCGACGGCGGCGAGGTGAATGGCGGCGGTGGTGAGCTCGGGCTCCAGCGAGCGCGTGAGGAGGGAGGAGAGGTTCCGGCGAGGGGGCAAGGTGGGGAATGGGGTGCGGGAGGGGCTTATAGGCGGGGCCTCACCTTGGCGGGGATGAATCGAGGGGATCGGATCCCGGATCCGTCGGGATCCCATGAGGCGGCGCGCAAGGGGTGGCGCGGGGGGGGGGTTGAAGGAGGTGGGGCTCACCGGGCAGAGAGAGAGAGAGGGTGCGGCGCTGGTCGGTCGGCCGAGGGCTAGCTGCTTCGGCTCGGTCACTCGGTCGGGCTGGGTCGGTGGAGTGCGGCCGGGCCTGGCTCACTGGCGCTGGTGGCCTCACTGGCCGGGCCGCCTAGTGGGTCGCCTCGGCGCTGGCTGGGCAAAATGGCACAGCTAGCGCTTTGGGGGGTTTAAAAGTTTTATTTTTGAAAAACAAAACAGAGATAAAATATAAACTATAAATATTTTATATAGGACATATATATACCAAAATGATCAGGGAATATTCCTATCATTTGAACATTTTTCCAGGGGCAAAATCCAAAGTTTATAAAAAATCATTTTTTTCAAATTCAAATGAAACTCAAATTTGAAAAGTGTTTTCAAGATACTTTCAAATGCCTTTCAATTTGATTCTTTTTAAACTCCAACTCATATTTCATATAATTGAAGAAGTCATTTTATCTTCTCTCATGAAAATCATAGAGTTGCATAAAGCTTTGAAATATTTTCAGTTGGAATTCAAATCTTTCCAAAACCCTTTTCATTCCAAATGGAAGAAGTCATGTCATCTTCACTCTAGGGTTTGGTGTTGGAATGAACTTGAATTCATTGAGATCCAAAAAGGCAAAGGGGAAAGTTTGGGAAAGTCATTTCATTCCCTCTCATTCAACTTTCAAAAGTTTTCAAATTCCACTCAGTTTCACTCAATCAATCAAACAAACAATCAGACAACAAGCATAGTTATTTATCTAATATAACATTCCAAAATTTAGAATTTTGGGATGTTACACCGAGCGATGCGCGCTTTCTCTAGACACGACGCGCAAGGTGCGTGTGTGGCGTTGGCTCTAATCAACCCGAAGCGAGGCGTTGGGCTCTAATCGAACTCGAGCGATTGACAGACCGCAGAACTACGCGTTATTGAACCCGAAGCGATTGATCGATGGCTGTTAACCGAACCCGATGGAGCGATTCTTCGCTGCTGCTAATCAAGCCGATCGATTGATGAACATTGAGTGTTGCGGGGGGGGGGGTTGATGAACAGTGAGCGGTGGCGTTGCCTCTGGATGAACAGGACCCGTGGTGTGGAGGGCTGGATGAACAGAGACGGTGGAGGGGTGGCCGTGGAGGGTGGTTGAACAGACCCGTGGTGTGGAGGGCTGGATGAACAATGGACGGTGGAGGGTGCCCGTGGAGGGTGGTTGAACAAGAGCGGTGGAGTAGCGCGGTGGAGGCTGGATGAACAGGAGCCCGTGGAGGCCGGAGGAGGTCGACGGTAGCCCGTGGAGGCCGGAGGAGGTCGACGGTGGAGATGAACAGATCCCGTGGAGTCTGTTTTGCGGCACGCCACACCCTCCCGGCGAACAGACACCTGCTTAGACCGTAGGAGGTTCGTTTCGTCCGTTTTGGCGGACGCCACACCCTCCCGACCAACATGACCCCGCTTCGACCGTAGGAGGTCCGCTTCTCCGCTTTTGCGGCACGCCACACCCTCCCGATCAACAGACCCCGCTTCGACCGTAGGAGGTCCGCTTCTCCGTTTTGCGGACGCCACACCCTCCCGATCAACAGGACCCTGCTCAACGTAGGAGGTCCGCTTCTCCGCAGCGGTACGCCAGCCTCGCTTCCATCGCCTGTTCCGCCCAAACCTCCCGGCGAACACGACCATGCATTCCGTTCCGACCCAGCCGGTTGGCTCCCCATGAACACGACGACGACGCTGTTTCTCCGCTCCGACCCAGCCATGTAAGTATGCGCGAGTAGGCGTCGAGACCCTGCCCGTATGTACGTGCGGGTCAGATTTTCTTTCTTGAACCCTCGCCACATGCGTGCGTACATGCTACGTCGGCGCCTCTACTACGACACGTGCGCGCCTCTACATCGACCAAGATGTACGCACATCGCCGACCAGAATGACAACGCCACGTATTCTTCGACCAGGTGGGTCCGACCGCCGCACTTCCTTGCTCGCGAAGATGTAGTGGTGGGTCCCAGCAGTGTGGGGCGAATCGATTTGTTTTTTTTTGCCCGGACGCACTTCCTTGCGTGCGAAGATGTAGCTGGTGGGTCCCAGCAGTCAGGGGGGAAATCATTTTTTTGCCCGGATGCACTTCCTTGCGTGCGAAGATGTAGCTGGTGGGTCCCAGCAGTCAGGGGGGAAATCATTTTGTTGCCCGGATGCACTTCCTTGCGTGCGAAGATGTAGCTGGTGGGTCCCAGCAGTCAGGGGGAAACATTTTTTCGTGAAATACGGTGGCCCGTCCGGTGGGTCCCCGCTGTCAGGTGGAGGAATAATGATTTTGCACGTAATAAGGAGGCACTTCCTTGCTACGGCCGTGGACCCACTGCCAAGCCTCTCCACGCATGATCCATGTCCGATGGAAGCCATTCCTTGTCCACGCTGACCACGCCACGAGAGCACCTGTATGGTGGACAACAATGAGGCCTAGGAAGGGACGATGCATAGCCGGGAAGATGCGGCAAAGGATACCCACGCCAGAGGAGTACGAGGTTCACCGTTCGCTGCGGTGTGAGGCTGCCGCCGCCGCAGAATAACAGGGGTGTGGGTGAGTAGAGGATGGCTCGCCAGCGGTGGGAGTAGTAGGGGCGGTGACACCTCGCCGCATCACTGACGGCCACGGAGGCAGGAGCACGAGGCACGACCGGCGCTGGTTTGGGCGGCTGGAGCAAGAAGACCAGAGGTTGAAGAAGCACTACGGCCGTTGGATGGACATCGTATGGTCACTGAAGCTAGAATCGTGCATATTGACTAAGTTGACAAAGCCCTTCGTCCCCGTCAACTTAGTAGGCCCACAAGTCAGCCTGCCACTATACTGGGTCCCAGCTAACAGGGGGAGTATTCATTTTTTTGTGCGTAATAAGGAGGCACTTCCTTGCCTGCGAAGATATAGCTGGTGGGTCCGAGCTGTCAGCGGCGGTAACGTTTTTTTCGCGAAATACAGAGGCCCTTTCGGTGGGTCCCCGATGTCAGGTGGAGGAATCATTATTTTGCACGTAATAAGGAGGCATTTCCTTGCGTGCGGCCGTGGACCCAGCTGTCAGCCTCTCCACGTACAGTCCACTTCAGATGCATGTCGATTGTTGACCACGTTGACCAGGCGGCGCCGAGCTTACCAGGGCGGTGGACGACGGTGAGGCCTAGGAAGGGGACGATGCGGAGGCAGGGAAGAATTGGCAGTTGTTTCCCACGCGGAGGGGAGTACGACTGTACGAGGGTTTACTGGTTCGTCTTCCGTCGCCGGAGAATAACATCAGGTGTGGGTGAGTAGAGGGATGGCTAGGCCAGCGATGGGAGTACAGTGGGGCAGTGAGGGCTGCGCGGCAGCACAGCCGGCCGCGGGGAGGAGGGAGCAGGTAGTCCGCCGGCGCTTGTTTGAGCGGCTGGAGCAGGAAGAGCAGAGATTGAAGAAGCACGACGGCCGTTGGATGGACATCGTACGGTCACTGGAGCTAGAATCGTTCATATTGACTAAGTTGACAAAGCCCTCCGTCCCCGTCAACTTAGTATGCCCACAAGTCAGCCTCCCACCATGGTGGGTCCTAGCTAGCAGGGGGAGTATTCATTTTTCTGTGCGTAATAAGGAGGCACTTCCGGTGGGTCCGAGCTGACAGCGGGGGGACATTTTTTTGCGAAATACGGTGGTCCGTCCGATGGGTCCCAGCAGTCAGGGGCAAACGTTTTTTTCGCAAAATACGGTGGCCCGTCCGGTGGGTCCCAGCAGTCAGGGGGAAACGTTTTTTCCGCGAAATACTGGTGGCCCGTCCGGTGGGTCCCTGCTGTTAGGTGGAGGAATAATTATTTTGCGCGTAATAAGGATGCACTTCCTTACGGCTGCCATGGACCCAGCTGTCAGCCTCTCCACGTACAGTACTCTTCCGATGGAAGTCGGTCGTTGACCACATTGACCACGCCGCGCCGAGAGCACCACGGTGGTGGACGATGGCGAGGCCTAGGAAGGGGACGACGTGGAGCCGGGGAAGACGCGGCAGTGGATGCCCACACGGAGAGGAGCACGAGGGTTCACTGGTTCGGCTGCAGTGTGAGGCTGACGTCGCCGCATAATAACAGGGGGAGTGGGTGAGTGGAGGGATGGCCTGGCCAGCGGTGGGAGTAGTATGGGGACGGTGAGGCCTCCGCGGCAGTACAGCTGGCCACGGGAGGCAGGAGCATGCGGCACGACCGGCGCTGCTTTGGGCGGCTGGGGCAAGAAGACCAGAGGTTGAAGAAGCACTACGACCGTTGGATGGACATCGTTGACCACGCCGCGCCGAGAGCACCAGGGCGGTGGACGACGGGGAGGCCTGTGAAGGGAACGACACGGAGCCGAGGAAGACACAACAATGGCTGCCCACACGGTGGAGAGTACGAGGGTTGACTGGTTCGGCTGCCATCGCCGGAAAATAACAGGAGGTGTGGGTGAGTAGAGGGATAGACAGGCCAGGGATGCGAGTATGATGGGGCCGTGAGGCCTGCCCGGCAGACTGCCGACCACGGGAGGCAGGAGCAGGCGGTTCCAACGGCGCTGATTTGGGCGGCTGGGGCAGGAAGATCAGAGACTGAAGAAGCACGATTGCCGTTAGATTGACATCTAACGGTCTGACGCTGGTAGAGTCGATTGTTGACTAAGTTTCTTTTTTGTGAAACCTTGTGTACGCATGAACTTGGTAGGCCCACAAGTCAGCCTCCAAATCTGTGGCAGACAACATAAAGCCCATTTGCTGTTTTTTTTATAATTTGCAGCCCGTTTGCTAATTCTTAAGTAATTTATTACAGCCCATTTTCTGCCCAGGACCACGGTCAAAAAGTTCAACCTTATTTTGCATATTTCGATGGAGTCCGAACTGTTGTAATCCCGAAATGATAACATTTTTTTAAGAACTTATTGATTTGCCAAAAAAATCATTTTGTTTTTGTGAGCAAATAAGACGTGGGACAATTGAGTTGGTTTAAGGGAAAACCAGTGGTAAAAAATCAGCACTGGGTGGGAAAAAAGAACAAAAATAAGGATGTAAATATGAAAAGGGAATTTCATGTGTTTTCAATATAATGATACATGTATATGAACTAATAAAACTATAGGTAGAGATTAGAAAACGGATGTAGGACATGCGTTTCAAGAGGAAAATAGAACTGGGCTGTGTGTTTGATTCAGTAAAAAAACTGCCTGCGGATGTTGTAAGACAAAATATAACTAACGCTGGCGGGCCAGAGGCCAGTAGATACCTGCTGGATCTTTGTGCCCCATTCTCATCATGGGCTGGGCCTGTTAAAAACAAAACCAACCCTGGGCAGTCTACAGCCCAGTTGAAACTTGCTCGACCTGAAAAAACAATATACATGCTCAATAAACGAGAGAATTCTGCAAGTACAGACTGATAACTGGGATGCAACACGGATATTGTTTTTTATCGTGATAATAAGTGCATGCACTTGTTTCAAAAAATTGAGAACTGGAATTAACGGCGGGTGCTTATGCTACCCATCAAAAAAAAATCAGGTGCCTGAAAATTCGTTTCGAAACAAATGATTCAACTTTATATCCACGCCGACCCTCGGCATGATGGTTGGATGCAAATGCAAGTTCATACCAAAAGATCGTTAACAACAATACCAACTTGCGGACGACAAGGTAGTACAACTACCAATACCTAACTAACTTATAATCTTTTTACTACTGGCCCTAGTGTTCGTCTGGTAGAAAATCTTGCAGAGGACCAGTTCCTTCTCTTGCTCCAGGTCCCCGAGGTGGTACTGGTGCATCACCTAGTTGGTCCTCTGCTGGTCGAAGTTCTTGTTGGTGTGCAGCACCAGAACCTTTTTTGCTGCCCGTCTGCCGGCCGTTGACCATCACCGGCAAGGTATTGCCGGTCTTGTGCCACATCGCGCATGCCGCACTCCGATCAGTATCTTGCGACGCCGCCCACGTGCCCCTTTGAACGCCTGAATTGCGCCGAAGAATTGCTTCCTTAGGCCAATTAGTGTGATACCTCCAGTATTGTGGAATACAGGTTTTAGTGTACGTAGTTGGCATTTTCATAACATCTTTGGCATGTTGTAGTCACTTGTTTCACTTTTTATTAACTGTCAAATTTGTAATTGCTTCACCAGGTCTGCATCTAAAAAGAAAAATAGAGCTATAAACAAAGGAATATGTTTGTGCAAGTAGACGGCCGATCGGTGTCTTACCTGGAAGTTTCTCAGGTTGGGTGTAGCATATGCTGTGCTCGCTGTCGATGGTTGGTATAAACAAATCGATGAGAGACTGAAATCTCGCGCTGTCAGCACTCACTTTGGCCTCAAGGTGCTCGATCAGCTCCTGATCCATGGGATCGAACTTGACGCCAGCCGGCAGCACCGGCCAATCCTTCTTCGACTTGCATCAGTAATTCTAGTTATATGGTACTCAATGTATGATCAATCGACTGTTTTAAGTGAATGATGAAATATTTCGACAGATAAGTGGTACTCCAAATCTGAAGTCCAGAATATCCGAACACGCCGCCGGGATTCTTGTGTCACCTCACGCGCAACGTGTTGTCACGTCAATTCAATGTGTGGACATGATGAATAATTTGATCGACGTATACTAGTAGTGCTACTGTACTACTTACTAGTCATATTTAGTGTCACAATTTATACATAGGTTTAACTAACAAGTACACACTTGAAGCCTAACTGATATATATATATATATATATATATATATATATATATATATATATATATATATATATATATATATATATATATATATATATATATAGGAAAATCCATCCTACCACCCAGTGGTAGTTAACCCACATATCTTATATACTACCATGTGGTACTATATATACTATTTTATTATTTTAATTATGTTCATATACTATATCTAAGATATTTTAAAGCAACTTACATGAAAAAATTGCATATGAGTCCATAGTTTTTATTATAGTTGTGAAATACGTACATATTTATACATAAAAAGAGCACATTCAAAACATGATACATACTACCTAAAAAGTAGTATATATACTACCTAATCATTGATATATACTACATACTACACGTACATACTCTAGGTTTTGACAGATACTACATACAACATACAAAATGCAAGTGGTGGTAACTACTATATATATATATATATATATATATATATATATATATATATATATATATATATATATATATATATATATATATATATATGGCTTCGCACAACATCTCCATCATCATTATCAAGACATCCCACGCAGGTGAGTTAGGATGCACTTGATCCCAGGAAGGTATCTATCCTTCAAACCAGAGGAGTGCTTCAAACTAACAATAGTACATAATATCCAACAAAAGAGGGTCGTACTACAGCAGCAGAATACATGGCTCAGTCTAGATATCAGCCAATCAAGTTGTGCATATTTTCTGTTGGCATGAATCACATCGCCGATGTCGGGTTTGCAAAAGCCATCCATCGCATGGAAGCTTGATGCCTTTCACACATCAAGATTACCCGCAACAAGCTGTGTCGATTTAATCTCCGGATATGGTGATTCATGAAACCCATGGTATGATGTGTAAACACAGCCCCCTCGCGAATGGAAGTTGCATAGCACAGTAATCATCGCCGGTGATATGATCGATGATTGGTTGGATGATCGGATAATTGAGCCCGAGGAACAAGGAGTGGTTGCCGAGGCTGTAAACCCACCTCCAGTTGAATACGCTTGGCCCAACGGAGCTGGGATCTTTCTCGAACACGAAGCAGCCATAGCCATCAATGTCACGAACGCCCCACGCATTGTACTGCATGTGGTTTGATGTAATGGTTTGGTCAATTTGGTACGTGCGAATGAGCATCAAATGACCGCCGTCAGCTGAACTATCGATAAACCACCACCCATCGGCTGGTATGATTCCAGGTCATGGAATCATGAAGGCCAGCGCATTTGCGTCTGCTGCAACAATTCAAATTGGAGACCAAAAGGACAAAAATAAACAATCATGTTCATAGTATGTGTGGAATTAAGATATTATAACAGTGACACATATCATAGACAGAGAATTGCAATGCCGTGGTCATAATCATACCCCAAGTTAAAAAAAAAGCCAATGGCTTTCATATTCTAGCAACATGTCATGGTTCAAACATCATGTAACAATGAGAGGAAAATAACTATGACAACGCCTACTCATATTCTACCATAGCACTTACTACTACTGTTCTCATATCAACTCTAAGCAATAACATACGTTGTTATAAAAATCTTGTAAACGAGAGTAACATGTAGCAATCATGATGTTATGCTCATAATATGTATTCTAATAATCATTAGAGGCCAATTGTTCTCATATCAACTCTAACAATAACATGTGTGGTCATAAAAATCTAGGAAATGAGAGGAACACATAGCAATGATGTGGTTATAGACATGCTATGCATTCTAAATTTGTAACAAATGAACAGGCAATGTATTGATAAGGTAAAGATGAGATGAGATAGAACAATTACACGACGATAGATTCCACCAAGATAGGCAGCCAATCTGTGCGCCGATCACAGAACGATGCCATCGTGCACTATAGCATCGTATGTAAATGTTGCCTCAACAGATTGATGATGAGCCATAACCATGTATGGCGACCGGATTCCAGATAGACTAATCCCATGTTGAACAAGGCAATGAGCTTGTAATCCATGTAGTCTTCTGATGGTGTCGGCACTTCGCAGATTACAACTTTCTGCAAACAGAGGTCGAGCCAAAAGCTTGACGCGTCTTGTGCGTAGTAGGTAGGAGTGTCCGGCGGGCCGCGAGGCTCGATGTCGGCGGTATCCAACGATGGAAGGGTGATCTCTTGCTGGGTGTAGATATCCACGAGACGCCACGGACTACCGGTGTGGTGGATGAGGACGGTCCAGCTGGCCTTCATGCCCACCCAGTAGTGGCCGCGCATGAAGGACAGGTGGACGGGTAGTGGTAGGATGTCGAGGGGCACCACGACAACCTCCGTAGGATCGTCAAGTCGGTGTCTGGGCCACCTGCGAGGATCGGGCATCAGCAAGCAGGGTGTCTTGAAAAGAGCCGGCCGATTGCAGATGAGTAGACGGTACAAAGACACCGAGCATGCGGCCAGACGGACGGTGCTGAGTAGGTCCATACGACTACAGATCTGCTCCAAGAGAACATCGGGGAGGGAATTCCAATCGCGGCTCGCGGTCGTCACCGGTTCTGCCATGGGGTTTTGGGTGCTGCGAGCCAGCGGGAAGTGGATTCAAGCGGCGAAGAAGAAGCTTCTCCTCGTGTGGCGAGCAGGAGCGGGGGATATGGTACGCGAGCTACCAAGGAAGATGGCGCGGCGGCGAAAGCAAAGGAGCGGGGTAAATGGTGTGCGGCCGACGATGGGGAAGAGAGGAGGAAGAAGAAGAGAGGAGGAAGAAGAGGAAGACGGGAAGAAAGTGCATTAAATCTCAATTCTACTAGTACTACTACCAGGATATACCGTCCTTCGAGTGTAAATAGTTACACCGATGACATGTGGGTCTACCACAAGAGGGCCCATATGTCGCTTAATGGAGGACAGAGGTGTGTAGGTTTATTTGGAAGCATGCTCTCTTGGCAAACATGATGGCAGTCTTGGGTAAGGCTGATTTAGTAACAACAACACGCTGGTTCAGCTTATTAATTACGTGTCCCATCTGCTGCAGCGTGTATTGTCACTTCACTGCGAAGACTAGTTGAATAGTTTTCTGACCGAGATGGGGAATAATGGATCGCGAGGACTTCCTTTCTACAGTATCCCTATGCCTCTACGCTCACTTCACTCATTTTGCTCCGTACCTAGTCACTTGTTGAAATCTGTAGAAAGACAAATACTCCGTATTTGGGAACAGAGGGAGGCTTTTACTCCGTACTATTTGGGAACAGAGGGAGTATCACCATATGGAGGGAACAGAGGAAGCTTGAAATATGAACATGTCAATGGCAGGGAGTAAGCCCCATGCATGCATGCATGCATGCAACATGCAACACTCACACGTACACATGGACGCACGCAACACTCACGCACCCATGCGGCACACAGACACGACGCAACACACACAGCTCACGCCAAGTGCTCAACCTACTCCCTACGTCCGTGAAAGACTGTACATTTAGAGATTTACACATTGACAAGGGCATAATTAACGCCAAAAGTAGCAGAATTATGTGTGCATGCACCATTGAGATAAGAAGATTAAATGAAGGCCGTTGCATGCTGTAATTAAGGATAGACATGTAGCCTATACCTACAGCACAAGTTGGTGCATTAGTCAATCAATATCGATTTAGATTAAAGGCTAAATGCATTGAAGTGTAGATGTACATTATGTACCACACTCTTGTTTTGTAGCCGATGTACACTCTTTGTTGGAAGACCGAGGGAGGACACGTGCATGCACTCACATACACAACCAGGGCGGTTCGCGCGCAAGGGTTGGACTCGTGTCGCGCCTGCGTAAAGTTTTGTTTGACTGATTTCTTTGCTCTGCCAACTAACAGGTGGGACCCAGAAACCAGGTGAAAATTTAACCAGTCAACAAAGTGCCACGCCACAAAACTATATATAGTGACCGTAAAGAACGTATTGTTACATACATTGACCGCCAGTGTATTTTTCTCGTTTCAAATTAAGCCAAACTAATCGGAAAGGACGCAGTATGGACTACTACTAGTACTAGTACTCCTTTGATGTGTCCAGTCAACTTGCCGAATGAGGAGAAGCTTGCTTACTACGCCTCTCCCTCACCCACGCGCGCGGTGGTTCGCAGGACGAGGAGAGGGTTTTGACTACAACGCCCTCTCCCTCTACCTCTCCCTCGCCCTCGCCCTCATATTGGAAGTGCAACAGTTCAATCGGTGTCAGATTGCCAGAAGCATATTGTACTGTACTATCATCATTGTTGGACCTTCCGAAGAGGCGAAGAGCCAAGTGCAAGGTTCACACAAGTACGAACTGTTGAACCTCCCGAAGAGGCAAAGAGCCAAGCGCAAGGTTTTATAGGAGTTGTCGTCCTAGTAGGAGTGTACTACAACTAGAGCAAACGATTCTACTGTATGATGCCGCCACGTCACGTATATCCAAAGCTGTGCCACCTTTTTTCTCAAAGAGCGTGTTGGAGCCCGTGCAACAACCACACAAGTTGCACGTACACATAACACATTTACTAGTAATAAATTCTAAAGGACAAATGCCAGTATGCCACACAAGTTCATCTCCAATTCATGTGATAAATTTGTGCACGACTAGTCTACATATATTCACAGCGCTACTGCTCACAATTACCGTACTCCACTTACACGTTATAGATGGACTACATGCATGTCCTCCTCTAGGTTCCAGTCCTGTGTTCTTCATGGATGGCACGATCCATAGTGGTGGGCAACGGAATCATTGTCGCAGCTTTCTAGTCCGGTTCCACACGATGGAGACTCATCCAAGCTGAAGCGGCATAAATCGTGGATAGCGTGTCCCAAAGATGTCGCTCATCCGGCGGTGCGCAATGAAGACACAACCATGCTTCATGAACGGCAGGCCTTCCGTGTCGTGCACGGAAGGTGGCATCCGCTTCACAATGGGGTAGCTGTCCCCGATGAAAAGCGAGTACTCTCAAGAGTGTTCTTCGCACCCACGTAGCATCACGGGGTCGAACTCGGCGCCGCTCATCCGGTACACGGCATCCCAGATCTGGACACATGGTGACGTATATAGTCAAGGTCCATGCATAATAATGTTGTGCTCAAATATGGCGGTCAGAATATCTTGTGCAACAAATAGTACTACTCCGTATAGAGGAAGTAAAATAACCGGCTTATTATATATAGCCACTCTTGGCTACATGGATGAGATAGTAAGACATGGAAAACAAAAATGGTGGCAGCTAGTGGGTTCAAGTCTTCAAGGGCCTAGCTAGCTATACGCATCCTCCAAGGTAAAAGTACTCCTACTAGTACTACTAAGTATACTACTAGTACAACAATGAAAGAGAAGGCGAGAGGGTTAAAAAATGGAATACCGGGTAGATGGTGACGGTCCGATCGTGGTAGATTGTGTGACCATGTTGCACATCGCTGGTACCATGGGTAACGATCGCTAAGATAGTTGATCCCAATATGCCAAAGTCAGCTACAAGGTTCCGTGTTAGACCGAATCGCGGATGCAAATGCACATCCAGATCGGCGATCTTATTTTGATCGGGGATGACCGGTCCTCGCAAAATAATGGAGTACCGTTAGGGATGCAAATGATGGTTTGTGCATTCCGCTTGTAATCTCGCATCGTAGGATGGCAACCAGATGAAACAAGTCCCCGGCTTGTCACCGAAGAAGCGGCCTAGATGGCGCACGGCATCTTCGAACGTGTAGGGTACAAATCTGCCGCCGCCAACATGCGCCAGCCTCTGCCACATCGCGTCTTGCATTGATGGCAATCCTTATGTCGAACACCGCGATGAGATAGTAATCTTCGTAGCCACGCCGCTTTGTCGCTGGGTCCGCAATTGCTATCTTCTTCAATCTCATGTAGGCATCATCATACGATTCAAGCCCAGCCATCCGGAAGGCCGATCCCAATGGTGGAGAAGGGTTCACTGAACGGTCGCACCGCTGTGGATGTTGTGCAAAATGATGGTGGTATCCGCCGAGGTATGCAAGCCAATCTTCGCTGGCACCGACCCGCACCTATATATAAGACGGTGGGCAGCGGAGAAATTACGGATGGAAATGGAATAACTAAGTACTACATGATCAAACTCCATTACTGACCTGCTCATCGGACAAAATCCGACTACCTCTCAACATCGGCAACTCTAGGGGAGTCAATGTGCAACCATGGCCAGGGAGCGGTGGACTGTTCGAAGGATTGTCCCATAGAAGAACCTTCTCCTCGAGGATGCATGGAAGACCAACAAGCATGGCCTTTTCCCAAGCCTGTTTAAGCAGCGTCTTGAAAAAGTTGGTGCAGGAAGCACCGAGTCTTGCGGCGGTGAGGACGTTAGAGCGGCGTGCGATTTCTCCCGAGGATCGCTGTCCAAGGTCTCCCAGCCCGACGAGGAGGAGAACCGCTGGCGAATCCATGGGAGCAGCGACGAACTGCCTTCTCTTGAGGGGAGGGAACTGGCGAGGAGGAGATAAGAGCGTAGTAACAGCAGGCCTCGCCCCTTCCAACTGTAGATCGCTCCTCGGTGAAGGGGTGAGGCTATTATTTACTACTAGTACTAGCATTATGGAACGTTATGGGATTGCATTATAAGGTAAATAATAGCACTAGTAAGAAATTTTGGCACTAGGTAGTAGTTTTGGCGTGGATTAAGAAATTTTGGGTATGTTTTGCCATTTTTGTACACGCCAACTAGTGTCAAAAACGCCTTACATTATGTGACGGAGGAGTACGATTATATCAGAAAGCAAACCAGTACTACTTTTCTCAACTAGTACTGCATACTTCTAGTCTAGTCTAGTATAGTGCACCAGTTTTGAACTCTTGAATCTCGGGGCCAAGGAGCTACGGTTGAAGTGGAGGATACTATCGTTCTCTAGAACCATCACTGTACTATCAATGCAGGGAAGTACACTGCGTAGTGGCCTAGTGGGTACTCTCGGTGCTATATTCAGCCGCTCCTCTCACGTAGGAGTAGCTGGCCTACTCAGCCGCTCCTCTCACGCACACACTAGCAGCCTGTTTATCGTGACGGTTACCATCAAGGGGCGTAACATTTGAGTTATTTGATACAACGAGACTAGGCTTTTCGCTTCCATTTGTGGAGGTGTAATGGATCTCGTCGAACATTGTTAGAACTAGTTCCTTCTTTATGAATGAGATGAAGCAAAGCTTTTGCCTCCGCTTAAAAAAACACGCTAAGAGGAATTTCTTTTATAGTAGAGCCGATAATGGAGTGAAGTCCATGCGTAACGCCACAAGCTACAAAGTAGTAGTAGAGCACTTTACGACGGAGCCATATTGCACAGCTTCCCAATGCCCCGCCAGCTTTTCCAGCTCCTCGGGCTTAATTGGGAGGCGCTAGTTTAAATATGCTACTAGTCGATGAGGAAGCTGCAAGCGAGGTGCGGCTAGGGCGAGCACGCGAGCCACGGGATGTTGGGAAGGAAAACCCGCTCACGTGGCTAGGCTGTCCAAAGGCACCCAGATTGTGGGGCCGCACGTCCTTCGACTTCAAAACTCAAACTACCCGTGTAAAATATGGCTCGCAGCGAAGTGTATTAGTACTATTTAAAAAAAAGGCCGCCGTGCGTTCAGCCGGGTTCGAACCCACAAAATGAGGTATACACTCCGGCGACCATTAGTAGTACTCGTTGGAGTACAACGCAACCTAGAATCGCCTTTTGTCTCTAGTAGTACGTACATCTCCTTACAAGAAACCCCTAATAATGCAAGAAACCACTAAAATGCCAAGAAACTACTACCACTTGCATATGTGGCAGACTTAAGATAAAACTACCTTATCAACCATTATACATGCTCTTAGCAACAAAAATCCTCGAGTGACCTCCTACCTCCGGCCCGTCCACCTAGTAATCCTCGGCCATGGGACGCAGCTACCGCCGCCGGCAGAAGGCGAGGTCAAAACCACCGGCGGTGCGGAGCCCATGTTGCGGCAGCCCGGATGCCAGCTCCGTCCGGCGCTCGCAGCCGCTAGCTAGCCAAGATAGCTTCGTCCAGCTGCTTGTCTGCAAGGTTTGCTAGCTAGATTGGCACGGCAGCGCAAGCTTGCTTGCTCAAGGCCAGCCAAGGCCAGCCAGCCATCTGCTCGAGCGAAGGCCAGCCAAGGCTTTGCTCGCTTCGTGAGTCATGCTCGGCCAGCCTGCCAACCCGCAAGGAGGCCAACGCGGCGTCCGCCCGTCCGACGGAGTGGCGGCCAACTCGCTCATCACCGGCGCCACCGACGAACACGCATCATCTGCTTGAAGTAATGTTCAGAAAAATAATGATTTGAGGGGAATAACATGATAGAAGGTCAGATGTGGGTCCCTCGTGTCAACGGTCAAACAAAATGTGTTGGTTTAAGCTGCCTCGTCAGCACGGACGTGTGGGCCAACCCTGTCATAAATGGGTTTAAACGAACCTAATCGGTAGGAGTACTAGGTAGTAGTTTTGGCGTGGATTAAGAAATTTTGGGTATGTTTTTGCTATTTTTGTACGATAGATTCTTCCTAGGGCTGGTTGAAAGTGGTAGTTTTTTGTTAAATACTCTACATATTGTAAGTAGGAGTGAAAGTTAAGCTTTGGAAGCCAATAAGCAAGGCTAGTTACATAGTGCATATGTGTACATGATTGAAAGTAAATATCAACCATGAGTGACTAATATCTTGATGGAAAACTCGAAACTATGGAATACTAGGAAAAAAATGCATGGTTGGAAATACTAGCAATGTTCATGTCCGTTGCAACGAATCATAATTAGAATAATACTTATTCACAAACTTGGTACAAAACACTCTAATTTTGATATACATATGTTTCAATTAGAATATATTCCTTGGGCTGCTTTGGTGAGGTGAGGAGGGATGTGGTTGGTTTTAAGATACTAATTATGGGTTTTTTGCAAATTGGTAGAAAAGTGGGATGTTGGTGAGAAAAGGCAACAACTTACCTCACAATCGTTAGATGTAGATCTAATGGTCGAAGCGACGGATGGCGTATACACCAAAGATCACCAACTTAGTCTTGTGTAGGAGTACTAGCAAGATCCGTGCATTGCATGGAACATCAAGATGCATTTTTTATAAAACACTTGTTGTGATTGACCCTTGGGAGTAATCCCATGTGTAAAAACTAATGATATCTCGAGAAATATGAGATAAGGTGAAGAGGAGTGGGGTGGGGTGGTGGTTGGTGGTGACTGAGCGGAGGCATGGGGATTGACGACGCCGCGGCCAATGCCACTGTGCCGCTTTGTTCCAGAGGCTTCCTTTCTTAATTGCTCAACAATGAGGTTTGTTGGAGATAGGGATGAACGAGGAAGGCCTTGTTTGCAAATGTGGAGAGGGTGCGGTATCTTTTAGTTTAATTTCCATCCACGATATAGATCGACGGTCTATATTGCAAGATGGCACACGTACCATCATCACCACCTCGGTTTTTTATAAGAGAAGAAATATAAGTATGGAGATACAAACGTATTATCGATACTTGCTTCCATAAACTAGCATCTACATTCTATTCAACGCCTCGGCATGTGGGGCCTTAGCACAATGACTTCTCGACTGTGTAAAACAAAGATTTTCCCGTCACCAATAAGGAGGGGGTGACGGCGGCGCGCTTTTTGGCTTGCTCTAGTCCTAGTATAGTCATACTAGGTGGTCTAAGCACGTGTAGATTTATTCTTTTTCACGTCTCGTGTTCGCCGTACTGCCATGACTGTTGATGAATAGACGGTAAGTTATTCACGGGGAAACCCTTGATGAGCGTGTTTGCGAGAGAGAGAGAGAGACAGTGTGCGTGTGTGATATGTTAGAGACTGAGGCAATGATAATAGATTCTTTGTGTCTATGTGTGTGGAGGATAGAGAGAGACATGTACATGGGGCTTTGTGTTGTGTAACGTGGAGACGCATATACATAATTAGAGAGTGAGTGTGTAAGATACACATGCGGACATGGGGAGAGATGAGGATCCAGATAAATGGGTGTTTGTGCGTGTTTGTGTGTGTTTGTGCACGCGTTTGGGTGTGAGAGGGAGAGAGTACGTGGAATAGAGATACCACTGATGATGTAAACCTAGTATAAGGGAAGGGGGGAATGGTGTGACATGTGTAGTAGCGGATAGCACGTGCGGGCTGGGGAGCAGACTATTTGGAAGAGACATTGAGTGTGTGTGGGGAGAGGGTGTGAGAGCGAGAGAAAGAGAGAGCTAGCAACGAGAGAGAGAGAGAGAGAGAGAAGAGAGGGGTGAGAGGGGTCGTTTGTGTCCATAAATGGCGATAGATAGGGAGACAATGTTGATGTTGTCCAAATTGGCCTATGAACGGAGACGCAAGGGAAGCGAGTCATCGTGTGTGTGATAGGGACTTCATGAGAGATCTAGAATAGATGGTGTAGAGAACAATGTGCGAAATCGAGAACGATTATACATTAGGGAGCTATGCAAAGAGTCACGACATATATGTATGCATGGAAGGAGCTGGGCGGGTCCGCATGTGGGAGAGATAGAAAGAGGAGAGTGGTGCACAAGGAGACAAAGTGTGCTTGTTTGCAGTGGGGGTGGTGTGTGAGGTGAGTGCGAGAACCACATAACTAGGGAGATAGACGCTTGGGGGCTGACGCTTTGTGTGTATGGGAAATATACACTCTACATAGTGCATGTGCTTGGGTAAGAGAGATAGCGGAGACCTAGAGAGTGAGGGAAGAGATGTGTGCATGCCCGAGAGACAAAGTGTTAGAGACCTATGTTGGGGTCCGGACTTTACAAGAGAGAGGGTGTTAATGTGCTCGTGTGTTGGTGTTTGGGGAGAGAACGACTTCTCTATGTGTGTGTGTGTGTGTGTGTGTGTGTGTGTGGTGGGGGGGGTTGACTTGGATAAAGAGTGAGGTGTCTATATTTGAGGGACTTTAGCGTAATTGAGATATTGTGCACTCATGGTTGATCCATTTGTTTCACAGTTTGTACTATGAGATAACGATACTTTTGAACATGCGTGATATACCTTGATGTACCCAATTACAAACCTAAGATTGGAATTTTGGAATTCGACTCCATCATTAGCTTTTGTAATTCATTTAAACGGAGGTACATTTTTTAAGCCGGGATTTCGTGATTTCAAATTCATATATCAAACCTAGAGATATACACATACGGGCATGTTCAAACTTTATAATCATCCACTTTATTCATACACATACACATTTTTGCTTTTGTCATCATATTTAGGATAAACACATTTGGAATTTCATTTGAATTGGACCGTATGATGGTATTTGCTTGTAGTAGCTCAATGATCCATATTTGAATTGAATGGACAATCTAAGTTTCGAGTTGGAGACATTGATTTTCAAAACTTGCACATTTTTTTGCGTGCAAAACAAACAAATTGTCGGCCATGATATCATAGTCGGCCGTACGAGAGCAGAATACTTATAATTTTAGGCGCCAAAAGCTTTCAAACTTCCCGCTCACATCGAAATATCACGCGCCCGAAAGTTTAGCCCTGCGATATTCCTGTTTTACCCCTGCCACATGAACGGAAAAGGGCTGCTTTGGTAACTCCATTGTTTTCCCCTCTTTGCCCCCAACATTCTTCCCCAGAGCCCCTCCCCTTCCCTCCCCGACCCCCCAACCACGGCAAGCCGCGAATCTAGTCCTCCGCCGCAGCGGTGGACCTCACACCCGCGGATCTACCTTCCGCACCTTGGAACCCCCAACGCTAACTCACCACTTCACCGGCCGCTTCAGCGATCGGGCTTGTCCACCGCTCCAGATCTCCTTGACCGCCATCATGGTCCACCGCACCGGATCTGCTTAACCGCGCCTCCACCACAGCGTAGGCCCTTCATCGACTCCCTCGTCCGCCCCTTCGCTGGCCGTTCATACAAGCCGTCGTCTGACGCAACAGATCCGCCTCATCGAAAGCACTATACAACGCGCCGGACGAAGCCTTCGTCCACTGCACCAGACCCGCTCCACGGACGCCATATTCAACTCCACCGGCCCTGCTTTATCGACACCGCAGCCTCATCAGGTTATTTCGATTTGTACTCGTTTGGTTTTTCTCTTTATCGTGCAACTATTCAATTACCACAGATGAGATTTCTTGTATGTCGACAGGCGCCGCAACCGTAGCACGGGAGCAGCTTCAGCGACAGCGACAGCCGGCCCAAACTCAACCGCAACACGAGCACCATCGACGATCCTTAGCTATCAAGTATGACAACAATACCCATACGCCGCCGAGAATCACAACGGCCAGCGCCTACGTTCACTTTCCTAGCATAAGCACCGCACCTTTGAATTTCTTGAGGCATCATTCAGTTTTTCATGAGGCGCGTTATTCTCGCTTGCACTCGAGGGCCATACTTCCGGCAAAGGAACATGTTACATGTGTTAAATTACATACCAAAGCACATATAGTTAATATGCTTTAGTTTTGTTCTCGATGCCACCTGTTGGTTCCATCAAACTGCTTAATGTTCTCTATGCTTAATTACACATCAGCAAACTAGCATGTGGTTCCGCTGCTTTTGTTTGTTTTACCCTACATTTTCGATGCTAGCTATTACATCACCGCTCCGAGCCTCTGTTCATTACTTGTTTGTGTGTTCTTGATCTTCCCAAGTTACATGACTAATTTGATGCTTCTATTAATTATGGAGCTGCCAACCCCATCAAGCAAAATATTTGTTCTTTTGGTGCCGCACCTCGAACAAGCATAAAAATAGAGGGAAGCAGATATATTGTCGTGTGCACACACCCTTCTTTCATTAGTTTAGATGAACCATTGATGATCAATTCGGACCAGTGCATGTGATTAAAATTAATTTTACCTAAATAGATGGTGCGAATAAACTACAACCACTAGATTTGCAACCACGGGATGTTGATTTATATCTTCAAAGAACATTGCAACAGCAGCTAGGCTTCACAAAGAACATATGGTAAGCAGGTGTGTTTTAGTACATGTTAAATGTAATGCGAGTGGGGTGCTTTCTTGGCTTGTGCCCTCAACGTGTAATCCTACCGAATTACAAATAGTTCAGTTATGCGCTTTGCTGTATTGCTTGATTCAATGCTTGTTTGTTGTTACGTTATACCTGAGTTGGCCAATATGTCGTGAAGGCTCTTTGTACTATCGTAAAGAAATGCATGCCTATTTCATTTGAGTCCTTAACTTTTCCTCTCAACTTCATCACAAGACTGTCTTCGTAGTTTATATGAGGCCACACTGTTAAGTGCTTTCTCGATTATTTCAACTGCTTAGATGCCTTGGCAACTTAAATATAGCGGTTGTACACTCCCTTTCAACTTTGATCTTACCATTTTAATTTCTTTTCGGCTGATGCTGCTTTGAACAATTTAAATATAGTTTGCCATGCTCGGCAATAATTCGTCCGTCGTTTACCATGTAAGCTTACTGCCTGGATCATACGGTAACTATCTCTTACTTATGTCCAGCGGAAACCTTTCAGGATGCCGTTCACACTAGGACACAATGTACAACCCCAGAATCTATTTGTGGAAGTAGTGCGCCATCCATGTTACCAGATGGCAGCAGTTCAGAGGCAACACCGCCGGAGAGCAGTCTGAGCACAAATATTATAGTGCTTGAGGCTCTACTAGAGGCATAAAGAGATGTTGTGGCTGCAATTAATGAGGTAATCTTTATCTTGAGGCTGGAAATTACGGAATTAGCGGCACGCATTATGCAAGCAACCCAAGAATTGGAGGAAGTAAGAATGTTGCATTTGAAGATGGAGGAGGTCCTGCTGTTTCTGCTATCTGAAGCCCAAGGTAATCCCGGTTCTTCTTTAGATACCAGTTGAAATTGTCATTAGATTATTGTACTTGCATGTTGTGTCATGTCTCTGAATGGATTATGTTGCAAGACCCCCTATGTTGTCCGGAATTCCATGTTGTCCATGTGTTGTAATGATCCGAATTTTTTAGGCGAGGTAATCCTCAGTACTTGTATGATTGACATAAGGTGAACTGTTTTTCGTGTGAGCATATTGTATTGGATGAAATAACTGTTTGAATCAAAGTGTATCCAACCTCATGAATTCAAGATCACAACATTTCTAAATCATAATCATATATAAAGGTGGAATAAATCTTTGTTGTGGTTTTGAAGAAATAAATAACAAAACGTATAATTATCTGTGGATATTCGTAATCGAATACAAACTGGATTTGAATTTAGTTTGCCAGTCCTGTGGCAAACGTGAATGCTAATTCTCCCAAGTTTTGAACGAAGCGGCTAAACACTCACTATAATTTGTGGGCTGCCCGAAGCAAGTGTTTGCGAGATGGAAATTACTATCTACCCCTGACACTTGACATCCTTATCGACATGATTTACACTGCTGTCGACAGGGCTAGACTAGTAACTTCAATCAGACGTCCTCCCTCCCCTCCATTTCCCCATTCATACACCGTCGGCGGCACGACAACCTCCGCACTGCGGCCAGCCTCCTCCGTCCGCCACCCCATCCTCCACCTTGCCGGAGCCGCTACCCCTACCCCATCGCCCACTGCAAGAGATGGACGTCTCTCATCCACGACGCCGACCAGGATCCTTTCATCGCCTCCTCTCGCTTCATCGGGCGCCGTGTCCACCTTGCCGTTCCTGCTCCTATGACCGCGTCATCCACGGCAACAGGATATATCCCCCGACCCGGCCGTCTGCCGTCTAAAGTCTTCTTCCCCGCCGCTGACAGCCATCGCACCCGCAGCACCCTCAACATATCAGCATAGGCCTACACGGTGTCGCAAGAGAGGTGGTACTCTTCCATATGTGCTTAAGTTATTGATCTCACCCGGAAAATAGATCATAATTTGTTTACTGTACTTTTCTTGTCCGTACCAAATCGTAGTGGCTAGTTGAAAGCAAACATTGGTTGTGAAGTAGCTTTGTCCGGTTTGCACATTCAGATCCACCATGGCACGGGCACTATACTCGTAAAGCTTATGGTTTCCCCCTTTATATTCACTAGCATCATCGTAGGTGCTTCGTGTCGTGCTAGCACTGCTCCTCAAGACCTCAACCCAAAGCTTACGTGTTCAAACACGAATCTGATATGATGCTCATATAACTAAAATAGAGAACGTTTAATTGGTCACCTAATGTTCCTATATTCGTTTGAAAAGCATGTGCGCCACCCATCGTCCAGCTAGTTCCACTTTCCTGATTTTTCTCTTGATGCTTAGGGTTTTCCCCTTTTATCTACTCTACTATGATCTCCGTAGGTGCTTTCTGTCGTACTAGCATTACTCCACCCTTCAAGCTAAACAACACAACACTCAGAATTCGAAAGCTTAGTTGTTCAAATATGATTGTGATATGATACTGATATTAGTTAACCGACACATTTAATTGGTTAGCTAAAGGTCCCACTTGAGTTTCCAAATGCAATAGACAGC